>JBBBDQ010001862.1:1892500-2090000 GCA_037127315.1 Ascarosepion bandense | reverse complement strand
CGTATTCTTCTATAGAACCACGATTCGGTTGCTTCGAGTCTTTCCTTCATCTTTGATGATATTGTCCAACATTCACTGCCATATTGAAGAACTGACATCACATAGCAATCTAGTACTCTCTTCTTTGTTTCTAGCGAAAGTTTCCTGTGTCTTAATACTTTACTCAGCTTCTGGAATGCGGCCTTCGTCATGTCACTTCGCCTTCGGATATCTGTGTCGGATATTTCTGGGCATTAAATAGTTTAAAAAGTGCTGAAAACACTTTTAAAAAATCGAATTACTCAATCAATCCGGTCTTACACCATTGTGCAAATTAACTGAAACAACTGATTTTGTTTCTTTCTTTCACCAAACGGTTTTTTGGCCATTGTCGCTCACGGTGTAATCAATTTCTATTTTTTGTATCTGATTTGCAGTGGTGTACATTAATATGAATTTATTTTTAGTGTGTATAATAAAATTTGTTTGATTTTCAAAAATATTGCGTCATCCGTGATTGCAACATATTTTCATCACACCTAGACACTACAGTGTTGAGTGTCAATTAGTTGTCCTATAACTGTAGTTTGCGATAGACGTTACTCAAAAGAAGCGTACAAACATTGTAACGCTGCTCGAACACACTGGCAAGCCTTACAGAGAGATTACGGATGTTATTGATATCAGTCTTTCAATGTCTTCAAGATGACGAAACCAAATGAATCGATAAGTCTGAAACGTAAATAAAAATGTGGTCGTAAGAGACGGCGTATAAGTAAACAGGGAAAGTGTGAAAGACCTTTAGAAGATATTATTTGTTTTGTTTCAATTAATTTGCACAAGGGTGTAGTTCACTACATCGACTTTGAGTTTTTGCTATCTTTTTCCTGATTTTGCAATCACCACGTTGTTATCTTTAGTTGTCATTGTTATCTGAACCTTTTTATAAATGGAACTTTGTCTGTGTGTGTGTCCGTTACCTATAGACTCCGAAACAGCTGAATCGATTTTTTGAAAATTTACGCAGATATACTATAAGTGTTCTTAGCTAGGTTTTGTGTCGAGATACCCCCGATAAATATAGAAAATCGATAATCAAAAAAATCGCGTTATAGAAAGAGTGGTCCGATTTTAATCAAATTTGATACACTCATAGACAAAGACATAAGAAACGATATTAAGAAGTTTCAAGGTTGCAGTTCTTACAACAGTGCAGAAAATCGATAATATATATATATATATATATATATATATATATATATATATATATATATAAAAGGCAAGATGTTTATGTATGTATCTGTTTATCTGCCTGTATGTCTGTATTTTTTTCAGCCAATTTATTTTAGTTTTTGCTTCAGGTTTGGCTTTAAATAGGTATAACTGTAGTTCTTAGTCTCAGCCATGATACCATTTACTCAGAGGACTTATTTAGCCATCAAAATTCCATTTACGACAAAAAACTTATTTGATATTGATACCAGGAAATCAAAATTTGACTTACATCCATTCATTTTTCTTTCAGTCTACGGTTTCGCTTTCACTGGAAACAACTATTGCTTTTTAGTCTTTCGTGCCAACGTCAAAAGAGTCTAAGCTCCAGGACAATGGATTAGTTTTAAATCCCGAGCAACGCCGGGTTATACTGCTAGTATAATGATAAAAGGTTACAGCAAGTTTAAATGAATATCATACTAATGTTTTTAAATTTTTGAATCATATGGAATTTAAATTTTCTGTTATTTAAAAAATGGACTTAAACCAAAGCCTTCTTATTTTCTCTATAAACTATAGTTTATGAGAATTCACTATTTTCCTAAAGTATGCTTATTAATCCTGAAATTTCATTTGAAATCAATAAAAATGTATAGACACTTCAGGCAATAAAAAACGTTTATAAAATTGTAATACAAAATTTATTCAGACATTACAAGATTTATGTAAGTTACCTTTCAACTTTACAATCACAAACGATACTAAAAAGAGTAAGGTTTAACATTCAGTCGTTTATTAGTAAGGTAAACTTATACTTTGGTATCTTTGGCCAAATTGTTCAGTTAGAATCATGCGCTTGTATGTTTAATTTCTTGTCTAAAAGTCACCGATACAGTCGGGTTTCTGAGATACGCAACTTTCTTTAGAACTTGTTGGTGCCAAAACCATGAAAATAATACCATTTCTCAATAAAATATGGAACTAGAGTAAAGAGTGTTACTATAATTTGATAAAATTACGACAGACACGTTTTTATTTTCCTGGCGTCTGTACACATTTTTGGGTGAACTATATTCTCTCCAGTAAAATAAAACCGTTGTATATATATATATATATATATATATATATATATATATACAAACTTAGGCAGATCGGTTTCGAAGTATCACACATAATTAGTAAGGTTAGACATTCAATTGCTTCTAGCCAGGATTGAAACTCGACCGAATTGACATCAGTATACGCGATTCTACTTCTGAGTTATGCGCGCTCGGTAGGGGAAAGGCGGACTTTAACGTGTTATATACAATGTAAACAGACGCCAGTAGCCGAGAGTGTTCAAATTCATTACTAAATGCGTAAATGCGTGAGTAGCTACTATTTTTTCAAAATCTACCATGGCTCCATACTGCTTGATCAGAGTGTGAGAGTGAAAAATAGTCATATATATATATATATATATATATATATATATATATATATATATATATTAGACATCCACATACAAGCCTGTTTCGCTGTATCACAACTCATCAGTGTGTAGGACTCATCCACTTGCTTCTGGACGGGATCAAAACCCGACCGATTTGGTGTCAGTCGGAATCGCTACCTTCTAAGCCATAGGCGTATGAAACCAGAGACGGGAAATTTCAACTTGTTGTATATATATATATATATATAATTTCCCTCCTGCTTAGGTGTTTGGATTATTTTTTTCTCGTGTCTTAATGTAAGAACCTCAATTGAACGCGTATTAATATATGTTACCATATTTTAGACGGCGTATTGTTTTTTAGTAATTTTGAAGCTTATTCGTCGGTAATTTATTGTATATTCGTCATTTTAGTGAAGCGTCAGATATAAGTATTAACAGTTTTATTTTAAATAATGTTACCATAACTTTTTACATACTCTCCTATTTAACCCATAGCTGAAGGGATATGTCACGGATTAATACTTTTCCAAAGAGCACTTGCGAGTAAGTGAATGCAACGACTTTAGCTGAGTTTAAATTCTAGTAAAATTTGTAACATTCACTTACTAGCAAATATCCTTTTCCCTTAAGCTATGGGATAAATTAACTGGACGGATTGGATTCTATAGCCTTGGTTGGCAACCAATCTACCGCAGAAAGCAATGGTAACCTATTGTGGAAAAATCTTTTACCCAGTCAACAGTGTTTCTTTCGCGTACGGAACTGAACTGACTGACTAACTCACTTATGTGGTATATGATTACAGGTTTACCAATATATGCTTGGCTGCTGGGGTTTCTGTAGTGTTTCTCTTCAACTGTTTGGGAACAAAGAAACTGTAGTTGTCCGTTATATGAATCCCTAGCCGTTGAGATGTATGTGAATATAAGAAGACTATTTTTATGAATTCAAACACGACGACCTCAACAGGACCAGCATGCTTAGCACATCGATCCCGCTGCAATGATAATTCCTTGGACCATATATATACATATATATAAATTTATTTATCGGCAAATTCAGATCATATTCAGCGGGGATAGCTATTGCAACATGTTAGTTCGAGACATGTATTTCATCCCCGTTCAGTCAAAGAATGGAGAAAAATTCTTATTTCGGAAGCAGGAGCTAGTAAAGGAAGAGGTGGGGAATATTGGTTACCATAGGGATAAGCCGAGGGGAATCGTAGTGGTAAATTCCCTTTTGGTAGAAGGTGGCACGTGGCTTGACTATTGGGTTAGTAGTTGTAGGTAGGAGGGAAAAGGTTATTGATTTACCAAATTTTAAAATCTAATTTATGTAAAAGGCAACTTCTATTATCAATAAATGAGAGAAGGAGACAATTATTGAAATTTAAATTTATTGCGGTGACGACACATACCAATGATTTCTTTGCGTTTATTAAGGAGTATATTTTGATATTGAAATTTTAAAATCTTAATTTTTTTCTGTTAAACATAGATTACGTCTATCACCTAGGATATTAGAAGTATGTGCCGTGCTTATCAGCTTCCTCTTTATCTGTGAATTTAGGCCATTCTCCTTAAATTCCCAGTATTTTCGAGAGAAGTCTGTCTGATACCTTAAATTAGGCTTAGTAAAGGAGTATGGGCTCGCATCATGGGAAGGTTAGGTAAATAACGCTTAAACACTATAGGAAAGGATTATCAATTTTAATAATTTCACTCCAATCAAATTGGGACTGGCACTAGCGCAGAAGGGATTACAGTGAGAAAAGGCTGGGTATCAAAGAAAAGATGAAAGCGATTCAAGAAGATAGCAATTGATGTTGCATTTAAATTTGAGAAGATTGTATCTATCAGGGAAGGAAGTAGAAAGAGTTTCACAGGCGGGAAGTGCAAGAAAAGAAACGGTTCAAGAAGTGGTAGTTATATTTAACTATTTTAATGATAAAAGAGTGGGACTTAAATGCCAATCTAGTAACACACTTAAATCCACATGGTTGGGGCATCAAAAAATAAAGTCAAAGCAGTTGCCATGAAAATATTTGTAGGAAAAAAAACGGAGAGGAGCCACATCACAATTTTAACTCTTATGTAGCCCCCTAATCTTTTTACTGTTATGTAGCCCACTAATCTTTTTACTCTTATGTAGCTCCCTAATCTTTTTGCTCTTATGTAGCCCCCTAATCTTTTTACTCTTATGTAGTCCCCTAATCTTTTTACTCTTATGTAGCCTCCTAATCTTTTTATTATTATGTCGCCCCCTAATCTTTTTACTCTTATGTAGCCCCCTAGTCTTTTTATTCTTATGTAGCCTCCTAATCTTTTTATTATTATGTCGCCCCCTAATCTTTTTACTCTTATGTAGCCCCCTAATCATTTTACTCTTATGTAGCCCCCTAATCTGTTTACTCTTATGTTGCCCCCTAATCTTATTATTCTTTTGTAGCCCCCTAATCTTTTTACTCTTATTTCGCCCCCTAATCTTTTTATTCTTTTGTAGCCCCCTAATCTTTTTAGTCTTATCTAGCTCCTGCACATCAATGGCGTTACCGCTTTACTCGGGGTGATTTTTTAAAAAAATTGTTGAAGCAAATTTTCTGAATATCTTACAGTTGCGGCACACTCCACGCATCTCCGTGATGTGTAACTTCAAAATAAAAAAAATAGCGTCTCTTTACTTATGTCAAACATCTGTGTATAGATTCATCTGAGAAGAAAATTCGATGTTCACAGTAAGAAATAAGATACGTAAAATGTCTTCCTTGTCGGATAGAATTTCAAACAAGAAAATATAACAAGAAAAATTTTGGTGCATGCGCAGTAAACACCTGTCAATATCTCATTTATTTTTTGGTTGAAACTCCAATGAATCAGAATTCAACGAAACAGAGATAAATTACTAAAAATGAAATTTCCCAATTATTTTTTAATGTATGTGTCTGTAGAATTTTCAAGTTTTACATTTTCTTTACATCTTATTTGTTTCTATCATTCTATTTTTTAGTAAGATACTGGTGTTTGCCTGATTGCATTATTAATTTAAGATCATTATATTTTTTTAGTAAGATACTGGCCTTTTCCTGATTGCATTATTAATTTAATATCATTACGTTTTTAGTAAGATACTGGTCTTTTCTTGATTGCATTATTAATTTAATTCATGTTAATATTTTTAACTATTCAGTGTATATTTTAATTTCAAACCACTCTCAGAATTAGCAGTTAAGTGCCAAAAGTGATACATGCTTGGGCGATTATGACTCTAACTGGGCAAACGATTGTCTTGCAGTAGGTTGCCGTTACTTTCTGCGTTAAACTGGTTGCCAGCCAAGGCTATAGAACTTAATCTGTTCTGTTGTTTAAGCCATAAATGGAAGGAAGAGACGGGTTAATACCTTTCCCAAAGGTATTTGCATGGAAGTGAATGCAAAGAATTCAACCGGAATTCGAACTCGTCTCACCGATTTCTGGTTACAAGCCAATATCCACTGCACCACAACGCACATCTGAATTATAATTATTAATAATAATGACATCCCGATTAATAATAATAATAATAATAATAATAATAATTGTTAAAAACCAAAATGAGAAAACTTGTCTATTAATTGATATGGCTTGTCCAGCGGATTGTAACATAGCAATCAAGGAATTTGAAAAACTGTCAAAATATAAAGACCTGGAAATTGAAATAGAAAAAATGTGGAAATTGAAAACAAGAGTTGTGCCAGTGATAGTAGGTGCACTTGGAATGATAAAAAATGGAACAAAACAACACATTGAAAGAATCCCTGGAAACCCCAGCTTAAGAGATATACAAAAAATTGTCTTATTAAGTACAACCCACACACTAAAGAAAACTTTATCTATGTAATGCTGGGGATGATAGGGAAGATAGAAAAACATGAAATGGAGCCATAACAACACGCCACTACCTGCCTTAAGTCTCCCCGCAGACTTGGTTGGTAGTGAGACCAAAGCAGAAATCGAAATATGATAAAAAATGACATAATAATAATAATAAAAGCAGAAAGAATAAATGTTCAATAATGAAAGAAGGCAGTAAATACAAGCAAGATTTACATTTAGTAGATTCTCTAGAAAAGCAAAACAGAAGCCAAGAACCAAATATTGCGGCAAAATATGTGAAAAACAAAGACAAGGATAAAGCTCTTGAACAGATGAAACAACGTTGGCAAGACAAACCTCTTCATGGTCAATATCCAGAACGTGCCAATAAATTCAATGTTGATAAAGTTAATACTCATCGATGATTACGTGCATCTGGATTAAAATCTGAAACTGAAGGCTTTATTTTTGCAGCGCAAGACCAAAGATTTTCACTAGGAACTTTCAGTCAAATATTAGACATAATAATGTGGATCCAAAATGCGGGTTCTGTTATAAATAACAAGAAACAATAGACCATCTAATCTCAGGACGTTCTGCACTTGCCCCAAATGAATACAAAAAGCGTCATAATAGAGTGGGCCAATATTTACATTGGACGATGTGCAAGCACTATGGAATGTATGTAAACAAACACTGGGATGAACATCACCCATTATCGGTTACAGAAATAGAAGATGTCACCATTCTATGGGATTACACCATCTACACAGACAGAAAAATTGAAGCAAATAGGCCTGACATTATTGTTAAAGACCAGAAAGAAAATATTTGCCTATTAATTGATATGGCTTGTCCAGCGGATTGTAACATAGCAACCAAGGCATTCAAAAAACTGTCAAAATATAAGACCTGGAAATTGAAATAGAAAAAATGTGGAAATTGAAATCAAGTATCGTGCCAGTGATAGTGGGTGCACTTAGAATGATAACACATTGAAAGAATCCCTGGAAACCCCAGCTTAAGATATATACAAAACATTGTTTTAAGTAAAGCTCACACACTCAGGAGAACTTTGTCTATGCAACGCTAGGGATGTTAGGGGAGATATAACAAACATGAAATGGTGCCATAACAACACAACCTGCGTTAGGTCTTCCCTCAGAGTTGGTAGGTAGTGCAACCATAGCAGAAATCGAAATATGATGAAAAATGACAAAATAAGAATAATAATGATAATAATAATAGCTTGAGTAATCATAATAATGAGTCAGCTATGGAAGAATGATTTATTTTCTGTTTGGGTCTCCGGAAGTACGGGCATTATTATATCCGTAATGTCATAACACCATATTTCACGGACGGAACGGGTTAGCTGAAAAAAAAAAACAAAAACAAAAGAAGAAATGACAAACATGTTTTATTCTCAGAGAGAGTTTTATATCGCTAAGTCATACACAAAAGATTACACTTATTTACGTTTGTCGCTCTTAGAAAAAGTGTAACATATATGCAACAAAAAGCAAAATAAAAAAGATCGAAAAAAAGTACAATATTATAATTCTCAAATGAAATTGGTCCTGCTGGATATGCTACTGTTTTTCTTGGAAAGCCATATTTAAGATTTCAAAAATCGAGCTGGCTTGTGTGGGTAGCCAGATTTAATTTCCATCCGGCCTTTGCCTTTGCAGGTACGCAGTTTGACCCCTAGCAGCTAACTGGCCATTTTCGTCCGTCAATTACATGAGGCCACTATGCAATCGTCGCGTAACCCACATGACTATATCTTCATCAAAGGGAGATAATTACCTTTTGTATCACTATAATAAATGATGTTTAGAAAGGCCCGTGTAAATTTCACTGTCTTCTAATGTAATTTTTTGATGATATTCTTCAGTTAAGAAATTTCTAAGGCAATAAACTATCAGTAGAAATAACTCTACCACGTCGTTAATCATCTGAGCTTAACAACTTAAAAAATATTGCAATAACAATCATAAATACTAGACATTATTTCAAGAAATGGAAATTGACTACTTTTTTCATTTCACTGAAACAGCCGTTAAATACTTGTATCCTCCTTTTACATATTTCTTCATTCATATATCTTTTGTTTTTTTCTACGGAACCAAAACGGAAAAATGTCCATTATTAAGGCGGCACTGGCAGAAGTTAAATACTTCTACCTTCTATTCAATTTTTCTTTCTTTCTTTCTTTTTTCTTTCTTTCTTTCTTTTTTTCTTTCTTTCTTTCTTTCTTTTTTTATTTCTAGCAAAATTTTACGAACACTTCCCTCAATAAGAATTTAAAAATATTTCAGCAGACAATTTTATTTAAGGTAGCTTAATTTTTGGCGATTGCTTTACTCAACTTCCCACATTCGATTCAGTGCATCTAAATAAAACGGGTTTCTATCGGGATTGTCCTGTGTCTCGTGTGTCAAGAAAATATTGTAACTACTCAGCCTTTTGTTAAGATCAAAGTGTAGTATTTGTTTTTGTCAACTTAACTTGATTCTTTCTCCATTTCTATCTCTCTATCTATCTAGTTTTTATTTCTCATTAAAGTCTAGTAATGTGTTTTGTCCTCTTTCCATGCGATCAAAATGGAATAGTCTATTAATTATTTTATAGGGACTGGGCCTAACAGCCGTGCTCAGTAATGAATAGCGGCCCAAGCACAATTGTAATAGGATATTTGTTGATGGGTTATGAACTTGTCAATTATGTGATCGAATATCTTCCTTCCCGGCCCCAGTTTTAACAAACGTCTTCTTTTTTCCATACATATTTCTCAGCTCCTATTTAGATTTCACATAAAAACTAAGACAATTTCTACCATATTTCTGTGAAATTTTCTCTTTGCTAAATGATAGTTTCTAATTATAATTTTGATATATAAAAAATGGACAGTATCAGCTGGAAACAGGAAGGATATGGATTAAACATTAGTTTTCTATAAGCTGTAACCATTTTCGTTTGGGTTTAGGTTGATTTTGTTTTACGGCATATCAACAGCAATGCTGACAAGATTTTAGAATGGATTCGATGAACAGAATATGTATTCATTGTAAGAAATCTGTTTGTATTAGATTAGGTTTCATCGACACAATTGTGTAAAGAGGTTTTATGCTGAGAGCATGGTTGATTTGGGGTGTTTTGTTTTACGGCAAGATTAACGGGTTATTTAATGTCAACAATATTTTAACTTAGGTTTGTATCAATAGTTATGAACGGGGTGTTTGTCTCATAACTAAAATGTCTTAATTTACGGAATGATTCATGATCCGTGGACGAATATATGTGTGTGTGCAGCACGTGGAGAAAATGCATGTAACGAAAGAAAAGTAGATATTTACTCACGGTTGACTGGAAGTATACATTTATTTTACACGGAGAAACATTACAACAGACGTACATGCAGAATCAGTCCCAAGTTATTGGGTTGTGTGTCACAAGCATTAGGGCAGGAGAACTTACCTGTGTTCTTAACCATTGACGGCCATATCACAAGTCTGTTGAGTCATGTGTCTCACGTCTGAATGTCGCTTTGATCACGTGACTCGCGTGGACCCACTTTTCAGAGGTGAAAAGGGAGGTACTCTGTTTTGGAACATGAAAGGGTTAATTCCTTTGGAATATGTTTTTATTCGTCTTAACAAATAGATTAAATATTCTTTGTAAAAAGTCTGTGTGTCGATCAGGTCTCATCTATATATTTTTGTAAAGAGGGTTTTTGTTGACTGTCAAATGTATTGTTGGTCATATTTCAAAATGTATTGCTTTTTTTAATATAGAAATCTATTTCATACTTACATAGTATTTGGCGGGTGGGTTAAATATTTGTCCATAACTGAGACCCTAGCAGGTGCTACCACCCGGTCAGAGGAGGCATGAAAACAACAGCAATTAAAAAGTTGTTCCACGTTCCTCAAAACCTGAAATGTTGCTGCTCGATCCAGAAAATCGTCATACCTAGGACAAGTAAATCATTTTGTTAATATTCATATTATTTTGATTTTAAATCAAAAATTGGGATTTTGCAAGCATATTTCTATGAAATTGTTAACTCTCCAAAATTATATTTTACATTTTATAAATATGGAAAATAAGAAATTTTCGGTTTAGATTTATTCTGTAAATCACCATAGTTTAAAATTCTAAAAAATCTAAAAATAATTAGAATGTCTTTTAAAAATATGAATAATTATTGTTGTTATTGAACGTTTCTACCATTATATTTTGAGAAAATTCCTCGTCCTTCTCCGAAAATATCCAATTTTAGTTCGTCTACACTAATAAATGACTTATAATTTATAAAGTTACCTGCTAACATGAAGTGGAAAGACTGTACTGAATCTATTGCTAGGTAAGTTAAGAAAGTTAGTTCACTCTCTCGTGTGAGATAATTTTTCACTCCAGAATCTATGTTGCATATATATAAGCTTACCGTTCGTACAGGCCTAGAATATCGCAGTCACATATGGTTCGATGTCTTTGTTATTTAGATTGAGCTCCTTCATAAAATACAAATAAGTATTAGCAATATTATTGGTCTTGATCTTGTACCTCGGTTTCAGTTACTTTCCAACTGCCGCAACGGTTGCTTGTCTATGTCTTTTCTATAAATATTTTTTATAGTCATATCACTTCAAGCAAGGCATTTTACTGCAACTGGTGCGCAGGGGGTTACGAAGAAGGAAAGTTATAAGACAGAGTTACAGGTTATAGGGAGTGTCAGGAAGTGAGTAAGAGAAGGATAAGAATAATGATGAGAGTGAGGTGAACGGAGGAGGGAGCATGAAAGAGAGAATGCAGGTTAGTGAGATTTGAAGATAACTATTGACTTTACCTTTACATTTCTGGAGATTGTAGCTGTCAGGGATGCAAGTAAACGGAAGGGAATTCCACAAGCAGGAAGTACGAGAAAAGAAGCTAGTAGAGTAGAAGTTTTGGTTACATTTTATTAGTTTCACAGTAAAACGGTGAGACGTAGGTGCTAGTCAGTAGCTCGACTAAATTCATATATAGGGGGACCAGTGAGCTGTTTATTGGAGCAGAAACCGTGAAAGTATTTGGGTTTCAAGACGATTTCATTTGTAGTTTAATTATTGATAATCTTGAGAGAAGTAGTTTTGTTGCTATTGGTATTATAAGTATAATTAGTATTAATATTAATATTAATATATATATATATATATATATATATATATAGTAAAAAAATTTGATAATGGCGGTGAAGATAAAATTTATTTTAAAAATCGGCCATGCCAAACTTTAAAATAAAAGCACCAATCGACTGGTCTTATTGCTTCTCTCTAGAACTGTAAAACGGGGATAAATATTATGAAAAAAGAATATCTGCTATGAGTGAAATGAATGAAATGGAAGAGGGGAAATGTTTTTGGATTTCTAGTAAAAGTTAGTACGCCTAAAGATGCCAGAGACCCAGCAAAGCAAGCCAACTGAAACACTCTCTTTCTTTACAAAGTGAGGGCTGCCTGGACCGGATAAACAGCGTCTCCTTCACCTTCAGATCCAACAACGAGTGTGATTTGGTCAAAACGGAGAAGCAGTTCACACTAAAATCCGCAGCAAAACTAGGATTGTTTATCAGATGATTCGCTATTGAGAACCCATATATATATATATATATATATATATATATATATATATATATATATATATATATTGTAAAGTCTTTCTTATTAGGGTTTATAATAAAAACTTTTTCGGACGATGGTTGGTAACTGATGATAGTAATTCGAATGGAAATTTAAAAACAATTCCTACCTTTTTTTTCGACAGTTAAATGGGTGCATATGAACAGAATATTATTGTAGTTAAGTCTCGATTAACCAATAAAAATCAGGTTTACGCGAAATAAGAAAATAAGTATTATATATATATATATATATATATATATATATATATATATATATATATAAAATACCCATAATACGAAATAGACAGCAAAATATACCATTATTTAAGTTGAGTAAAACAAATAAAGTAAATATCCGTAGATGGGAGACCAATATATATTGATGAAATAATGACTATAGAATTTTTGTAAGTATTTATTGTTTTACAGCAAAATGTTTTAACTATACTTTGAGCTAAACGATAGACTGTGTCACAGTTAATTTTCTCCTTAGGTTTAACAGAACTTTTTTGTTAGTCTACTTGATTATCTTACATTTTTCCTGTTACCACCTGAAACATAGCTCATGTATAATATTTCCAATTTCTATTTTGTTTTTAATATATTTCATGTTACCTTACGGGCTTTGTTAATTTCTTTTAAGTGCTAAAAGTATTTAGAAACGGATGTTATATTTCTGTACGCATTTTTATCGAAATATATGTTGATGCCATCCAGTTTTAAAGAAATTCTTGGTGCTACTGATTTATTTTTTGACTTTTAGATTTGTATATAGAATAAATTGTGCATAGGTAAACAAAAGAATCAGCTTAGCACATATTTTGTAATGGGCACTCATTTAGATTTTTACAATTGCATGTTTTCTTATCATTATCTTTTGCTACTTTGGAACGGTGATTATAATTTAAGTTTTTGTATTTTCTTTTTTTTGTAATAATCGTATATCCCCCAGCAAGGCATTTTACTGCCACTGTTGTGTAGAGGGTTACATAGGAGAAATGTTATGAGAAAGAGTGACAGGTTACAGAGAGTGTCAAGAAAAGAGTCTGAGAAGGAAGAGAATACTGATAAGTGGGATGGACGTAGAAAAAAGAAAGAGAGAGGATGTAAGTTAATGAGAGAGGAGGTGACTATTGACTTTACATTTGAATTCTTGAAGATTTTAGCTGTCGGGGAAGCAGGTAAGCGAAAGAGATTTCCATGGGCGGAAATTGCGAGAAAAGAAGCTGTTGGAGTAGAATTTGCGTTTACAATTTATCGGACTCACAGTAAAAGTGTAGGACCTAGTTGCTAATCATGTGGCTCGAGGAAATTCATATATAGAGGGGGGACCAGTGAGCTAAGTTCATCGGAACAGGATCCGTGAAAGTATTTGCAATAGAGACACAGGGAAGCCATACTGCGACGGTGAGAAAGCGACTGTATCCTAGCTGCCGAGTCGGGATCGAACACATTACAGATTCTTCGCTAGATTTTGTCAAGGACACCTAGGTGATTAGCAGGAGCACCCGACCAGATATGGCAGCAGTATTCAATACACGGGCGGATGCTAAGTCGGGATCGATCACATTACAGATTCTCCGTTGGATTTTATCAGGGACCCCTAGGTGGATAGCAGGAGCACCCGACCAGATATGGCAGCAGTATTCAATACACGGGCGGATGCTAAGTCGGGATCGATCACATTACAGATTCTCCGTTGGATTTTATCAGGGACCCCTAGGTGGATAGCAGGAGCACCCGACCAGATATGGCAGCAATATTCAATGCACGTAGATTTGTATATGGTAGATTTGTATATGTGCAGTGGATTTGGATATATGCATTGGTTTAAAATTTTATTATTATGCTTTTTTAATAATCGTTTCAAGGTTATCACTACAACTATCGCCTAATTTAAGTGTATTCTTATTACAAAGCATATTAAGATAATTGTTCTAGGGAAGTGTTTCTTGCGTAAATTGTGGAACTTTGCCTTAAATTAGTACTAAGCATTTGGTTAAAAAGAGGTTAGAACCAAATGATTTTTCTGCATCTATTTATATTGATAAGATTGTTTTTATGTTACTTTTAATATCCTCTTCTAATAAAAATATTGCAGTAATGAAAATATATTGCTCTACTTTGTATGGAGCTCAGTAGATGCTGCGAAATGTGGATTTTTTACTTTGTTTTTACTCTTACCAAAACACACACACACACACACACACACACACACACACACACACATATATATATATATATATATATATATATATATATATATACTGCTGTTCGTCTCAGTGTTCTCGAGAGGCTCCAAAAAGAGGATCTGTAATTTGATTGGTCCCGATCTGGTAGGTCTACTCCAGCCAATCTCTCATTGTCGGGGTGTGGCTTCGCACTGTCTCTTCTATAAATAATTTCATAGCTTCTGCTCTGACGAACACTTAGGTCACTGGTGCCCCCTCCACAAGAATTTACTCTGGCAACCAGACTGGCAACAAGGTCCCACCCTTTTACAGTTAGTTCAATTAAATTCATGCAACAATTCTGCTCTAACAGTTACTTTTCTCGCACTTCCCGCCTGTGGAACTCCCTTCCATATGCTTGCTTTCCTGACGGCTACACCCTCCAGGAATTTAAATGCAATGTCAATTTCCATCTCTTATCTACTTAATTCTAGCTCTTTCTACATCTGCCCGTGTATGTTGTTCTTTTCCAATCTCTCTACCTTCGCAACTGTCTTCACTCTTGTTTTCACATCCTTCTCTTGCCCTTTCTCTTTCACCCACCCCTGTCGATGGTTCGTCTTTGTCTTCATTTTCCCCCTGCCTAAAACTTTAACTCTCTTATGTAGCTTCCGCACATCCGTGGTGGTATCGCCTTGCTTATGGTGAAATGTATATATATATATATATATATATATATATATATATTCAAAATGCAAAAATCAGCAAGACATTCACGCAAGAAACCATCATTTAGCTTTTACAATACCAAAAAATTTAATATTCAGACACTTTACCTGAATGAACATCGTTAAACATTTACCTTTTTATGAACTATCTTCTTTAATATCAAATCGATATTGGCAAATTGAAAAATTTTAGCTGTGTGCCCATAAAGAAAACTTCTTTACTATGCAGAAACGTTTCTGGTCATCTCATTTTCCAATATTACCATAATTTTTGTAATTTTAAAATGTCGAACATTGTATAGGAAACTAGAAAGGTCATCAAATATTTTCCGGGAAGTAACCGTTCATATATTTTGTCTGTACATTTATTCTGCTTTCTCTTTTGTAACTGCTTGCAATATACGTCGTAAACAAGTGTTTGTTTCCGATGATAATAGAAACTATTAAATTTGCAGATTATTAAAATTCCAACTCTTTTCTTCTCTTCAAAGACTTCAGCCGATTGGCAAACTGACATTCTCTCTTCAATGTGTATTTAGACTCATCAGTGAAGTATTTTTTAAAGCATTAGTTAACCCTCTAGGGCCATTCGTATCATATTATATTAATAAGTAGTAATTAGTGGGGGATCAGTTTATTACTTCATGACAATAGAAAACCGATCACCCACTTTATGCCCAGTATAAGCCTTAACCCTCTAGGGCCATTCGTATCATATTTGATACAGTATGAAAACAAGCCTTGAAAGAAATATTTTCCTGAAAAATTTTTTAAGAGAAATATTTTATAAATTTCAAATGAAAGCAGTACTGACTGCTCAGTCAATGAATACCAAATGTTTCCTTATAGGGAAATACCAAATGTTTCCTCATAGGGAAATACTGTATCAAATATGATACGAATGGCCCTAGAGGGTTAAGTAGTAATTAGTGGGGGATCTGTTTATTACTTCATAACAATATAGAACTGATCCCCCACTTTATGACAAGTAGAAGCCTTAATCATATATTATTAACCCTCTAGGGCCATTCGTATCATATTTGATACAGTATGAAAACAAGCCTTGAAAGAAATATTTTCCTGAAAAATTTTTTAAGAGAAATATTTTATAAATTTCAAATGAAAGCAGTACTGACAATGAATACCAAATGTTTCCTTATAGGGAAATACCAAATGTTTCCTTATATACTGTATCAAATATGATACGAATGGCCCTAGAGGGTTAATTTAGGGGATGTGCTTTGTAGTGCATTCAGTATTGACTGGGAAGAAAAAATAGAGTTCAACTTCCAGTAGAATTCGTTTAATTCACCTACGCAGAACTAGCCTTGGAAAAAGGTATAAATCCATCTCTTCTCTCTTCAGCTGTGGCTTGAATAGCCGGACAGATCGGGATCTGTAGTCTTATTTGGCAACCGGTCTAGCGCAGAAAGTAATGTTGATCTACTGCGGCAAACGTCTATTGAACAGGTGAAGAGGCTCATCCTTTGTTTCCTGCTTAGGATGCGGTTTCCGGTTTTCTCTTTTCCAATCTTTTCACTCTTTTCTTTATTTTTTTTAAATTGGAGTAGACTGACTAAACTATCGCCCGGTTCACACCCCACCCACGTCTATTGAACAGATGAAGAGGCTTATTCCTTGTTCCTTGTTTAGGATGCGGTTTCCGGCTTTCTCTTTCCAATCTTTTTACTCTTACGTATCCCTCTGCGCATCAGTGGCTTTATCGCCTTGCTTGGGGTGATATGATTAAAAAAAATCTTCTGCCTGATCAGTCATGTCTTAAAAGAGAGATTATCGCTCAAGCGTTTGTCAAGTTTTGCAATTAACTGACTGAGTCAAATTTATAAAATTTAGGATGAAAGCTTTTGGTTTAAAGCAATTTCTTCTTTTTAAATACTGTCTAAGGCTCTACAGAAGGATGCTGAGAATATCATGAACTTACCACGTAAGCAATGACAATGTTTTAGATAAAATAGAAACAATAAGCATACATATAATTAGCATCAAGAAGAAACTTGAGGCAACAGGAATGTGGTTCTACAGAAGGATAATGAGAATACCATCCACTGAACATGTGAGCAATAGCGAAGCTTTAGAGAAAATAAAAACAATAAGGACACTCATAATTAACATCAAGAAGAGACTTGAAGCAAGATGAATGTGGTTCTACAGAAGGACGATGAGAATACCATGGTCCGAACATGTGAGCAATGACGAAGTTTTAGAGAAAATAAAAACAACAAGAACATTCATAATTAACATCAAGAAGAGACTTGAGGCAAGAGAAATATGGTTATACAGAAGGATGACGAGAATACCATAGACCGAACATGTGAACAATGTTTTAGATAAAATACAACATCGTATCCTTATTCCACTGGACTGACGCGCTCCACCAGACCGGCCGTTGTTCCGATATGGTCAAATATTTCTATTTAGACACAAGTCTCCGGTTCCAGTGGTTAATTTAACGCAACCTCTAGCCACTTTTTAATGTTTTTGATTCTTGGGAGTGGTCATCAGATCATACAAACCCGGAAGCTCTCGTTGGTCCGCCTGCGTTTTCGTCGTGTGAGAATCTGGTTAACAGAAAAACAAATATAAGCAAATCGATGCAATTTTGACAGGACAGAAATGTTTATTTATATAAAAAAGAAATGACAAACATAGTTCTTGTTGCACAAAGCTAAATATCTCTTGTATATGAGCAATACCTAAATAAAACGCAAATAGTTCGAAAAATTTCGGCAAAGGTCAGATGTGGCCTTCGTTTAACATTTTTTGTTCTGTTCTTAGCAAAACTATTAGAACCTTCGATGTTCCTATTCTCAGTATTAATAACAGTACCAATAATATTACAAATTTCATTTTTCATTTTACCTTACGGGGTTTGTTAATTTCTTTTAAGTGCTAAAAGTATTTAGAAACGGATGTTATATTTCTGTACGCATTTTTATCGAAATATATGTTGATACCATCCAGTTTTAAAGAAATTCTTGGTGCTACTGATATAATTTTTTAACTTTTAGATTTTTATATAGAATAAACTGTGCATAGGTAAACAATAGAATCAGTTTGACACATATTTTGTAATGGGCACTCATTTAGATTTTTACAATTGCATGTTTTCTTATCATTATCTTTTGATAATTTAGAACGGTGATTATAATTTAAGTTTTTGTATTTTCTTCTTTTTTTTTAATAATCGTATACCCCCCCCCCAGCAAGGCATTTTACTGTCACTGTTGGGCAGAGGGTTACATAGGAGAAATGTTATGAGAAAGAGTGACAGATTACAGAGTGTCAAGAAGACAGTATGAGAAGGAAAAGAATACTGATGAATCGGGTGGACGCAGAAAAAGCATGAGAGAGAGAGAGGATGTAAGTTAGTGAGACAGGAGGTGACTATTGACATTACATTTGAATTCTTGAAGATTGTAGCTGTCGGGGAAGGAAGTAAACGGAAGGGAATTCCACAGGTATGAACTGCGAGAAAAGAAGCTGATGGAGTAGAATTTTCGTTTACAATTTTTCGGTTTCACAGTAAAAGGATTTGGAACGTTGATTATAATTTAGTATTTTTCATTGGTTTAAAATTTTATTATCATACATTTTAATAATCGTTTCAAGTTTATCACTACAGCTATCGCTTAGTTTAATTGTATTTTGATTACAGAGCATATAAGAATTGTTTCCAGGGAAGTATTTCTCGAGTAAACTGAGAAACTTCTGTCTTAACTTAGTACTAAGCATTTGGTTAAAAAGGAGTTACAATAAAGGGGTTGATAATTGTTTCAAGGACTAACGGTTTATAGATGTCAGTGGCGGTATTTTCGCTTCTTCGCTCTCAGTATCAGCAACACACAGTCCCAGTTCTTTTCATTCTCTGACGTCTCTCCTCAGTTCAACTGCATTCGAAGACAGTCGAACCTCACCTCTTTTTTACCACTCTTCTCTCTTACTCTCTTCTTCTCTCGTCCCATCAACTCGTCTCATCGAATCTTTTCCTCATATCGTCTCGTCTCGTTACGTCTCATTGACTCTTCTCGTCGGCTCTTTTATTTTTCTAGTCTCATTGGGTCTGACTGGGTGCTTCTTATTATCATATCTCTTCTACTCATCTCACCGATTCTTCTCGTCTCATAGACTCGTCTTGGTGATTCGCTCGACTCTTCTGTCTCTGCTTGCACAAACATACGCTGAAATAGAAGCGGGGTGGTGGTGACAAAAACTCCAGACGGTTGTAACTTAGAATACAACCTGATTATTGACATCCTCCCTGCTTCGACAAAACCAATCCCCACCATGACATACTTTTAAAGTACAATTCCCACTCTTCCAGGAATAAACAATTTACTCTTTACCTAATTTTTCAAAGGTTTACAACAAAATCCTTATCAACTTGCTATTAATTATTCTGACGTTCTTTTTGCAAATTATTGAGATCTTAATAATTGTCTATATTTCTGAGATGAAATAGTATTTACATTATTCGGACTATTGTCCTCATCATTGTTGCCATTTGTACGACGTTTCGGCCGTTGTACGCTGCGGTCTTCCAAGTACCTGAAGAAGGCCGATTCTTATAGTGTCAAAAATCCATTTCTCTTTAAAATTTCCAATTTATTGTTTTCTTTTAATAATCTGCTACCTGTTTTATACTTACAGTAAGATCGTATTTCTAAATTAACTTAGTAAACATTAACATTTCAAAGTATATACAGCGTATCAACATCTTGGTTATTTGAAGACGCCTCTCTTTCACTAGGTGCTTTCTGCTTTACGGCATATCCTCTATTATTATTTCAGGAGTAAAATTGCCCCTGCCACAAAAATAGAAACAATTAGGGCACTTATAATTAACATCAGAAAAAGATTTGAGGCAACAGGAATAAGGTTCTACAGAAGGATGCTGAGAATAAAATGGACCGAATAATGTGAGCAATGACGAAGTTTTAGATAAAAAACAATTAGAGCACTCATAATTAACATCAGAAAAACACTTGAGGCAACAGGAATACGGTTATACAGAAGGATGCTGTGGATAACATGGATCAAACATGTGACCAATGAGGTAAAAAAGAAACAATTAGAACACTTATAATAAACATCAGAAAAAGACTTGAAGCAACAGGAATATGATTCTACAAAAAGATACTGAGAATAACATGGATTGAATATGTGAGCAATGAGGAAGTTTGAGATAAAAAAGAAAAAATTACGATACTTATAATACATATCGGGAAGTGAGTTGAGGCAAAAGAAATGTGGTTCTACAGAAGGATACTGTGAATACCATGGACCGAACATGTAAGCAGTAAGGAAGTTTGAAGGAAAATAGAAGCAAAATATTTAACATCTAAAAGAGATAAAATTCACCCACGTCTATTGAACAGGTGAAGAGGCTTATCCCTTGTTTCCTGTTTAGGATGCGGTTTCCGGTTTTTCTTTTCTAATCTTCTCACTGTTTTTTCAATTGGAGTAGATAGACTAAACTATCGCCCGGTTCACACTCCACCCACGTCTATTGAACAGGTGAAGAGGCTTATCCCTTGTTTCCTGTTTAGGATGCGGTTTCCGGTTTTTCTTTTCTAATCTTCTCACTGTTTTTTCAATTGGAGTAGACAGACTAAACTATCGCCCGGTTCACACTCCACCCACGTCTATTGAACAGGTGAAGACGCTCATCCCTTGTTTCCTGTTTAGGATGCGGTTTCCTGTTTTTCTCTTTTCTAATCTTCTCACTCTTATGTAGCCCCCTGCACATCAGTGGCGTTACCGCCTTGCTTGGGGTGATATGATTAAAAAAAAATAAAATAAAAAAATAATAGGAAATTTGGCTCAGAAAAATTCCTACTCACAGAACAGAGGACAAACAGTGGATGGCTTCCTTAGCGAGGTCGAGTAAAACTTTGATATTGAACAGTGTTTTGGATATGTAAGAAAAAGATTAACTAGTTTAAGCGCTACAAAAAGACTAGAAGGGAGAGAGAAAGAGAAAGAGCAAAGGGCAAAGGGCAAAGGGCAAATAGAAGAAGAATGAGAAATTTAACAATTTAGTTTTCAGATTTTACCAAGTTTCTCACTGATATGGACCCGGTATGTGACCATAAAATAATGAGTCATCACGCTAGCAGGTCAAGAACATATATTACGTCAACAAGAGATACAAAGAGAAAGTAATAAGAGCTTGGCTACAAGCGACCAACGGACTAGGCTGAGCTGAACTGAAGTCGTACTGGAAACCAGTGTCTCTGTCTCCCTGGCTCTGTCCTCGAGAGTAATTAACTCTCGGTTATTATAGGCAAAGAAGAGTCCATTATTAAGTGGGTAACTCCCCACAACACTTACTTGTAGCCAAATCTACTCGTTTTCACCTGGAGCTTCTTGTCTCGCACTTCCCACCTGTGGAACTCGCTCACATATTCTTGCTTTCCTGACGGCTATAACCTCCAGAAATTTAAATGCAATGTCAATACTCATCTACTAACCACTTGACTCAAGCCCTTCCCCCACCCCGTATATCCTTCCTTTCTCTCCCCACCTGCAACTGTCATCACACCTGCATTTTCATCTTTCTATTGCTTCTTTATAATTGGTTTGTAATCCTCTTCTCCCTCCTCTTATTAATTTTCTTTCAGTTATGTAGCCCCCGCACATCAGTGGCATTTACGCTTTGCCCGAGGTGAAATGATTAAAAAAAAATATATTAGACGGACATGCCTCCCAATACTATCACACGAACGCGGGTGTCGCGTCAATGCTCTATTCTAGGTATTACATTTTTCCTGATCTTCATTAACACTCTCCCCTATGTTATAATATCCCAAGTAGGCATATACGCTACGGTATATTCTCGCCTTGATAAAAAATCGGCCGAGGCTGACAAAGCAAACCTCGCAAACGACTTTGAAAAAGACCTCGAATCCGTGGTGGACTGGGGTAAGTAATGGCACCTGAATTTTAATGCTTCTAAAACGATCCTGCTATCTATTAACCATCACAGGCTACTCCCTCCTCATGAGTGTGGATCAGGTTATTCTCCCTGAAAGTAAAGCACTGGACCTATACGGGTTAAATCTCAAAACACACCTCAAGTGAAATGACTATATAGAATCCATAGCTAAATCCGCTGCTAAGAAAGTCGGTTCTCTCTCCAAGGCCAGGAAGTTTTTCCTGTCCGAAACAATCCTGCACATATACAAATCTACCATCCGCCCGTACACTGAATGCTGCTGCCATATCTGGACTGGTGCTCCTGCTATCCACCTAGGTATCTTTACAAAAATCCAACGGAGAATTTGTAATATGATCGATACCGACTTGGTAGCTCAGACACAGGCACTTTCTCACCGGCACAATGTGGCATCCCTGAGTCTCTTCTACAAATACTTTCACGGTTTCTGCTCCGATGAACTTAGCTATATATGAACTTACTCTAGCAACAAGGTTAGTAACTAGGTCCCACCCTTTTACTGTGAAACCGATAAATTGTAAACACAAATTCTACTCCACCAGCTTCTTTTCTTGCACTTCCCGCCTGTGGAATTTCCTTCCGTTTACTTGCTTTGCCGACAGCTATAATCTCCATGAATTTAAATGTAAAGTCAATAGTCATCTCCTATCTCACTAACCTGCATCCTCTCTCAAACGACCCTTTCTCCGTCCACTCCACTCTCATCAGTATTCTCACCCTTCTCTTACCAACTTCCTGACACCCATTATAACCTGTCACTCTTTCTCATAATTTTCCTCCTATGTAACCTCCTGCTCAACAGTGGCAGTAAAATGCCTTGCTTGGGGCGATATGATTATAAAAAAAATGTTGAAGGCATATAAATGCTTTCAAAATATTTAGATTTGGCATTAAATAATTTCTATAGGTTTATATGCTTCAAAATATATGTTTTAGTATATATATATATATATACTAGCAGTATAGCCCGGCGTTGCCCGGGTGTAATGGAAGCATTAAAACTAATCCATGTTCCTGGAGCTCAGACTTAGCCTCAAGAATATTTGTGTGAAATTTGTTGAGAATCGGATAAAAATTGTGAATTTGTACAAAGGACATACAGACAGATAAACAGACACACACACAAACATCTTGCCTTATATATATATATATATATATATATATATATATATTACCTATTTTCTGCACTATTGTAAGAACTGCAACCTTGAATATCTTTTCTTTGTTTTTATCTATGAGTGTATCAAATTCTCTCACACGACACTTTCTCCGTCCACTCCACTCTCATCAGTATTCTCATCCTTCTCTTACCCACTTCCTGACACCCCCTATAACCTGTCAGTCTTTCTCATAAATTTCCTCCTAAAAAACCCCTGCATAACAGTGACAGTAAAATGCCTTGCTGAGTGGGGCGTAAGGTTATAAAAAAAGGTATTGGAAAATCGTGACAATTGTGAAATATATAGGCATAGATTTAAATAATAAAAACAAGGCAACACATTTTATATAGAAGACCGACAATACATAATCTGCAATACATTTTACCTGTAGTTGAACCATTAAATTGTTTTCTAAATATTTAGATTTCCGTATGAAATAGCCCATATAGGTGTTCATATTTCGCTAAACGAAACCAAACAACTAGTATGATCTTTTATGACATTACTCCATATAATATTCAACAATGGCTAAGATCAAACTGTTCCAAAATATGACTTAAGAACATAAGACAATCACCAGTAATTATTTCCACAAACTTGGATTTGAACAAAGGCGGAGTATCATCTAGCATATACGAAACTGTGAAACAGAGTAATATATTTTTATTACTGAAAAAGTCCCAAGAAAATTAAATCCCTGCATTAGATTATAAGAGGGTCATTCAATAAATAAGGTGAATTTTTCGGTATAAGGACTTCTACGAGGGTCATTCAATAAATAAGGTGAGTTTTTCGGTATAAGGACTTCTACGAGGGACATTCAATAAATAAGGTGAATTTTTCGGTATGAGGACTTCTACGAGGGTCTTTCAATAAATAAGGTGAGTTTTTCGGTATAAGGACTTCTACGAGGGACATTCAATAAATAAGGTGAATTTTTCGGAATGAGGACTTCTACGAGGGTCTTTCAATAAATAAGGTGAGTTTTTCGGTATAAGGACTTCTACGAGGGTCATTCAATAAATAAGGTGAGTTTTTCGGTATGAGGACTTCTACGAGGGTCTTTCAATAAATAAGGTGAGTTTTTCGGTATAAGGACTTCTACGAGGGTCATTCAATAAATAAGGTGAGTTTTTCGGTATAAGGACTTCTACGAGGGTCATTCAATAAATAAGTTAAAGTTTTCGGTATAAGGACTTCTACGAGTGTCATTCAATAAATAAGGTGAATCTTTCGGTATGAGGACTTCTACGAGGGTCATTCAATAAATAAGGTGAATTTTTCGGTATAAGGACTTCTACGAGGGTCATTCAATAAATAAGGTGAATTTATCGGTATAAGGACTTCTACGAGGGTCATTCAATAAATAAGGTGAGTTTTTCGGTATAAGGACTTTTACGAGTGTCATTCAATAAATAAGGTGAATTTTTCGGTATAAGGACTTCTACGAGGGTCATTCAATAAATAAGGTGAATTTTTCGGTATAAGGACCTCTACAAGGGTCATTCAATAAATAAGGTGAATTTATCAATAAATAAGGTGAATTTATCGGTATAAGGAATTCTACGAGGGTCATTCAATAAATAAGGTGAATTTTTCGGTATAAGGCCTTCTACGAGGGTCATTCAATAAATAAGGTGAATGTTTCGGTATAAGGACTTCTACAAGGGTCATTCAATAAATAAGGTGAATTTATCAATAAATAAGGTGAATTTATCGGTATAAGGAATTCTACGAGGGTCATTCAATAAATAAGGTGAATTTTTCGGTATAAGGCCTTCTACGAGGGTCATTCAATAAATAAGGTGAATGTTTCGGTATAAGGACCTCTACAAGGGTCATTCAATAAATAAGGTGAATTTATCAATAAATAAGGTGAATTTATCGGTATAAGGACTTCTACGAGGGTCATTCAATAAATAAGGTGAGTTTTTCGGTATAAGGACTTTTACGAGTGTCATTCAATAAATAAGGTGAATTTTTCGGTATAAGGACTTCTACGAGTGTCATTCAATAAATAAGGTGAATTTTTCGGAATGAGGACTTCTACGAGGGTCATTCAAAAAATAAGGTGAGTTTTTCGGTATAAGGACTTCTACGAGGGTCATTCAATAAATAAGTTAAAGTTTTCGGTATAAGGACTTCTACGAGTGTCATTCAATAAATAAGGTGAATCTTTCGGTATGAGGACTTCTACGAGGGTCATTCAATAAATAAGGTGAATTTTTCGGTATAAGGACTTCTACGAGGGTCATTCAATAAATAAGGTGAGTTTTTCGGTATAAGGACTTTTACGAGTGTCATTCAATAAATAAGGTGAATTTTTCGGTATAAGGACTTCTACGAGGGTCATTCAATAAATAAGGTGAGTTTTTCGGTATAAGGACTTTTACGAGTGTCATTCAATAAATAAGGTGAATTTTTCGGTATAAGGACTTCTACGAGGGTCATTCAATAAATAAGGTGAATTTTTCGGTATAAGGACCTCTACAAGGGTCATTCAATAAATAAGGTGAATTTATCAATAAATAAGGTGAATTTATCGGTATAAGGAATTCTACGAGTGTCATTCAATAAATAAGGTGAATTTTTCGGTATAAGGCCTTCTACGAGGGTCATTCAATAAATAAGGTGAATGTTTCGGTATAAGGACTTCTACAAGGGTCATTCAATAAATAAGGTGAATTTTTCGGTATAAGGACTTCTACGAGTGTCATTCAATAAATAAGGTGAATTTATCGGTATAAGGACTTCTACGAGTGTCATTCAATAAATAAGGTGAATTTATCGGTATAAGGACTTCTACGAGTGTCATTCAATAAATAAGGTGAATTTATCGGTATAAGGACTTCTACAACGGTCATTCAATAAATAAGGTGAATTTTTCGGTATAAGGACTTCTACGAGGGTCATTCAATAAATAAGATGAATTTATCGGTGGAAGGACTTCTACAAGCGTCATTCAATAAATAAGGTGAATTTTTCGGTACAAGGACTTCTACGAGGGTCATTCAATAAATAAGGTGAGTTTTTCGGTATAAGGACTTCTACAAGGGTCATTCAATAAATAAGGTGAATTTTTCGGGATAAGGACTTCTACAAGGGTCATTCAATAAATAAGGTGAATTTTTCGGTATAAGGACTTCTATGAGGGTCATTCAATAAATAAGGTGAATTTTTCGGTATGAGGACTTCTACGAGGGTCATTCAATAAATAAGGTGAATTTATCGGTATAAGGACTTCTACGAGTGTCATTCAATAAATAAGGTGAATTTATCGGTATAAGGACTTCTACGAGGGTCATTCAATAAATAAGGTTAATTTTTCGCTATAAGGACTTCTACGAGGGTCATTCAATAAATAAGGTGTATTTTTCGGTATAAGGACTTCTACAAGTGTCATTCAATAAATAAGGTGAATTTTTCGGTATAAGGACTTCTACGAGGGTCATTCAATAAATAAGGTGAATTTTTATTGAATGACCAACGTAGAAGTTCTTATACCGAAAAATTCACCTTATTTATTGAATGACCCTCGTAGAAATCCTTATACCAATAAATACACCTTATTTATTGAATGACCCGCGTAGAAGTCCTTATACCAAAAAATTCACCTTATTTATTGAATCACCCTCGTGTATAAAGAGGTGATATGCCGTTACATAATAAAAAAACTACAAAAATCTTTTCTTTTGTGCTTATAAATTTTAGATTACCATGTAATGTTCTTTTATTGCTCACTTTTCAAAAGACAGTCGGCTCATTAAATTTTACTATGTGTTCACGTCTGCGAAAACAAATAAAAACAAACTCTTGTTTATTCCCCAAGTAGGAGCAAGAAAAATTCTTAAAAGTCGAGCCGGTTGTATTTTCCATAATTGTACAAATACGCGTGATTGTTGCCTTTCTTTTCAGAGGGCCACACATCATCTGACCGCACGACCTGTATTTTCTTACTCTCTTACTTTTTTCTTCTTCCTCATGCACTGACAAAAACAACAACAAAAAGAATGAAAGAAAGAAAGAGGGACAAAGACAATCATATCCTCTTTTATTTTACACACAGGACGAACCTTTGCAGCGATATCAGATTTGCCTTTTATTCACAAAAAAAAAAAAGACATCATGCACAACAGCGACATTATTTTTACTTTTTTTCAGAAAAGACAAATTTCATACGACTTTACAAAAACCAAAGACTTAAAATCCACCCGCAAAAGAAAAACATATGCAAGACATGCCAACATATGAGTTATCAAAACAACACAATTGTCATTCCTGTTAAATAAATTTACACTTATTTATACAAACAAGACTTTTTTGTCTTTCGTGCAAACTTCTTTTATTATTAAACGTGATTGGATCGGTTCCGTTTAACACAAAGACATTTTGCATAAATAAACGACGCTTACTACATTTCATTCTGGCTGTATTATTTTTTTCAGGTGAAAAGATAAAAAAAACTTGGTTAAAAAAAATGAACAATATATGGGAGACTAGCAGTATAGCCCGGCGTTGCGCGTTGTAATGAAAGCTTTAAAACTAATCCATGGTCCTGGAGCTCAGACTCTTTGGACGTTGGCACGAAAGACTAAAAAGCAATAGTTGTTTCCAGTTAAAAAGAAACCGTAGACTGAAAGAAAAATGAATGGACGTAAGTCAAATTTTGATTTCCTGGTATCGATATCAAATAGGTTTTTTCGTCGTAAACTGAATTTTGAGGGCTAAATAAGTCCTCTGAGTAAATGGTATCATTTCTGAGACGAAGAACTACAATTATAACTGCTTAGAGTCAAACCCGAAGCAAAACTAAAATAAAATGGCTGATAAAAATTAAGACATCCAGACAGATAAACAGACACAAAAACAAACATTTTGCCTTATATATATATATATATATATATATATATATATAATTGATTTTCTGCACTATTGTAAGAACTGCAACCTTGAAACTTCTGAATATCGTTTCTTATGTCTTTGTCTATGAGTATATCAAATTTAATTAAAATCGGACCACTCCTTCTATAAATCGATTTTTTCGATTAGCGATTTTCGATATTTATCGAGGGTACCACGACACAAAACCTAGCTATGAACACTCGCAGACGCTTATAGTACAACTGTGTAAATTTTCAAGAAAATCAGTTCAGCCGTTTCGGAGTCTATAGGTAACGGACACACACACACAGACACACACATACACACACATACATACACAGAGACAAACTTCCATTTATAAATAAGTTTAGATAGATTAATTGAAATTTGACAATCAGGTACTAATCAGATTCTCTATTTTCCTTACTTGCTAACGTACATCGTTCTAACCTGTGTGCAAGTTTACCTGACTGGGTTATTGTTGAACGCCCGATTTTGCTTTGATTTTAATTTCGTTACTGTGAAATGTTGGGGTTATATTACAAACCAACATGGAAAATTCAGACTACTTAAGTGATGAGAATGACTTCAGAATTTAGTAGGACTGGGCTTAAAATAAGTAACAGCTCATTTTACTCGTAGCCCAGCCTACCAACCGATGACACATGCTTAACTTCTAGTCTCAGTAACATGATATGTACTACTTTTTATGCATAAATCAATCAATATATTTACATTATATTACATTATTAATATTTTTTCCATTTTTTTTTTTTGCTTTTCATGGACGCCATATTTTCTGTCTCTTATTTTTTCTTGTCTATACAAAATTTGTGGACTCTCTCCGCGGAAAATTCTCTTCAATGTTTATATCTTCTTTATTACCTCAAAATTTCGTTTGTCATGGTTACCAAGGACCATAATTCTTTCATCCAATGAGAAATTTTACGCGTTATAAAATCGATTTTTTTCTTAACCAAATGTCTCGTAAAAGTTTTATGAATTCCTTCCTTAATTGGTATTTGGGTAATTTTGAGTTCTAGAGTATCAACCCAAGGAAATACCATAGAACAAATTTTCTCAAAGTTAAACAACTTATTAGACTGAGACAACAGCAGCATACATTTAAATATAATGTTTCGATTAGATTAAACACTTTAAAATATATTCCACCATTTTCTATCGGCGGGACGTGGCTTCTCTCTGTCTCTTCTATAAATATGGCTTCTGCTCTGACGAACTTAAGTCACTGGTGTCCTCCTACAACCAGACTGGCAACAAGGTCTTATCCTTTTAGGGTTACATGAACCAAATGCAGTCGACAGTTCTACTCCCACAGCTTCTTTTCTCGCACTTCTCACCTGTGAAACTCCCTTCCATATACTTGCTTTGCTGATGGCTACAACCTCCAGGAATTTAAATGCAATGTCAATTCCCATCTCTTACTCACTTGACTCCAACCCTTTCCACATAACCCCATGTATCTTGTCCTTTTTCTTTCTCTCTACCTTCGTAACTGTCTCCACTCCTGTGTTCATATCCTTCTCTTACCCTTTTTCTCTTACCCTCTGTAACTGGTTCGTCTTTGTCTTCACTCTCCTCCTACCTAAATCTTTAACTCTCTTAGTGTTGTGGAGTAGTTTTCGGACTCAAAGTTACAATCGTGCTATTTCAGTTGCTAATAGAATAACGTACCCTAAATGTTAGGAACTTGGTAATCTATATTGGAGTAGATAGATGTATCTATCGCCCGGTTCACAGTCCACCCATGTCTATTGAACAGGTGAAGAGGCTCATCCCTTGTTCCCTTTTTCTCACTTTGTTTTTTTTTTTTTCAATTGGAGTAGATAGATCTATCTATCGCCCGGTTCACACTCCACCCATGTCTATTGAACAGGTTAAGAGGCTCATCCCTTGTTCCTTGTTTAGGATGTGGTTTCCGGCTTTATATTTTCCAATCTTTTCACTATTACGTAGCCCCCTTCACATGAGTGGCGTTACCGCCTTGCTCGTGGTGATACGATTAAAAAAAAAATCTTCGACTGAAAGCTGACTCCTTAGTATTCGGCTAACTGCCGACTAATATCAATCGCCTAGTAGTTCAACTGAACTCTAATAGAACTCTCAAAAACTCTCTTGAACTTCTAAGAACTCCTATGAACTTTCCAAGAACTTCTCGGGTTAACTTCATGTTAACTCTTATTAGTATAGGAGGGAGAGTTAATTAACTGAGGAATAAGCGTGTTTCACCATAACACTTATGAAGCCTTTTGTACCTCAGTGGCGGTACAGCCTTGCTTGGGGTGGAATGATTAAAACAACAGCTGTTTATACCCAGACTAAATTTCATTTATAAATGATTAATTAATAAATTTTAATTTTAATGAATTAGAATTTATAATTCATGACGTTAAACAAAAAAATGAAGGCAAAAACACACTGATAGATTAATCAAAGCTAATTACCTAAAACATTATGAATCTTCTTACTGATCTGGCTATTCTTGCAAATATATCTTTTAAGATCTTAAAAAAAAAAACTATAAAGATACATGGATTTTTGAAGTTAAAATCTACAAAATGTGGTATGTAAAGACATCAGTAATTCCAGTTGTAGCTCGTTGTCTCGGTTTGATTGAAAAAGGTTCTGACAGACACATTGAAAGATTGCCTTAAAGAAACACAATAATCATAAGTACAGCTCACACCTTACGAAAGTAAAATATGTGTAGTCGTAGACTGCTCGGTTTAGATTTGGTTTGAAAAATGTAATGATACTATTTCTGACATTAGATCTCTGGTTGAGTTCGGAAGATAATTAGTATAGATAAGAGACCAAAAGAAATAATAATAATAATAATAATAATAATAATAATAATAATAATAATAATAAATAAAATACAAACAAGAATTACAGTTAGTAGATTCTGTAGAAAAGCAAAACAGTAGCCAAGAACCAACTATTGCGGCAAAAAATATGAAAATGAAAGCCAAAGATAAAGCTCTTGAAAAGATGAAACAGCGCTGGCAAGACAAACCTCTGCATGGCCAATATCCAGTACGTGCCAATAAATCCAATGTTGACAAAGTTAATACTCATCGATGGTTACGTGCATCTGGATTAAAGTCTGAAACTGAAGGATTTATACTTGCAGCACAAGACCAAAGTCTTTTCACGAGAAACTTTCAGGCAAATATTATGCATAATAATATGGATCCAAAATGCAGGTTTTGTAATAAACACCAAGAAACAATAGACCACCTAATCTCAGGCTGTTCTGTGCTTGCCCCAAACGAATATAAAAATCGCCACGATAGAGTTGGGCAATATTTACATTGGGCAATGTGCAAACATTATGGAAAAGCTGTAAACAAACACTGGTATGAACATCATCCAGCACCGGTAACAGAAATAGAAGATGTAACCATTCTATGGGATTACACCATCTACACAGACAGAAAAATTGAAGCAAACAGGCCAGACATTATTGTTAAAAACCAGAAGGAGAAAACTTGTCTATTAATTGATATGGCGTGTCCAGCGGATTGTAACATAGCAACCAAGGAATTTGAAAAACTGTCAAAATATAAAGACCTGGAAATTGAAATAGAAAAAATGTGGAAATTGAAAACAAGAGTTGTGCCAGTGATAGTAGGTGCACTTGGAATGATAAAAAATGGAACAAAACAACACATTGAAAGAATCCCTGGAAACCCCAGCTTAAGAGATATACAAAAAATTGTCTTATTAAGTACAGCCCACACACTAAGGAAAACGTTATCTATGTAATGCTGGGGATGATAGGGAAGATAGAAAAACATGAAATGGAGTCATAACAACACGCCACTACCTGCCTTAGATCTCCCCGCAGACTTGGTTGGTAGTGAGACCAATGCAGAAATCGAAATATGATAATAATAATAATAATGTTCTGTGATAAATACTAAGAAACAATAGACCATCTAATCTCAGGATGTTCTGAACTTGCCCCAAATGACTATAAAAATCGTCACGATAGAGTGAGACATTATTTACACTGTACAATGTATATACACTATGGAAAATATGTAAACAAACACTGGTATGAACATCACCCAGCACCGTTTACAGAAATAGAAGATGTCATCATTCTATGGGATTACACCATCTACACAGACAGAAAAATTGAAGCAAATAGGCCGGACATTATTGTTAAAAACCAGAAAGAAAAAACTTGCCTATTAATTGATATGTCTTGTCCAGCGGGTTGTAACAAGGAATTCGAAAAACTGTCAAAATATAAAAACCTGGAAATTGAAATAGAAAAATGTGGAAATTGAAAACAAGTATCGTGCCAGTGATAGTAGGTGCACTTTTAGTGATAAAAAATGGAACAAAACAGCACATCGAAAGAATCCCTGGAAACCTCAGCTTAAGAGATATACAAAAAATTGTCTTGTTAAGTACAGCCCCACATAATAAGGAGAAAAATGACAACGTAATAAAAATAATCACAAGAATTCTGTGTTGTTCGAAACTCCAGAAATTTCAACTGCCCCTTCCTGTTGTAAAACATAAGTCTTCTTTTTTGACCATTTTCTCTAAAACTTTGTTCCTTCAAGTCTCTTCTTTAACTCTGAGGAGACTGTTCCGCATCCACTGCTATGTAGAAAGACAGATATCAGCGCTTTTTGGTTTAATATCTAAATATGTTTTCCTGTTTATTATTACTCTGCTTAGCTTTTGTAATGCTTCTTTGGCCATCACAATGTATTTGATCACCTTGAATGACGTTACGTTCTCTGTTAGAATATATTCAATATATTAAGTTTTTGCATTTGTTTCATTGTATAATCCTCATTTAATTTCATGCTTCAAGTTACAAAGAAGAGCTTGAGAAAATATCATGAAAATATTTATAAAAAAGACGAAGCAAAGCCTCGTCATGGAAAAAGATAAATTCTCTTTAAAGTCGAGATGTCAGCTAAAGACCAGTAACATTGCAGACACTGTTTTGGATTTTGTCAATAATTTAGAATGATATAGCCGGAGCACCAAACCAAATATCGTTGCAATATTTGATGCATGGACGAATGGTAGAAATGTGTAAGATTGATTCTGACGTGAAAACATGTGTTACAGAATGTGAAGGCCAGGGTCAGAGTATAAGCGATCGGCTGGAGTGTCTCGTGGGCGGAGATTTCTGACAGTGATGGATTGCCTCTGTCTGAGTTTTGGATAAAACGACGCTAATTCAACAGAAGGTCGCAAGAATTCTGAAGCATCTATACGTCGCCCACACCCAGGTTAGCGTTCGGTTATACCCACCCGCGTAGATAATGACGTGTTATATGCGATTCTGTAACGTCATTCTTTCCACTGAATCTTAAAACAAAAGGTGACACCCTCTCTCCTAACAAAACGAATGAATAAAATAATTTTTTTTTTTGGTACTATTTAATTTTTTTAATCATTTCATCCCTAGCAACGCGGTACCACCACTGATGTGCTGGGGGCTACTTTAACAGAGAGTTCAAGTTTTAGACAGGAAAAGAGTGAAGACAAAGACGGACCAGCTACAGGGGGAGAAAGAGAAAGGACAAGAGAAGGATGTGAACATAGGAGTGAAGACACTTGCGAAGATAGAGAGAAAGGAAAAAGAACAAGATGTTGATGTGGAAAGGGCTGGAGTTAAGTAGATAAGAGATAATTAACTTTGTGTTTAAATTCTTGTAGGTTATAGCCGTCAGGAAAGCAAGTATATGGAAGGGAGTTACACAGGGGGGAAGCGCGAGAAAAGAAGCCGAGGGACTAGTAATTGTAACCTGCATTTGGTGGATCTAACTGTAAAAAGGTGGGACCTTGATGCAAGTCTGGTTGCCCGAGTAAATTCTTGTGGAGGAGGCACCAGTGACCTAAGTTCGTCAGATCAGAAGCTATGAAAATATTTGTAGAAGAGACAAAGGGAAGCCACATCCAACCGATGAGAAAGTGGCTTGATTCGAGCCGCCAACTCAGGACCTATCACATTACAGATTCTCTTTTGGAGCCTGTCGAGAACACTGAAATGAACTGCAGGAGCGCTTGACCAAAAATGATAATAGTATTCCATGTACGGTCGGATGGTTGATTTGTATATGTGGAAGATTGATTCAGGCGGAAAAAACTTCCTGGCCCTACACACTGACCAAAACTTCCTTGGAGTGGATTTAGCTATTAATTCAATGTAATGATTCCACTTGAGGTCGGAAGAAAGGGTAAGGCCGAGGAGGCGTAGTGTTTGCTTTCGGGAAGGCTTGCTTGGTCCATGCTTATGAGTGGCAAGAGGGATTGCCTGTGGTGGTTGACAGATAGGAGTTTTGTTTTAAAGGCATTGGATATATTAGTGTAGCGTCCCATAGAAAACAGAAAACGCAACACTTGCCTAACAGGACACACTGAACAAATTTTTCTAACAGCTCCCCTAGATTATCGCTTTATCTTACGTCAGTGGAAAACGCGAAGCTGTGAAGGTTCTCATGGAGGTCATACTGACATAAGTCAAAAAAGGTTCTCTGTTGGGATTAAATGGTTTCATTTATATTTGCATTTTATATGCAAAAACGTAGTTGTCTCTTCGTATCCCGAGTTGAGATTATCTAATACTAAAGAAAAAAGCTAATAATAAGAGCACACAAGGAACGCAAACCTCCGCCAAGTCAATACTGAGATCATCTCAGCGATTAGCAAGATTTGTCTATTAAAATGAGGATGCATGCAATGAACTTGACCGCTCTTAACAGCGACAATGCCAAAAATAAACTCGACCGCTCACAAAATTAAATGCACACTTAAAATAAAAGGAACAAAACTAGTGATGAAAAAACCGGAAAAAACAAGAAACTTTATCCCCCTTATCGGATCGAACCCCAAATCTAATCAGTTCGTGTTAGTCGTGATGCCAAAAATCTCTGAAAATTTTATATGAATCCATCCATATATATTGAGCAGACTAGACATACAGACAAAGAGACGGACGCAACCAATTCGAATGAAACTTTACACTTATACAAAAGAAATATTTGGTGTCTGTCTCAATGGCAATTTTCTAAGCGTAGCTTAGATGTGGCACAAGACAGAAGGTATGGGACACTCAGTGAGGACCGAACTCAATACCGAATTGTAATGGTTATAACGAGACAAGCTTGCCAAACATTAAAGAAACCATTAATTTCATGCTTCAAGGTAGAAAGTAAGAAGAGCTTGAGAAAATATGAAAATATTTATAGAAAAGACGAAGTCTCTTTGATATTTTGAGCGCCGCTTAGATGTGGCACAAGGCCGAAAGTATGGGGTACCCAGTGAGGATCAAACTCAATATTCAGGTGTGACATATTCTAGTAAGACAAGATAGCTAACCATTATACGACGCCGAGGTGCCTCTGTTTGTATGATTAATTAGAAATTAAGCTGCAGACATTTTCGTCTTTACTAAATTAAACTGCAGATATTTTCGTCTTTACTTAATTAAGCTGCAGACATTTTTGTCTTTACTTAATTAAGTCAGTAGACATTTTCGTCTTTACTTAATTAAACTGCAGACATTTTCGTCTTTACTTAATTAAACTGCAGACATTTTCGTCTTTACTTAATTAAGCTGCAGGCATTTTCGTCTTTACTTAATTAAGCTGCAGATATTTTCGTTTCTTACTTAATTAAGCTGCAGACATTTTCGTCTTTACTTAATTAAACTGCAGACATTTTCGTCTTTACTTAATTAAACTGCAGACATTTTCGTCTTTACTTAATTAAACCGCAGACATTTTCGTCTTTACTTAATTAAACTGCAGACATTTTCGTCTTTACTTAATTAAACTGCAGACATTTTCGTCTTTACTTAATTAAACTGCAGACATTTTCGTCTTTACTTAAATAAACTGCAGATATTTTCGTCTTTACTTAATTAAACTGCAGACATTTTCGTCTTTACTTAATTAAACTGTAGACATTTTCGTCTTTACTTAATTAAACTGCAGACATTGTCTTTACTTAATTAAGCTGCAGACATTTTCGTCTTTACTTAATTAAGCTGCAGACATTTTCGTCTTTACTTAATTAAGCTGCAGGCATTTTCGTCTTTACTTAATTAAATTGCAGACATTTTCGTCTTTACTTAATTAAACTGCAGACATTTTCGTCTTTACTTAATTAAACTGCAGACATTGTCTTTACTTAATTACTTTTCATTTTCGTCTTTACTTAATTAAGCTGCAGTGCATTTTCGTCTTTACTTAATTAAACTGCAGACATTTTCGTCTTTACTTAATTAAACTTTCGCAGACATTTTCGTCTTTACTTAATTACGTAGACATTTTCGTCTTCTTACTTAATTAAGCTGCAGGCATTTTCGTCTTTACTTAATTAAGCTGCAGGCATTTTCGTCTTTACTTAATTAAGCTGCAGACATTTTCGTCTTTACTTAATTAAGTTGCAGACATTTTCGTCTTTACTTAATTAAGCTGCAGACATTTTCGTCTTTACTTAATTAAGCTGCAGGCATTTTCGTCTTTACTTAATTAAACTTAGTATTTTCGTCTTTACTTAATTAAACTGCAGACATTTTCGTCTTTACTTAATTAAACTGCAGACATTTTCGTCTTTACTTAATTAAACTGCAGACATTTTCGTCTTTAATAATTAACCGTAGACATTTTCGTCTTTACTTAATTAAACTGCAGACATTTTCGTCTTTACTTAATTAAGCTGCAGACATTTTCGTCTTTACTTAATTAAGCTGCAGGCATTTTCGTCTTTACTTAATTAAACTGGTGACATTTTCGTCTTTACTTAATTAAACTGCAGACATTTTCGTCTTTACTTAATTAAACTGCAGACATTTTCGTCTTTACTTAATTAAGCTGCAGGCATTTTCGTCTTTACTTAATTAAACTGCAGACATTTTCGTCTTTATTTAATTAAGCTGCAGACATTTTCGTCTTTACTTAATTAAGCTGCAGGCATTTTCGTCTTTACTTAATTAAACTGCAGACATTTTCGTCTTTGCTTAATTAAGCTGCGACATTTTCGTCTTTACTTAATAACATCCCAAAGTTGTATTTTGACACATTTTTTTCTGTATTTTCAGTATTTCTTTCTTTTTTTACTTTTAGATAAAAATATTAAATTCATTTGATAAATAACCATAATTAAACAATCTAGGGGGAATAATTCAGTATTTGGCATGTGAAAAGAACAAAAATAGAAGTAAAAGAAACAGGAAAAATAACACAGAAATGAAATTTATTTAGTTCGTATCATTCATGAGGTCAATTACTGTTGTGGATCCCGGGAATAGGAACCGCACAAAATAAAGGAACAACAACCAGAATTTGAGATAGAAAAATAAGTATATTAACGTAAAAGATTCAAGTCTGAACGCAGGTTAGTAATACGAGTTAGTACGAAGTATATATACAAGTCTCTGACGTAAAGCCGTAGTATGTTTAGTAAGTCCATGTCAGAATCTGACGGGTGCTATGTAATAATATTCTGACTGAGTGGAGCTCAACGCTACCATGAAATACCGACGCTGTGTTTTCTGTGAAACGTCGGTATCTGTCGGTATCTGACGGTATCTGACGATATCTCTCGATGTCTCACGTTATCTTGCTTCTATGCAGGAGTATAGGAATACTCTAGATGAGTCGATTATCCTGGAAAAACGGGATGCCGCACAACAATAACCTCTGAAAGTTTAATAGGAATCAATCCAGTAGGTATTGGGATATATTGTCCACTAATAGACAGACAATCAAACAGACAGACAGTCGTGATCGAAAGATTCCTCCGCCTGAATAGCCAAAAAATGTAACGAATGAAAACAACAGTAAGAGTTAAAGCACTATTGTGATCACTCTTTTCCGTTAATCACACTCGACCCACGTCTATTGAACAGGTGAAGAGGATCATCCCTTGTTCCCTGTTTAGGATGTGGTTTCCGGTTTTTTCTTATCCAGTCTTTTCACTCTTTTCTTTTTGTTTTTTTTTTGTCTCAATTGAAGTAGATAGACTAAACTATCGCTCGGTTCACACTCCACCCACGTCTATTGAACAGGTGAAGAGGCTCATCCCTTGTTCCCTGTTTAGGATGTGGATTCCGGTTTTTTCTTATCCAGTCTTTTCACTCATTTCTTTTTGTTTTTTTTGTCTCAATTGAAGTAGATAGACTAAACTATCGCCCGGTTCAAACTCCACCCACGTCTATTGAACAGGTGAAGAGGCTCATCCCTTGTTCCCTGTTTAGGATTTGGTTTCCGGCTTTCTCTTTTCCAATCTTTTCACTCTTACGTAGCTCCCTGCACATCAGTGGCGTTACCGCCTTGCTCGGGGTGATATGATTAAAAACAAAAATCAGTTATCCTTTTGTCAAAACTAGGTTTTATTACCCAGAAACAAACTTTCAAGTCTGGCGGTGGGAGCCATACATGTTCATTGCATCAATTAAGTATTTGCCCAGGCTCAGTCAGTTAAATATTTACCAGGCTCAGTCAGTTAAGTGCCGTACGTGATACACGCTTTGGGTGATCATGTCTCGAAAGAGACGTGACTGACTGGACAGAAGATTATTCCGCAGTAGGTTGCCATTCCTTTCTGCGTAGACTGGTTGCCAGTCAAGGCTATAGAGCCCAATCCTATTATTTCACCCATAGCAAGAACGAGAAGAGACGTATTATATTATTAAGTAGCAATTAGTGCGGGATCAGTTTATTACTTCATAGCAATAAAAAAAACTGGTTCCCCACTTTATGCCTAGTAAAGGCCTTAATAATGTTTTCAGCTATTATATATTATATTCAGTGAGTCAGTCAGTTAAGTGTCACACGTTATACACGTGTATATATATATATATATATATATATATATATATATATATATATATATATCTTCTGCAGTAAGTTGCCATTGCTTTGTAGACTGGCTACCAGTATGTCCCATTATTTAACTATTTAACCCCTAACTGGATGGAAGAGACGAGTTAATACTTTTCTCAAGGATATTTGTGCGTAAGTGAATGCAAGGAATTCAACTGAAACTTGAACTCGGCACCTCGATTTGTCGCTCCGTGTCGATATCCACTGCACCACAACACACATCCGAATACCCGGATTCGATATAAACACTTAAGGGTTTTTCCTTCTGTTTTCATTCTTTATAAAATATTATTATTTCTTTTTGTTTTAGACTACTTTATTTATTTATTTGATTTTTTTTTTTTGCACAAGAGGAAACAAAGCTTATTATAAATTCTACTAAAAAAAAACCCCTCTCTTTAAGTCAAAAGTCTATAAACCACTTTAGAGACGACAGAAAAAAATGGACGAATTTTGTGAATGGTGAAATTTACCCAAGCAACGGGAGACTTTGGAGTTAATTAAGAATTAATGAAAGGAATTTAGAATTCCCCCCCCCAAAAAAAAAATCAAGAACGAAAGAAAAGACCAATGAGAACAATACAATTAACCAAAGAATGTTATTATTCACAGCATAAACTTCGAACATTTTGTTGAAATGAAAAAGGCGACGCCATTTCTTGACTTTAGTTAACAAAGAAAAATTTAAATTTCTATTAGAATTGATTTTATTTTCGCATTGTTTAAATGTGATCAAATAAAACATGGCAGGTTCATTTTCTCAAGAAAGACGCAAAGTTACAGTCGAATTGTCCTGTCCTTTAATATGGTAGTGAATGCTGAAAAATTTTATCAAACATGAAGGAAAGACTTGAAGCAGCCATAATGTTATTCTATACAAGGATGCTGAGGATACCATGGACAGAGCATGTGAGCAATGACGGATGGATACGAAAATGAAAACTGATACTTACTCCAGGAAAATATAGCTGATGTTTCTGGGGCATCGAGTGAGAAAGGAAGACTCGGAGAACCTGATACTCACTGGACAGATAGAGGGAAAGAGGAAAGACAAAGGGAAAACAGTGCATGACAAATTTGATGAACGAGTAGATGGATGGCGGAGCGATGTTTAAGCAGAATAACAGGAGAAGGGTTGTTAAGAGGTACAAGGGGTAGGAAGGTGTAGAGAGCTATGGTTGTCTTAGTTCTGAAACGACACACTACACAAAAAAAGTCAATCAATTAAGTGCCATACGTGATACACGCTTTGAGCGATCATATCTCAAGACACATGACTGACTGGGCAGAAGATTGTCCTGCAGTAAATCGCCATTGCTTTCTGCGGTAGACTGGTTGTCAGCCAAGGCTATAGAACCCAATCGGTATTATTATTTAACTCATATGTGTAGTAATTAAGTACCAATTATTAGTAATTATTAGTACCGATAATTAGTAATTATTAGGACCGATTATTAGTAATTAAGAGGACCGATTATTAGTAATTAGCAATTATTAGTACCGATTATTAGTAATTATTAGGACCGATTATTAGTAATTAATAGACCGATTATTAGTAATTATAATATTAGTACCGATAAGTAATTATTAGGACTGTTTAGTAATTAATAGACCGATTATTAGAATTAGTAATTATTAGTACAGATTATTCGTAAGTAGTAATTATTAGTACCGATTATTAGTAATTATTAGTACCGATTATTAGTAATTATTAGGACCGATTATTAGTAATTATTAGTACCGATTATTAGTAATTATTAGGACCGATTATTAGTAATTAATATGGACTGATTATTAGTAATTAGTAATTATTAGTACCGATTATTAGTAATTAATAGGACTGTTTATTGCACATAGGACTGATTATTAGTAATTAATAGGACTGATTATTAGTAATTAGTAATTATTAGGACTGATTATTAGTAATTAATAGGAATTGATTTATAAAAGTAATTAATAGGACCGATTATTATTAATTAGTAATTATTAGGACTGATTATTAGTAATTATTAGGACTGATTATTAGTAATTAATAGGACTTTACTGATTATTAGTAATTAGTAATTATTAGGACTGATTATTAGTAATTATTATGGACTGATTATTAGTAATTAATAGGACTGATTATTAGTAATTAGTAATTATTAGGACTAATTAGTAATTAATATAATTACTATTATTAATAAATATGAATTGAATTAATAAAAATTATTAGACCATCATTTGAAAAGGAATCATAGGTCCGATTATTAGTAATTATTAGGACCGGGATTATTAGTAATTAATAGTACCGATTATTAGTAATTAGGTAATTATTAGTACCGATTATTAGTAATTATTAGGACTGATTATTAGTAATTATTAGTACCGATTAGTAATTATTAGGACCGATTATTATATTATTAGTACCGATTATTAGTAATTATTAGGACCGATTATTAGTAATTAGTAATTCATTATTCACTGATTATTAGTAATTATTAGTACTGATTATTAGTAATTAATAGGACTGATTATTAGTAATTATAGGACTGATTATTAGTAATTATTAGGACTGATTATTAGTAATTAATAGGGACTGATTATTAGTAATTAGTAATCATTGAGACCGATTATTAGTAATTATTAGGACTGATTATTAGTAATTAATAGGACTGATTATTAGTAATTAAATTAATAGGGACTGATTATTAGTAATTAATAGGACTGATTATTAGTAATTATTAGTACCGATTATTAGTAATTAATAGGACTGATTATTAGTAATTAGGTAATTATTAGGGCTGATTATTAGTAATTATTAGTACTGATTATTAGTAATTAATAGGACTGATTATTAGTAATTATTAGGATCATTATTAGTAATTAATAGGACTGATTATTAGTAATTAATAGACCATTGTTAGTAATTATTAGGACCGATTATTAGTAATTATTAGTACCGATTGTTAGTAATTATTAGTGGAATCGATTATTAGTACCACAGTACTGATTATTAGTAATTATTAGGACTGATTATTAGTAATTAGTAATTATTAGTACTGATTATTAGTAATGATAATATTATTAGTAATTATTAGGACTGATTATTAGTAATTATTAGTACTGGATTATTAGTAATTATTAGGACTGATTATTAGTAATTATTAGTACTGATTATTAGTAATTATTAGGACTGATTATTAGTAATTATAGGACTGATTAGCAATTGTGCAATTAATAGGACTGATTATTAGTAAATTATCATAGGACCGATTATTAGTAATTATTAGGACTGATTATTAGTAATTAATAGGACCGATTATTAGTAATTAATAGGGCTGATTATTAGTAATTAGTAATTATTAGGACCGATTATTAGTAATTATTAGTACCGATTATTAATAATTATTAGGACTGATTATTAGTACCATATTATGACTGATTATTAGTAATTAGTAATTAATAGGACTGATTATTAGTAATTATAGGACCGATTATTAGTAATTAGATATAAGACCGATTATTAGTAATTAATAGGACTGATTATTAGTAATTAGTAATTATTAGACTGATTTATTATAATTATTAGGACTGATTATTAGTAATTAATAGGGACTGATTATTAGTAATTAGTAATTATTAGACCGATTATTAGTAATTATTAGTATCGATTATTAGTAATTATTAGTAATTAATAGGACGGATTAAGTAGTAATTATTAGGCGATTAGTTTATTACTTCATAACAATATAAATCTGAACCCTCACTCTATGCCAAGTAGGAGCCTTAATCATGAGTTCCACCATTATGTTCAGTCAGTCAGTTAAGGGCTATACGTCATACACGTTTTCGGCGATCATATCTCAAAAGCGTCTGACTGGGCAGAAGATTATCCTGCAGTAGGTTGCCATTGCTTTCTGCGATAGACTGGTTGCCAGCCAAGGTTATAGAATCCAATCTATTTTATTATTTAACCCATAACTGGAGGGAAGAGACGGATTAATACCTTTTCCAAGAGTATTTGTGCGTAAGTGAATGCAATGCATTTAAATGGAATTCGAACTCGGCACCCTGATGGGTCGTTCTGAGTCGATATCGACTGTACCACAACGAGAAAGATTAAACTCATTATTCAAGGCAGAAAAAGAGAGAAGGGCATATATAAATTTGTGTAGCTATCTGTTATTTTGTGGAGTAAGGAAAGAAGTTACAACCAAATATTTCATATTTGTATCGTTTGTTTATGGAGGGTCGAATGGTGAGTCGAACGTCTCAAATATATTTTTAATCTCACAGGAATAAAGAAGGATATTTCAACAGGTCTTTCCACGTCTCTTTTCTTCCTTTTTGAAAAAACGAGGGAAGATGTTACAGTCAAAGTTTCCGGATTTCTTTTTTTTATTCTTGGAGAGAAGACGGCAGATGTAACAGTCAGATTTTTTGCATTTCTCTTCTTCATTCTTTGAGGAATGAAGGTCTAATCCATTGCCAAATCTGCCGCTATGAAAGTCGGTTCTCTGTGCAGTGTTAGAAAGTTTTTCCCGCCTGAAAAAATCCTGCACATATACAAATCTACCACCCACCCGTGCATTGAATACTGCTGCCATATCTGGTCGGGTGCTCCTGCTATCCACCTAGGTGTCCTCGACCAAATCCAACGGAGAATCTGTAATGTGATCGATATCGACTTGGCAGCTAGGATACAGTTGCTTTCTCACCGACGCAGTGTGACTCCGTGCATCTCATCTATGGCTTCTGTTCCGATGAACTTACATCACCCGTACCCGCTATATATGAATTTCCTCGAGTCACATGATAAGCAACTAGATCCCACCCGTTTACTGTGTAATCGATATATTGTAAACGCAAATTCTACTACGCAACTTCTTTTCTCGCACTTCCCGCCTGTGGAATTCCCTTCCATTACTTGCTTTCCCGACAACTACAATCTTCAAGAATTGAAATGTAAAGTCAATAGTCATTTCCTGTCTCACTAACTTATATCCTCTCTCATTTTTCTCCGTCCACCCCACTCTCATCAGTATTCTCTTCTTTCTCATACTCTCTTCCTGACACCCCCTGTAACCTGTTACTCTTTCACATAACATGCCTCCTATGTAACCCCTGCAAATCAGTGGCGGTAAAATGCCTTGCTTGGGGCCACACAATTATCAAATTGCCACTTTAAGACGATCCTCCTCATCTTTGTTGTCGTTAATATAATATTACTGTTGATAAATTCTTCAACCTTGTTTATTGTCTGTCGTTTTCATAAAGGTCATATATGTTATTTCTGACGCAGTTCTCCTACCATATTATTTCGCCTTCTCTAAGACTATATATATATTTTTAATCGTGTCACCCCAAGCAAGCCATTCCACTACCACTATAGCGCAGGGGGTTACATAGAGGGATTGGGTATAGGAAATGTCAGAAGGAGGGTGATAGACGACTTAGGATGTACATAGGGAGAGAGTTGGAGAGAGTGGGTGTGATTTAGTGTGTTAGGAGGTGTCTATTGACTGTACATTTAAACTCCTGGCGGTTGTAGCCGTCGGGGAAGCAAGCATGCGGTAGGGAATTCCACAGGCGGGAAGTGCGAGGAAAGAAGCTGTTGGAGTAGAAATTGCGGTTACATTTCATCGGTTTCACTGTAAAAGGGTGGGGCCTAGTTGCCAATGTAGTATCTCGTGCAAATTCACATCTAGGGGGCACCAGTGATTTAAGATCGTCAGAGCAGAAGCCATGAAAGTATTTATAGAAGAGACACAGGGATGCCACGTCACGCCGGTGAGAGAGATACTGTAGGCTGTCAGCCAAGTCGGTATCAATCACATTACAGATGCTACGCTGTATTTTGTCAAGAACCCCGAGGAGAATAGAAGTGGCACCCGACCAGATGTGGCAACAGTACTCAATACACGGGCGGATGTTTTTAGTTCAAGAACCTTAAATTCATTTACCCTGAAACCATCATGAATCTTCAGAATATGGAATTCGGAAATACTTCAAATACCTAAGTATATGCATCAAGTATAACAAATTTACCGTACGAAATAGGAATATTTACCATATAATCGTCGATAAATGTTCGTTTTAGGTGCCGACGGCTTTTCCGCCCTTCAAATTTATCCAAAATAGCATTATTTCTGTGCAAATGTATAGACTGAACTTAAATCAACAGTCAGTTATTGAAGAAATTTACCTTTTTTGCTTTGAAAGTCCATAAAATACGAACTATATCTCCCACTTTTTCTCTCCCGTAACTCTCACGAAGTCATGTAAATAACTGCCGAATGACGTTCTACGTAGGCAGAATTTTTGTCGAATTTTGGCGGATTTTCTTTTTTTACTGAAACTTCCGGCGATGTACTTCCTGATCTGAGAGTAGCAAGCGTAGAAATACAATTGGGGCATTACTTTAATTTCCGTAAGTACATAGCCGGAAGTATCCGTAAATGAAGAAAAATCGACCAAAAATCTGCCAAAATTCGTTCAAATGCGCAATACGTCATTCTGCAGTTAATTACATGACTTCGTGAGAGTTACGGGAGAGAAAAATTGCAAGATATAGTTTTTTTATGGACATTTAGATAAAAAAAGGTAGGTTGCTTCAATAACTAACAGCTGATATGAGTTCAGCATATATATTTGCACAGAGATAATGCTATTTTGGATAAATTTGAAGAGGAATAACGTAGGGACTTACAACGAAAATTGACCGAATCGTCTCCCAAAATTGGTAGTAAACCAAACATTAACCGAGAAAACATTCAAAATACATTCTCCTTCGAATATTAAAGACTGGCACTACAGAATCAGAAGAAATATTCAGAAATTAAATGCAATATTTCTGTGCGTGTGAGTGAACGAGCAGTAATTTGAATACACGGTTTATTATCTAGAAACCGAAAAATGTATGTTTAAAATACAGTCATGCCTGCTTCATCTGACTAGAATGAAACTCAGTAAAAGGTGTCCATGATATGTCTTAGTGTCTGCAGACATGAAAGAAAATTAGTCAAGTCATGTACGTTACGGTTGGTTCCCCGTCGCTGTTTGGAGCGCTAAACCAAAGATATCAACTAAATGGGGGAAAGAAAAGACTCAATAGCCTAAATCTGTTTGTCGCCAGAGAGGACATTCACTTTCCTGATCAACAGCTGTGCACGACAAAGAATACGGACTCCATTAGTATTCCCCACTCTGCACGGGCCGGTTTGTCTAGGTCTTCCTTTTCATGTGTCATTTCGTGCCGTGTCTGAGTCGTGCGCCGGCTTCTCCAAACAGAGAACGAATTTTCCAGCTCGAGCAATTAATGGCGCCAAAACAACGGCTATTTTCGAATAAGCGTCATTTTTTTTCTTCATCTAAACCTATCGAAGTCTGAATTGCATAAAATGAATTACTTATTTATCAGATTCGGCCAGGTTATATTTTCCTCGTTTTTAATCGCGTTTATGAAATAGTAATTCCATTCGAAAAACAACATGGTTCACCACAGCTAGTTTCTTGTTCTAAGTAAATTGTTTTTCATTCTTCTCTCTGCTGTGACTTTATTTAACCTAGTCGTTCACGTCTCCCCACAGTTTCATAGCCTTCGTAGTTCATCGCAGTGTTTTTCTCCATACTATATTTAACATGACATGCTATTTCATTTATTTGCAACAATTAAATAGGTTAATAGCTGATTCCATATGTCACTCTTACCTTCAATATTTTTTTAAGAGTACTAAATTTTTAAAGTTCTTTTTTATTACCTCACAAGAAATTCCAACAGTCTTTATTTGCGATATAGAATCCAATACTTTCATTGCTCAAATGTTCCTTCAATGGTATTTTCAGTATTTTTTTCTGTAGAATATCGTCTCTATTGCCTCGAGTATACGTTTCAAATGGGAAAAAATGCCTTTGTATGTCGATAAAAACATCCGGCATTTAGGCTACTGGTCCGGATAATAGAGGTTTTGTGGAGGGTCGAACCATCTCTTTTTTGTTGTTGTTAAACCTAACCAGTGGTTTTAACAGTTATGAGAAATAATGAACCCTAATCCAAAATCAAAACATTATAAAAGTATAAATTGCATTTTTTTAGTACAATTACCAGCAATACATTTTTGTACAAAAAAACAAAATAAACAAAAAAACACCAACTACACATAATAATAGTAAAATTACCAAAAATACATTTTCTTTGTATATCTATATAAATTTACTCGAGCCACAAGATTAGCAACTAGGTCCCACACTTTTGCTGTGAAACCAATAAAATGCAAACGCAAATTTTACTCCATCAGCTTCTTTTCTCGCACTTCCCGTCTGTGAAATTAACTTTCGTTTACTTGCTTCCCCGACAGCTACAATCTCCAAGAATTTAAATGTAAAGTCAATTGTCATCTCCTACCTCACTAACCTGCATCCTCTCTCTCATGCTCCTTTCTCCGTCCACTCCACTCTCATCAGTATTCTCATCCTTCTCTTACCCACTTCCTGACACCCCTTATGACCTGTCACTCTTTATCATAATTTTCCTCCTATGTAACCTCCTGCTCAACAGTGGCAGTAAAATGCCTTGCTTGGGGAGATATGATTATAAAAAATATGTTGAAGGCATATAAAAGCTTTCAAAATATTTAGATTAAATAATTTCTATAGGTTTATATGCTTCAAAATATATTTTTTAATATATATATATATATATATATACTAGCAGTATAGCCCGGCGTTGCTCGGGTGTAATAAAAGCATTAAAACTAATCCATGTTCCTGGAGCTCAGACTTAGCCTCAAGAATATTTGTGTGAAATTTGTTGAGAATCGGATAAAAATTGTGAATTTGCATAAAGGACATACAGACAGAAAAACAGACACACACACATAAACATCTTGCCTTATATATATATATATATATATATATATATATATATATATATTACCTATTTTCTGGACTATTGTAAGAACTGCAACCTTGAATATCTTTTCTTATGTTTTTATCTATGAGTGTATCAAATTTGATTAAAATCGGACCACTACTTCAATAACCAGATTTTTTCAATTATCGATTTTCGATATTTATCGGGGGTACCTCGACACAAAACCTAGCTAAGAACACTCGCAGACGCTTATAGTACAACTGTGTAAATTTTCAAGAAAATCGGTTCAGACGTTTCGGAGTCTAGAGGTAACGGACACACACACACACACACAGACACACACACAGACAAAGTTCCATTTATAAATAAGTTTAAATGTGTGGGGGTAAGAGAGAGAGAGAGAGAGAGAGAGAAAAAAATAGTGAGTGAAAGAGAGAGATAGATAGATAGATAGATAGATAGAGAGAGAGAGAGAGAGAGAGAGAGAGAGAGAGAGAGAGAGAGTCTGAGTATAGTAGCTGTTATCACACTTTCCCGTGATAACCTTTTGCTCCAAGTCGTATATAATATCAACACCTTGATCACGCCTTTATTTGTTTTGAGTTACATGTGATATTAATTTTAGTTTTGCTGTTGTTAAAATTTTTAAAGTGATGGTGTTTCTGAATATTTTTTCTGATTCCGTAGTGCCAGTCCATAATATTCGAAGGAAAATGGATTTTGTATGGTTAATCTTTTGGTTAACCACCAATTTGGCAGATGATTCTATGGTCAATTTCTTTATTTCTTACGGTAAATTCGTGATACTTGATGCATACACTTAGGTTTTTATATATATATAATCGTTTCGCCCCAACACAGACATTTTACTGCCACTGTTGTGCAGGGGGTTACATAGGAGGAATACTATGAGAAGGAGTAACAGGTTATAGGGGATGTCAGGAAGAGAGTAGGAGAAAAAAGAGAATACTGATGAGAGTGGGGTGGACGAAGAAAAAAGCATGAGAGAGAGGATGTAAGTTAGTGAGACAGGAGATGACTATTGACTTTACATTTAAATTCTTGGAGATTATAGCTGTCGGGAAAGCAAGTAATGGAAGGGAATTCCACAGGCGGGAAGTGCGAGAAAAGAAGCTGCGGGAGTAGAATTTGCGTTTGCAATTTATTGGTTTCACAGTAAAAGGGTGGGACCTTGTTGCTAATCTTGTGGCTCGAGGAAATTCATATATAGAGGGTACCAGTGAGCTAAGTTCATCGGGGCAGAAGCCGTGAAAGTATTTGTAGAAGAGACACAGAGAAGCCACACTGCATCGGTGAGAAAGCGACTGTATCCAAGCTGCCAAGTCTGGATCGATCAAATCATAGATTCTCCGTTGGATTTGGTCGAGGACATCTAAGTGGAACACCCGACCAGATATTTTTTTTTTTTTTTTTTTATAAGCGTTTCACCCCGAGCAAGGCATGTCACTGCCACTACTGTGCAGGGGGCTACGTAGAGAGGAGAAAGGCTGGTTAAATATAGGACATAACAGAGGGTGGGTGATAGGCGGGTGAGGATACCGAGAATGAGGGTTGGGTAGATGAGAGTGTTGTGAGAATAGTTGGGAGTTAGTGTGATAGGAGGTGTCTATTGACCCTACATTTAAACACCTGGAGATTGTAACTGTCGGGAAAGCAGACTTGTGGAAGGGAGTTCCACAGGCGGGAAGCGCGAGAAAAGAAGCTGTTGGAGTAGAATTTACGGTTACATCTTATTTGTTTAACTGTAAAAGGGTGGGACCTAGTTGCTAATCTAGTATCTCGTGTAAATTCGTGCTTGGGCGGCACCAGTGATCTAAGCTCATCGGAGCAGAAGCCATGAAAGTACTTGTAGAAGAGGCACAGGGAAGCCACATCACGCCGGTGTGAGAGCGGCTGCAGCCGGTCTGCCAAGTTAGTATCAACCACGTTACAGATCCTCCTTTGTATTTTGTCAAGAAGCCCAAGGAGAGCAGCAGGGGCACCCGACCAGATATGGCAGCAATATTCAATACACGGGCGGATGGTAGATTTGTATATGTGCAGAATAGTTTCAGGTGGGAAAAATTTCCGGGCCCTGCACAGGGAGCCCACTTTCATAGCAGCAGATTTGGCAATGGATTCAATATAGTCATTCCATTTGAGGTCCGCCGAGAGTGTAAGGCCAAGGAGGCGTAGTATTTTACTCTCTGGGAGGCTAGCCTGTCCCATGCTAATGGGAGGTAGATGCGATAGTCTATGGTGGTTAGTTGATAACAGCTTTGTTTTGGAGGCATTGAAATTTACCAACCATTTCCTACCCCAGGTCACTACGGATTGGAGGTCCCTTTCCAGTGCGGCAGCGAGGTTCACTTTGTCGTCCAGACCTGGTTTCTGATCGATGCGGGAGTAGATTGTTGTGTCGTCGGCATACATGCCAACTTGGGATCTAATGGTGTCGGGGAGATCATTAATGTAGATCAGAAATAGCGTGGGACCTAGGATAGAACCTTGAGGGACGCCCGCGTTCGTCTGGTAGTTTTGGGAGGCATGCCCATTTAATACCACCTTTAATGTGCGGTTAGATATGACAGCAGTATTCAATGCACGGGCGGATGATAGATTTGTATATGTGCAGGATTGTTTCGGACGTGAAAAAACTTCCTGGCCCTACACAGAGAACCGACTTTCTTAGCAGCGGATTTAGCTATGGATTCTATATAGTTATTCCTCTTGAGGTCTGTTGTGTATTTGAAGTATTTATGAATCCTATATTCTGATCTTTCATGATGGCTTCAGAGTAAATGTTATCACTATTTTTATTCTAATTCCAGATCTTAGTTTGTTAACGGTTTATATTGAGGCTTTTTCTTGCAACACTTTGTGAGGAGACGTTGAATACTTTTTTAAGATCATTCTTATCTCAGTTATAAATACCCATGTATACTTTACACTAATCGTCAATACACTGCCCTGGAAGAGAAACCAGAATCATCGTCTACTATGAATCCAGTACATGCACAATCTCTATCAGATCGCATTTGTGTTTATATAGAGCACAGTGTCCAGTCTAGGAAGAGATTTAAATAGACTGGGATTTTTATTTTCTCCTTGTGGTACTCCTGATGAAGCCTGAAAAGTTTCAGGATTAGCGCCCTCATCAAACAAAATAAGATAATTATTTTCCATTACGGACACCGTATCAAGTACTCATTTTCAGTAACAGCCGGGGTCACGCTCCAATTTTTGAAGAAGCAAAAGAAGGCATTTTCCAGGTTCTAGCCCACCTTCTGACGTACAAATAGAGTCTTCATTTTGAATAAGTCAGTTAAGTGCCACGCTTCGGGCGATCATGTCTCGAAAGAGACATGACTGACTGGGCAAAAGATTATCCCGCATTAGGTTGCCATTGCATTCTGCGGTAGATTGGTTGCCAGCAAAGGCTATAGAACCAAATTTGTAATTATTATTTGACCCATAACTGGAGGGAAGAGAGGAATTAATACCTTTCACAAGGCTATTTACGCGTAAGTGAATGCAAGGAATTTAACTGGTATTCGAACTCGGCTCACCGATTTGTCGTTTCGAGCCGATATCCACTGCAAATCGTTGTTTTCGAGTCTGCTTCGCGCCGGCGGCGTCGTCGTAGTCGCAGTCCTTGTCAGCTTGTTTTGGCGGCGGCGGCAGCAATGACAACAGCAAACGTCAAAGGGCGGACGACGTGCAGCAGGCAACCACGGAAGCCGGTGACGGTGTGCCAGAGCTAGGCGGACGAGATATAACGCACACGACAGGGTACTAGATTAAAAATATTTAACTAAAAAAAGGACACGTAACTCAGTAGATAAAAGCGTTGATTATATACAGTGACTTGAGCCGAAGAGAAGTGAGTTCAATACTAGAGCAGTGGCGAACAAGTCACTGATTTAAAGGGAGATAACTATGACATCCGGTTCCGGGAACGAGATTTATGTATTAACCCCAATGATAAAAATAAAGGTTTCGGTTCGAAATTCTCATCAACCGAAGAAGGGCCAAAACGTCGTGAATATGGCAATAATGATGAGGACTGCTCCATAACATAGTCAGTCAGTCAATTAAGTGCCATACGTGATACACGCTTTGGGCTATCATGTCTCGAAAAAGCCATAGCTGACTGGGCAGAAGATTATCCCACAGTAGGTTGCTATTGCTTTCTGCGGTAGACTGGTTGCCAGCCAAGGCGATAGAATCTGTTCTGTTATTTAACCCATAACTGGAGGCAAGAGACGGATTAATACCTTTCACAAGTGTATTTGTGCGTAAGCGAATTGTTTTGTTGTGTGTAACAGAAATTGTTGAGTAAATAATCACAAACAACGGAAATAAAGTAAATGAAATATATTACCGGGAAAAGGTATGTGCAACAGCGTTATTAGTAGAGTACAGGAACAAGGGTTTAGTAACACGTATTGTAGTAAGATGTAGAGTCCGTTATATCACACTTCCGGTTCGCTACAGGAAATACTCGACTGACTAGGTATCGAGCTGAACAGTCAACCAGAACACTGAGCAGTCAACACAGAACGAGGTCTTTCCACTACTACTTTATGTAGTGATAGGAATAGTCCATTATTAGAACAAAGGTGGAGAGCGCCCTAACACGAATGCAGCGGATTCAACTGGAATTCGAACTCGTCACCAAGATTCGTCGTTTCGAGTCGATATCCACTGCACCACAACGCGCATCCTCCGAACAATGTAAATAATTTAAATCATTTAAATAATTTAAATACTATCTCATCTCAAAAGTATATAAAAAACTAACAGACAATGGCTAAGCAAAAAAGTGTTTAGGCTGTTGGTGTAAGGTGTGAATGTATCAAGATCATATTGATTGCCAACCCAGCCTTTAGTGCTTCTATCTAACTATTAATCTCGAACAAATAAGTTCTTTCGTGCACTACCATAATCGGTGCCATACCTGATATAATCTTGGGCGATCATGTCTGGAAAGAAACATGACTGACTGACCACTTTAGTAAGTTGCTATTAATTTCTGCGGTAGAGTGGTTACCAGACAAGGCTATAGAACCCAATCTGTCCTGCTATTTGACCCATAACCGTGTAATATATTAGTTCACCGGTAAAAATATGATTAACAAAAATATATTGGGTGGGGACGGGGCGCAACATCAAAGACAGAAACACAGATAATTGGCGAAGAAGATATGATCGACATCAAAGGCAGAAAGACGATACCGGGCGAAAATGATTGAGAGTTGTATCTGGCCATAGATTACGTCAATGAAGCGAAAACTCGAAAAGGAAAAAAGGGCGTAGCAAGTTTGGGTTAGGGTTAGTCTGGGTTTTATGGCCCAAATCAGAAGAGAGCACACACACACACACACATGCAGAGAGAGAGAGAGAGAGAGAGGAAATCCTGGCTGGTTAATGATCCCCGAGAACACCTTCGTGTGCGTGATTATATCCGTCTACACTGCTACTCCACACAACTGTCACCGACAATGAATAAAAAGATACGTTTACTAGCTGTATAGCTCGGCGTTACAAGAGTGTAATGAAAGCTTTAAAACTAATCCATGGTCTTGGAGCTCAGACTCTTTGGACGTTGGCACAAAAGACTAAAAAGCAATAGTTGTTTCCAGTTAAAGCGAAACCGTAGACTGAAAGAAAAATGAATGGATGTAAGTCAAATTTTGATTTCCTGCTATCGATATCAAATAAGTTTTTTTCGTCGTAAATTGAATTTTGAAGACTAAATAAGTCCTCTGAGTAAATAATATCATGGCTGAGTCTAAGAACTACACTTATACCTACTTAGAGCCAAACCCGAAGCAAAAACTAAAATAAAAGGGCTGAAAAAATACAGACATACAGGCAGATAAATAGACACACACAAACATCTAGTCTTTTATATATATATATTATCGATTTGCTGCAGTATTTTAAGAACTGCAACCTTGAAACTTCTGAACATCGTTTCTTATGTCTTTGTCTATGAGTGTAAGAAATTTGATTAAAATCGGACCACTCCTTCTATAACCTGATTTTACGATGATCGATTTTCGATATTTATCTAGGGTACCTCGACACAAATCCTAGCAAAGAACACTCCCAAAGGCTTAGAGTACAACTGTGTAAATTTTCAAGAAAATCGGTTCAGCTGTTTGGGAGTCTATAGGTAACGGACACACAGACACAGACACACACACACACGGAGACAAAGTTCCATTTATTATTTAAGTTTAGATATATACGTGTTCTTGTTCCTCGTTGTCCGTAAAGACAATCGTTTTCGTCGTTGTTTGTCCAGAGAACCAGGCGTAATACAGCAGCTGGAAGGAAGAGACATTAATACTTTTCGCAAGGGTATTTGCGCGTAAGTGAATGCAACGTATTCAACTGGAATTCGAACTCGGCTCCCCTATTTCTAGTTACGAGCCCATATCCACAAAATCCAAAAATGAATTTGCAATGTAATTGATCCCGACCTGGCAGCTCGACTGCAGTCACTTTCTCACCGACAAGATGCGGCTTCCCTTGGTCTCTTCTACAAATATTTTTACGTATTTTGCTCGGATGATCATAGGTCCCTGGTGCCCCCTCTTCACGAATTTATTCTTGTTACTTGACTAGCAACTAGGCCCCATCTTTTTACAGTGAAACCAATGAAATGTAACCGCAACTTTTAGTTTACCAGCTTCTCGTCTTGCACCTTCCCGCTTGTGGAACTCCATTCTGTATACTTGCTCCCCTGATAGTACAATCTCCAAGAGTTTAAACGTAACGTCAAATACCACTTCTTGTCTCTCCATCCTTCTCCCGACACCTCTGTATCTTGTCTCCCTTTTTGCTCTACTCTCACGCAGCTCTCTTCACACCAGTGTTTCCATCCTTCTCTTACCCATTCTTAGCTGTGACCTGTTCCTCTTATTTTCATTCTACTCTTATGTAAGCCCTGGCACGCCAGTAGCAGTGATGTTTTACTGGGGCTGAAAGGACTATACGATATATATATATATATATATATATATATATATATATATATAGTATATAGTATATTTTACACGTGTAAAATCCTTTGTAAAATAAAGACGGAAGCTGATGATGGTTCGCCTGAAATTAGGCCCATACTTCCGACTTACCATGAAATAACATGCCTTAATTTTTCTTATATATATATATATATATATATATATATATATATATATATATAAAATTGCTTGGCCGTAGAGTTGGATTTTATCCGTAGCACTTTATCTAAGTATGGTTATCCCACCGATATTCTTAATGCTGTGATACGGGATAAAATAAAGTTTTTTTTCAAGGTAAAGCCGTATACTGCAAAAAAATGTCCAGTTTACTTAAGGCTGCCTTATGTTGGTTCGCGTAGTGAGCAATTGGCCAAGCAAATTTCTAGAGCAGTTACTACGTGTTCTTTTTCTGCTCAAGTTCAAGTCCATCTTGGCACTTGTTCTGCTTTCCCGTCTATAAAAAAAGGGCATTCTTCATCCTCACCATGTTTTGTCTGTTATTTATAGATTCGTTTGTAGTTGTGATAACAACTACATAGGAAGGACGTCACAAAGATTGTATAGCAGGATAAGACAACATGTGCCGCAGAGAATTCTCAATACGGATGTTCCGGCGGGTCAAATTGTGAACAATTCCGGGTTAGCCATTATCGAGTGCTTCTGCTATCCACCTAGGTGTCCTTGACAAAATCCAACGGAGAATCAGTAATGAGATCGATCCCGACTTAGCATCCGCTCGTGCATTGAATACTGCTGACATATCTGGTAGGGTGCTCCGGCTATCCACCTAGGTGTCCTTGACAAAATCCAACGGAGAATCTGTAATGTAATAGATCTTGACTTGGCAGCTCAGATACAGTCACTTTCACACCGGCGCAATGTGGCACCCTATTATCTCTTCTACAAATATTTTCACAGCTTCTGCCCCGATGCACTTAGCTTACTGGTGTCCCCTCTATCTATCTATCTATCTATCTATCTATCTATCTATCTATCTATCTATCTATCTATCTATCTCAGTTCTGTCATATCTATCTATCTATCTATCTATCTATCTATCTATCTTATTCTTGTTCTATCTATCTATCTATCTATCTATCTATCTATCTATCTCAGTCTGTTCATATCTATCTATCTATCTATCTATCTATCTATCTATCTATCTATCTATTCTATTCTATCTATCTATCTATCTATCTATCTATCTATCTCAGTCTGTTCATATCTATCTATCTATCTATCTATCTATCTATCTATCTATCTATTCTTCATCTTATCTATCTATCTATCTATCTATCTATCTATCTATCTATCTATCTATCTCATCTCAGTCTGTTCATATCTATCTATCTATCTATCTATCTATCTATCTATCTTATTCTGTTCATATCTATCTATCTATCTATCTATCTATCTATCTATCTATCTATCATTATTCTATTCTTATCTATCTATCTATCTATCTATCTATCTATCTATCTATCTATCTATCTATCCACTGCATCACAAATCATATCCGTGACAATATTCTTGCAATACATCTAAAATATTGCTTGATTATAAAATTTCGAATTTGAACTTGATCTGCTTTCTTATTGTCTTTTCCCTTTTCTTTGTGGACAAGTTGAATAAATTTACAAGACCAATTCTTCCAGTTTAATTCGTGTGAATTTGCTTTTTGTTGTTTCTCCGTATTTTCTCATTGTTTGATAACGTTTTCGCGAACAAATCGATCAGTCGAGGCATATAATTTACTAGACTCTGTGTGCGTCTAATCGAACTTCTTCAAATATTTGGAGGCGGTAAGTGGGCCTGACAAAACACTCAATCTTGGCTGAATCAAAGGTCAAGAGAGCCGATGCGATACAAACAGCATCAGTGCACTAATTATACAATTGATTCACGCGTTTGACAATCGGATTTAATGATCGATTAACAAAGGCGTCACAACGTAATTAAACTGTTTAAAAAACGTAAAACTATAAATATCTGTCACCACTTGATAATTACGCAAAACGGCTTGAATCTCTCAAGAACGGGTTTAATAGACATAGTAGCAAAGTTAAAAAAGAAAAGAATTCTTTTTTAAGCCTCCATACATTGTAAATTCATAATCATTTAAAAAATCAAATTATTAGATATTTACACTGGTTACATTGTTCGGACAGTTGCGCTTCTCTTCACTGTCAGATTTACAACGTTTCGGCTGCTGTACATTTCGGTCTTCTTCAGTTGACATTTGTTGGAATTTCGAACCGAACGCTTTATTATATTTAAGATAGATTGTTCTAATTGTATGTGCTATGCGTTTGGATATTTCAGTATTAGTTAAATCGCCTTGATAACTTTAAAGTTTTTGTCTTATATGTTTTGAGTCCTATCCTCCATAATTGAACTCAAAACTCTTTGGGTCAAGCCACTTTTCTGAATCAATTAACCAAAGCTGTTATCCACTGGTTCATGTGTGTTTTCGGGCTTATAAACCTAACCTCTCGGTAACTTTTTTTTTTTTTTTTTACCAGAGCTCATAATACAGTTTCAGATAATTTTTTCTCATGGTTAACTTTCTGTATAACTGATCCAAAGTCTATTCATTTCTATAATTGACCGGCTGAGGAGATTTTAGAAGCCTAGCATATGGGTTGCTTCTTTGAGTTTTTTCTATTTGCCTGTGATGTTATCTGTCAACTGTTAAACTAAGTTCATCTCACAGATGGCGGTGATCAAACTTATACCTCCATATGTGGTCAGCAATTTCTCTCGTGTTCCGGCTTTACGGTGCCCGTGCAGTCTTATTCAGTTAATATGTTTATCTTTTATATTTCTTGCCACAGCTTCGCAGGATGAAGTATACACACTTCTTAATCATAATTTTCAGTATGGCTTGTCTTACTCAGAAAAGATATTTGCGTAGAGTTGAACCACTCTCGAAGATTGTATTGATGTCATAAAGATTATAGACCTTTCGTAACTTTTCCGGTAGCCCTTCCACATAGAATAGCCAATGTGACGTCGTGAATGTGACAGTAAAGTTTAGGGTAACAGCTCGAAGAGTTAAATAGTTACAGTATCTCATCTCCGAAATATAGCTAGAAATTCATAGATACCTATAGTAATTACCAGTTTTCTTTTGTTTATATATATGATTAAATATAGTTTAAAGGTGTGCTATATTTATAGGATGTAAGTGCGCAATATCGGAGATAGAGCGTATTTAAAATAAAGGACAAAATATTGAAGTTGTGGTGATACCGACTGAGCAAAAGCGAGCTGACGGGATGTTTGCTCTATAGCAACCAGAAAGCGAATGAATAAAAATCATCTTTGCGCAGGTATTCGCGCAGATGTTCCGGTTGAAAAATAAAAATTAATCAAATATCAAATTTCCATTTCGTGAGCCTATGCAAATTTTATTTACCAGCCAATGGGAAGCCCGGAATCAAATACAATCGTGAAATTCATAACGAGCTTTTGATCCAAAAGGCAGATATAAAAAGCGGAGACAAAAAGCATCATCAGACAGAAGGACTCACAGGCTAGAGTTATCACTGCCTCCCTTTGACTTAAGTCGAGCGGCTACTATGCTGACCTCTTTCCTTCTCCCTGTCTCAAAAGCACTTATTGACCTCAGGAGTGACCACTTCAAAGACATTCCACACAAACCAACTTACTGACTTACTGACCTTAGAAGTGGAAACTACAAAATGAACATTCTTTACCTACAAGACGCCTCCACACTCATAAGCCTTTAATCTATTTCAGTTCATTATTATTTGTCATGAACAATTTAACCTCCGTTGGACTTTTATTCAAGTATTGCTTTAATTGTAAAACATTAATTGAAATGTGTATATATAAATGTTATTTTATACTCAAATTGCCTTTCTTGATTTTATAATCATTTGATGAATTATAGTGGGCTATCTTCCCACAAGGCCAAATTCCGTCAACCTGCAACGGTATACAATTACCCTTCATTAGAACGGAATCCTACTACAACTAGAAAAACAATAAATAAGATAAGATACCCGCTATAAAGTCAACACTCACATGTGGCCTGATGAATGCGCTTAGCATAAAACAGTCTGTCATCTCTGAGTGTTGATTTAAATGCTCACTCTTATATATATATATATATATATATATATATATATATATATATATACACAGAAATTTTTTTTTTCTCCCCATTTATCCGACGTCTTAGTGCACCGGATTGTAACGGATTTAGGTTCTGTTTGTTAATGGTTTTTTTGGAGGTTTATTTTAGTATAAATTTACGGCCTACATACTTACATAGTCTATTTAGTTATTATTTATATATATATATATATATATATATATATATATATATAAACACACACACACACATATATAGATATATAATAAATTGTATTTTACAACATGTTCAAACTATAAACTTAGTAAATTGTAGTTTGTACATATTCTAAAATATAATTTATAATAAATATTCATTGCCCTACTTCTATATTCAGCGCTGTTTTAAATTAATGTTTTGAACGTTGTAAATATTTTCTTCCTTCCTTATATATATATATATATATATATATATATATATATATATATATATATATGTAAAGTAAAACTTAACGCGTCATTTAAATTGGTTATAAATTATAATTCATTTCAATGAGTTTGATTAGCTCATTTCATCAGACCACACAATATTCCTTTCATTTGGTACAAAGAATTTTGCTGGAATAAGTATTTTCTTTAACTGAAGAGAAAGATGCTGACTTTTAGGTCATGGATTATCCTCGCCGTTTACGGACTGGACATCTATACCGATATATATATATATATTAGTCATCCACATAAAAGCCTGCTTCGCTGTATCACAGCTCATCAGTGTGGCGAGACACATCCACTTGCTTCTGGCCGGGATCAAAACTCGACCGATTTGGTGTCAGTCGGAGTCGCTACTCCCTAAGCCATAGGCGCATGGTATCAGTGAAAAAAATTTTAACGTGTTGTATATAAGCAGTGTATACACACGCCAGTCACCGAAAGAACTCAGTTCATTTCTGAAGAGAAATTAGTATATTGCAGAAGTTGAAACTGTTTTTACAATTTTCTTCTCTAAAGAGCTTACTCGTAATGAAAGCATAATATATTAGTCATCCACACGTACACACACGCGCGCGCGCACATATATATATATATATATATATATATATATATATATATATATAATAAAGACTGTTGTGCATTTATTTGTATATATATATATATATATATATATATATATATATATATGTCTGTTCCCCAGTGTATGTTTATATACCCGTCTATTTGTCCTATGTGGATGTTTGTAGGTTCATATGTGTGCGTTCATGTCTTTTCCTTGTTTAATATATGAATATCTTTCTAAATCGAACAATTTTTTGTTAAACTTATAATTTAAAATTTGCAATAAAAATAAATTGAATCTATTAGTCGATTAATAATGTTGATCTCAATTTAATCAAATATTAATATTAATGCCCCCAAAAATTGTTTTTTGAGTCTGCTCACATATTTAGCAAATTAGAAGTTACTTTATTCTCATTGGTTCACACAGTCTATGCAAAAACGCCACCTCCCTGGTTAAAGAGCTTTGACTTGTTTTTAACCGTTTAAAACCCTTCAACTTGAAATAAACCTCATCACTTAATAAGACACAGGTAGTGTCGAAACAAAATAGCTATGTTTCTAGTGATATTAAAGCATATTCATGTTATAGTTTTTGAATAAATATTATTAGCTCTACTTTGTATTGAGCACTTTTTAAGAATAGTGTTCCTTTGGATACGGAATATTATTCCATCCGTAACTACCCTATACACCTATATATATATATATATATATATATATATATATATAGAGAGAGAGAGAGAGAGAGAGAGAGAGAGGGGGAGGGGGATGGAGGGAGAGAGAACGAGACAGGGACAAAGACAGAGATGTTGAACGACAGAGAAACAGAGAGAGCGCGAGAGAGAAATTGCAAACATGTTTGCTTAATTTTAATAAAATCCTTTTGTACTTACGGATAATGTTTCTTGTATTATAATTGAAAGATGTTAGAAATGCGATGTAAATTTTACAGTCGATTCTGTTATACATTTCTTGATGTTCCCAAGTACTTTCAATCTCATTCCGAGATTCAATGATAACTGCAAAACTCTGTTGATAAAATTACTGAATTTTTTCTTTTTTTTATATGTAACGATTGACAGTTATGCTTAACGTCTATTAAAAGGTGAAAATTATACATTATGATATTTGTTAAAGCTGTAATGTTATGGTCATGCATATATTAAAGCATAAAAAAACGTACTTTTTATAAATATGTTTGAAAATTACTTCAAAATTGGTAGCTGATTTTATTAAGTGCCGGTTTTATTAATTTAACTATTATTTTATTAAGTTTTTTAATGTCTATTGCCTCGAAGATCAGTAGTTTACATTTTTTTTTTTTAGTTTAGGGTTATGGTAAGTTGCCGGCGTTTGTGACGGTACGGTCAACACGTAAAAGAGAATAACTATTTTTAATGGCTAATTTCTACAACAGCGTTCTTATTTGCAAAGGATTTTCCATGCGCCATCAAAACCAGGAAGAATGGTAATTTTGAGACGTATTTTATAAGTGGAATTTCAGTTTGAATACAATTTCTTTTTCTATCGCAAAATGTCGATAGTAAAGATTTAAAATGCCTTGTGAAATAAACAACTTCAATACACGGTTTAAAATATTTCGATTTTTGCCTCGGAGATTTTTAAAAACGTTACTTCTTAAGGGTATTAAATTTTAAAATATATAAATTTTTTTCTACATTAACGCGCATTTTATTGAGGTTTTATAAGAGTAGGGATACACCGTTATAAAAAACGCTTGAATCTTGTTTAAAATGTAAATAAAAATGAAATAAAAATGAACTGACTTAATTAAGATGTGCATTGTGGTGCGTGCATATCGACTCGGAACGGGAAATCGGAGAGCCGAGTTCGAATTAATATTGAATTCGTTGTATTCACTCACGCGCATATACCCTTTGGAACGATATTAATCCGTTCTTCTTTTTCCAGCTATGGGTTAAATAGCAGAACAGATTGGATTCTACAGCTGTGGTTAGCAATCAGTCTACCTCAGGAAGTAATGGCAACGTACAGCCATGTCAGCCATGTCTCTTTCATGACATAATTGCCCAAGCGTGTATCACGTACGACACTTAACTAACTGACTGAAAGTATTATCACATAGCTGATTAATTATTCATTCCAATTCTTCTTTGTCTTTCTTTGCGATTCTGCTTTTTAATTCTTCTCTCTCATTCTTCTTTCTAATCCTTCTTCTTAATTCTTCATTTTCATTCTTTTTTTGATTTCTTCTTTGTAATTTCTCTTTCTTACTCTTCTTTCTAATTCTTCTTTCAAATTCGTTCTCTTTATAATTCTGCTTTTTAATTCTTCTCTCTCATTCTTCTTTTTAATCCTTCTTAATTCTTCATTTTCATTCTTTTTTCGATTTCTGCTTTTTCATTCTTCTCTCTCATTCTTCTTTCTAATCCTTCTTCTTAATTCTTCATTTTCATTCTTTTTTCGATTTCTTCTTTGTAATTTCTCTTTCTTACTCTTCTTTCTAATTCTTCTTTCAAATTCGTTCTCTTTATAATTCTGCTTTTTAATCCTTCTTCTTAATTCTTCATTTTCATTCTTTTTTTCGATTTCTTCTTTGTAATTTCTCTTTCTTACTCTTCTTTCTAATTCTTCTTTCAAATTCGTTCTCTTTATAATTCTGCTTTTTTAATTCTTCTCTCTCATTCTTCTTTTTAATCCTTCTTAATTCTTCATTTTCATTCTTTTTTCGATTTCTTCTTTGTAATTTCTCTTTCTTACTCTTCTTTCTAATTCTTCTTTCAAATTCGTTCTCTTTATAATTCTGCTTTCTAATTCTTCTCTCTCGTTCTTCTTTTTAATCCTTCTTCTTAATTCTTCATTTTCATTCTTTTTTCGATTTCTTCTTTGTAATTTCTCTTTCTTTATCTTCTTTCTAATTCTTCTTTCGCATTCTTTTTTGCCATTCAATTTTTTCCCAATTTTTTCATTCTAATACTTCTTGCTTAATCTTCTTTTTCATTCTACTTTGTAATTCGTTGTTCATATGTTTGTCATTCTTATTTTTTCTTATTTCTTATTTATTCTTTCTAAATATTCTTTCTTTTTCTTTCTATTTATTCTTTCACATTCTTCTTTCTTATTCTTCGTTCTAATTCTTCTTTTCCATTCTTTTTTCCAATTTATCTTACTAGTCTTTTTTCTTTTTTCTCATTCTTTTTTCTCATTTTTCTTTCTAATTTTTTATAATTCTTCTTTCTCATTCTTCTTTCATATTTTTGTTTTCTATTCTTCTTCCTTATTTTTTTATTAGATTTTCTTTCTCGTTCTACTTTCTCATTCTTCCTTCCAATTCATCTTTCTCATTCCTCATTCTGATTCATCTTTCTCATTCTTCTTCTAATTCTTTTTTTCTTATTCTTCATTCTTATTTTTTTTCAAATTACTTTTTCTCATTCTAATGTCCCATTCTTCTTTCTTATTTTTCAATGAAATTCTTCTTTCTCATTTGTCTTTCTAATTCTTCTTTTTAATTCATCTTTCTTATTCTTTTTAATTCTATTTTTTATTCTTCATTCTTATTTTTTTCAAATTCCTTTGTCTCATTCTTAAGTCTCATTCTTCTTTCTTTTTTTTCAATGAAATTCTTCTTCCTCATTTTTATTTTGAATTATTATTTCTAATTCTTCTAGTTCTCTCTTCTTTATAATTCTTCTTTCTCATTCTTGTTGCTAAGCTATCTTTTTAATTTTTCTTTCTTATTCTTTCTAATTTTTTTTAAATTCTTCCTTTTCGTTCTTCCCTTTAATTCATTTTTCCAATCTTTCATTCTAATTTTTTTTCTCATTCTTCATTCTTATTCTCCTTTATCATTTTTTCTAATTCTTCTTTTTTCATTCTTCTTCCTCATTTTTTCTTGTTGTTCATTTTAATTCTTCTTTTTCATTCTTCTTCCTCATTTTTTCTTGTTGTTCATTTTAATTCTTCTTTTTCATTCTTCTTCCTCATTTTTTCTTGTTGTTCATTTTAATTCTTCTTTTTCATTCTTCTTCCTCATTTTTTCTTGTTGTTCATTTTAATTCTTCTTTTTCATTCTTCTTCCTCATTTTTTTCTTGTTGTTCATTTTAATTCTTCTTTCTAATTGTTCTTTCTCATTGTTCTTTCTAAGTCTTTTTATTATTCATTTTTCTCCTTCTTCTTTCTAATACTTCATTCATATTCTTGTTTCAAATATTTGTTTCTAAATCCTGTTTCTAATTCACCTTTCTTATTCTTCTTTTTGTTGTATCGTGGAGGAATAACAATCTTCTTCTTTTATGTGCCCTGTCCCTTCAGGACGTAGACAATCATGGTTCTCCACGTCTCCCTATCCGTTATGGCTCTTAGTATGTTTGCTCCTGTTGCTCCTGGCAACCCCCGTTCCGTCATCCACCTGATCAGACCCTGCAAATATGTTATCCGCTGCCTTCCTCTGTCTCTCCTTCCTTCTATCTGTCCAGTCAGTATCAGGTTCTCCAGGCTCTCCTTCCTCATTGCATGTACCATGAACTTCAGTTGTCTCTTCCTGATGCTCAGCATCAATTTCCTTTTTGTTGCCATTCTTTCCAACACCTCATCGTTGCTTGCATGCTCAGTCCACGATATCCGTAGCATCCTTCTGTAGAACCACATTTCGGTCGCTTCCAGTTTTGTCCTCATTTTCGATGATATTGTCCAGCATTCACTGCCGTATTGAAGAACTGACATCACGTAGCAGTCTAGCACTCTTTTCTTCGTTTCTATTGAGATTTTCCTGTGTGTTAGTATTTTGCTCATCTTCTGGAACGCGTCCTTTGCCATGCCAATTCGCCTTTGGATCTCCGTGTCGCACTTTCCATCTTATGTTAGAACACTACACAGGTATAATGAAGTAATACATTTATTCTCGGTAGATACAGTAGTAAATGTCCGTGTAGCGCAGCAACAACTAGTGAGCTGAGTAGTCAACGACCGTGCTAACCGTCAGCTGCCGACTCCACAGTCGCTACTCGATATTAGTCCTTTATATATTGTGAACCATATGTCACGTGTTCGAGTTACGTCACAACGCTTTGTTATTCTTTTTTTTAATCCTTCTTCCTCTTTCTAAATATTTTTCTCCTTCTTTGTCTTTCTTCTTTCTAAATTTTTTTCTCATTCTTTTCCACTCATTTCTTGAACTTCTTGATTATATTGTTTGCTCCAACCACTTCGTTAAATATTTCAATTCAAAGAAATGCTAAAAAGCCCTTAATATTTAAGGAGCTGCTGATTTAACTTTGAGGCGTAAGAGAAAATTAAAAGAACAGAATTGAAGAAGACAGAATCTGTCCTGGGTTCATCGGATTTTCCAAACCCTCTTTCTTCATTACATGTCTTAATAATTTTGACTCTATTTTCGTGATGCTATGTATAAATTTTCTTTTCGCAACTATTTCTCTAAATCTTTCTCGTTGCACGCATTATCGGTTCATAGTATCTTCAGTACCCTCATAAAGAACCACATTACAGCCTCTTCTTTGACGATATATAAGAGGATCGATATCATGTAACAGTTTAGTACACTTTTCAACGCTTCTGGCGAAATTCTTCCGCTTCTCAATACTCTACTTATCTTTGGGTGCGTCTTCAGATGTCAGCGTCGCATTTTCCGTCCCCCTGTCAGAAAACTTTTGGGAGATTTAATTTTCCAGGTATTTAATTTCCTGTACTTGCTTTGCAAGTACAGGAAATTAAATATGCAGGATGTGCGTTGTGGTGCAGTGAATATTGGCTCGGAACGATAAATCGGGGAGCCGAGTTCGAATTCCAGTTAAATTTGTTGCATTCACTTACGCGCAAATACCCTTGGGAAAGGTATTAATCCGTCTATTCTTTCCAGTTATGGGTTAAATAACAGGACAGATTGGGTTCTGTAGCCTTGGCTGGCAACCATTCTACCGCAGAAAGCAATGGCAACCTACTGCGGGATAATGTTCTGCCAAGTCAGTCATGTCTCTTTCGAGACATGATCGCCCAAGCGTCTATCACGTATGGCACTTAATGTGATTGACTGAATATAATAGTTGAAAACATGAATAAGGCTTTTACTGGGCATAAAGTGGGGGACCATTTTTCTATTGTTATGAAGTAATAAATTGATCCCCCATTAATTATACTTAATATAATAATGTAATATAATCTATCTCTTCTTCATCCAGCTATGAGTTAAATGGCAGGACAGATTTGGTTCTATGGCCTTGGCTGGCAACTAGTCTACCACAGAAAGCAATGGCAACCTAATGCGGGATAATCTTCTGCCAAGTCAGCCATGTCTCTTTCGAGATATGATCGCCCGAGCGTGTACCACGTATGGCTCTTAACTGACAATTGTTTTTTTTTATATCTCAGATTTGTAATTTGCATGTTAGGCACATCATTTCGATAGCAAACCATTCCGACACCCTGCAGTTCATGTTTAACCATTTGTTTTCGTTATCATTTACTACGTTTATTTGGGAGATTTGTTTCTATACCTTTTCAACTTCAAAATGATAATAATCAACTTCAAAATGGATTCATTTTCAGACAAAAAAAATTAATCAACTTCAAAATGGATTATTCAACTTAAAATTGGAAAATAACTTGGAGTAGATAGACTAAACTATCGCCCGGTTCACACTCCACCCACGTCTATTGAACAGGTGAAGAGGTTCATCCCTTGTTCCCTGTTTAGGATGCGGTTTCTGGCTTTCTCTTTTTCCAATCTTTTCACTCTTACGTAGCCCCCTGCCCATCAGTGGCGTTACCGCCTTGCTCGGGGTGATATGATTAAAAAAAAATGAGATATAATCAACTTCAAAATGGATTAATCAACTTCAAATTGGATCAATCAACTTCAAAATGGAACAATCAACTTCAAAAAAAAAATAAACAACTTCAAATTGAGATATTTTTTTGGTAAATTGAAAATGATTTTTCAATTAATTTACCCCATTAGTAATGCAATTAGCTGTTCGTATTCATTATATATATATATATATATATATATAGTTTAGTTTTCCTTTTGTGTCTTTTATAAGAACTGTCAACTACATTCCTTGCTTCCACCAGGTTTAGTATTCACGGATACGTGCACAGATGCAAACCACTTACATTCCCACCGAAGGTCATTTTCTTTGTTATATATATATATATATATATATATATATATATATATATATATATATATATATATATATAATCATCTTACCCCAAGCAATGCGTTGTGGTCCAGTGACTCGGAATGAGAAATCGGGGAGCCGTGTTCAAATTCCAGTTGAATTCATTGCATTCACTTATGCGCAAATACCCTTGGGAAAGATATGAATCCGTCTATTCCTTGCAGTTATGGGTTAAATAACAGGACAGATTGGGTTCTACAGCCTTGGCCGGCAACCAGTCTACCGCAGAAAGCAATAGCAACCTACTGCGGGATAATCTTCTGCCCAGTCAGTCATGTCTCTTTCGAGACATGATCGCCCAAGCGTGTTTCACGTATGGCACTTAACTGACTGATCCCAAACATGGCATTCTACTGCCACTGTTGCGCAGGGGGTTACATAGGGGAAAGTGATGAGAAAGAGGGATTAGTTATAGGAAATGTCAGGAGGAGGGTAATAGACTCTTGAGAATACTGAGGATGGGGTGGAGTAGATGAAAAAAACGCTTGTGAGAATGAATGAGAATTAGTGAGATAAGTGATGTTTATTGACCTTACATTTAAATTCCTGGAGATTGTAGTTGTCGGGGAAGCAAGTATATGAAAGGGAAATCCACAAGTGGGATGTGCGTGAAAAGAAGCTGTTAGAGTAGAAATTGCGGTTACATTTTATTCGTTTCACTGTGCTGATCTAGTAGCTCGTGTAAATTCATACCTGGGAGTCACCAGTGATCTAAGTTCGTCGGAGTAGAAGCCGTAAAAGTATTTATAGAAGAGTCACAGGGAAGCCTCGTCATTCCGGTGAGATAGTGTTTGTAGCCGAGCTGCCAAGCCGGGATTGATCACATTAATGATTCTCCGTTGGATTTTTTCAAGAAGCAAAATGGATAGCACATATAAACTTTATGGGAATAGGGAGCAAATGAAAAGATCTGGACTTCGAAGATATCACTGACCAATAGACGCCAATGAAAGCAATAAAGGTGCACCTTTAATCTTAATCGACGCCTTTCTTTGTCCTTTTCTTTTAAGTAGATTGTTGTAGCGTCCGTGCAATAACTGAATATACATCTTTATTTTCTTGTGCCAGGATGCTTTTTAATGACTTAATGAAACATTTAAAAGATTATTAAAAATATATATCTTGTCATAGACTATTATATTGATATGAAAACGCCAAGAGATGATTTTGATGTGTCGTAATGTTTGAACAGATTACCTTCCTCTATAGCCATTATAGCTTATTTTATTATTTTTATCAATTAAGAATGTAAAGGTCAAATTAAGTGTATTTTCCTATCGCCTGGGGTCATGTACATTCAAAGACCGGACATAGGTTAGTTATAGGATATGTTCACCATTATTTTGTCAAAATTTAAAATATAAAAAATAAAAACAGTCGTTATGCTGAATTAACTTACTTTGATATATTGATTGACTGTTTAATTTCTTAGTTTCTGGTCATAATAATATTCGACCTGTACACATTTGTATTAAAAAGTGTTCAATACAATTATATTGTAGAACTTTTGAATATTTACCATTTGTAAACTAGTTATTACGCGACCTAGGTTTCTACCATGAGTGGTGTCTTCAGGCGATTTTCAATAAGAGTTATTGAAAATCGCCTGAAGACACCACTCATGGTAGAAAACTAAGTCACGTAATAACTCATTTACAAATGGAATATATATATATATATATATATATATATATATATATAGGGGTTTTCTTTTTTTTTTTTTTTTGGCACTAGTAGGCTTTGGTAGGTGAGACGCAGTTTTAATGATTCCTTTTCCAAATACACGTTACTGTCGTTTCCCAACCAATTATTTTTACAATAATCATTTAAAATGTAACCATCACAAGGGACATAACACCCGCGTCAAGAAAGAACAGGGCACACACAAGAAGAAGAAGAAGAAGAAGAAGGACTAGGAGAGGATAGGAGAAAGATGTAGAGAGGAAGAAGATAGAGGAGATGGAGAGGAGGAGAAAGATGTAAAAAATAAGTAGAAGGAAGAGGAGGAGGGAAGGAAAATGGTGTAGAGAGGAAGAAGAAGAAAGAGAAGAAGGAGGGGAGGAGAAAGATGTAAAGAAGAAGAATCAGGAGAAGAATAGCAGGAGAAAGATGTAGAGAGGAAGAAGAAAGAGTAGAAGAAGGGGAGGTGAAAGATGTAAAGAAGAAGAAGGAGAAGGAGGAGAAGGAGGAGGAGGGCAGTTGAAAGATGTAGAGAGGAAGAAGAAAAATTAAGAAGAGAAGGAAAGGACGAGAAAGATGTAAAAAATAACAAGGAGGAGGAGGAGGAGAGCAGCAGAAAGATGTAGGGAGGAAGAAGAAGAAAGAGGAGAAGGAGGGGAACAGAAATATGTAAAGAAGAAGAAGAAGGAGGAGAAGGAGGAGGGCAAGTCAAAGATGTAGAGAGGAAGAAAAAGAGGAGAAAGAGAAAAGATGAAAGATGTAAGGAAGAAGAAGAAGAAGAAGAAGAAGGATGAGGAGGAGGAGGCGGACAGAAGAATGTTGTAGAGAGAAAGAAGAAATAAGAAAAGAAGGAGAGGAGAAAGATGTAAAGAATAAGAAGAAAAAGTAGTGGAAGAAGAAGAACGAGGAGGAGAAGAGGAGGAGGATGGTAGGAGAGTGATGTAGAGAGGAAGAAGAAGAAAGAGGAGAAGGAGGGGAGGAGAAAGATGTAAAGAAGAAGAAGAAGTGGGAAAGTTGATGAAGAAGAAAGAGCAGGAAAAGGATCGGGAGAAGAAGAAGAAGAAGAAGAAGAAGAAGAAGAAGAAGAAGAAGAAGAAGAAGAAGAAGAAGAAGAATAGTACTGCTGCCATTTATGGTCAGGTGCCCCTGCCGTTCTCCTAAGTGTTCTTGACAAGCTTCAAAGGAGAGTCTGTAATGTGAAAGGTACTGATCTGGCGACTCGACTGCAGCCACTTCCCCATCGTCGAAATGTGGCCTCCCTTTGTCTCTTCTATAAATACTTTCATGGCTTCTGCTCGGATGAGCTTAAGTCACTGATGCCTCCTCAACAGGTGTTTACTCGTGCAACCAGACTGGCAACTGGGTCCCACCCATTCACAGTCAGGTTAGCCAAATGCAGACGATAATTCTACTCCTGCAGCTTCCTCTCTCGCACTTCCCGCCTGTGGAACTCACTCCCTTATTCTTGATTTCCTGACGGCTACAACCTCCAGAAATTTAAATGCAAAGTCAATACTCATCTACTAACCACTGGCCTCTAGCTCTCTCCCCTCCCCTGTATAACCTTCCCTTTCTCTCCACCTATGTATCTGTCATCGCACCTGCTTTCTCAGCTATCTATTGTTCCTTTCTAACTAGTTTGTACTCCTCACTCTTTTCTAATTAATCTTTTTACATTTATGTAACCCCCTGCACATCAGTGGCATTTCCGCCTTGCTCGGGGTGAAATGATTAAAAAAAAAAAAGAGGAGGAGGATCTGGGTGGGGGTGAAGGATGAGGAAGGGAAGAAGAACAAGAAAATAAAGCATCAAAAGAAATCTAAGACGACTTTTTATCAACAAACAATGATACACAAATATGCAAGCTATTTTGTACATGCATTAGTTATATCTTCTGAAAAAAACAATTCCCCGAATTTTTATCTATAAAATTAACTCCATTGCCACGGGTAAAGACGAATTCTTATTTTAAATCGATTTAAATTTAAAAAAAGAAAAGTAATTTAATATAATTCAAGCTGCCAGAAATGTAGAAGCGACGTAATATTTAAGTAATTTTCCAACTAGACAGGTTATTTTTTGTGCATGGTTAAATTAGAATTTTTAGAGATACAATTAACTCTACTGGCACGATTTAGAAAGATTTATTTTTTTAAAATCAATTGAAATTAAAATATCAAGAGAAAGCTAACAGGATTGATGCCTCCAAAAATAATGGCGTATTTAACTAATAAGGCAGCTGCATTGATTTTTTTTCATTATGACATCCCGAAGAAGGCAATAAATTCACTAAGACACAAGGTTTAAGATAGTGTGAGAGAATATAAAAATAAAGAAAACATTATTAAGGAGAGAAAACAATAAAAGATCAGGAATTAAGAAAGTAGAATATAATGGCTACATTTGGATTTCTTTAAAGTTGCTTTAAAAAGCAAAATGCCGGAAAAGATTTCCACAAGCGAGAAGAAACTTTTAGCAAAGAACATACAGTTACATCTAGCTACATTGATCATGTTTGTAACGTGGACCTTCCGTCATCAGGGACAAATTTATCGGTCACCGTTTTATTTTATTTTTTATTTGTCCTTTTTTTTACCCTTTCTCTTTCAATTTTTTGTTTTCTAGCACAGACTATGCTTCCTTTAGCTTTAATTCCTTTTTTAATCACGCGTTACCTTTATTATGTACTCTCGGCAACGTGATAAACCTAACGTGAGTAGAGTTTTCGTTTTGGCGGGATCTTCAGCATCTTCCTGTTTGGTCTCTGCATGCTGACACCCTTGCTCGCCGCTCCATATAACTTTGGTATGTTTTATTTAATTCTTCTTTTGTCTTTCCATCGCCTTCGTATTGAAAATGTATTATTGTGACACGACGATAAGTTTGTTGCCTTTGAGTTCCTGTGTTGTTCATTCAACCAGTTTGTACTTTCTAGCCCAAATTATTGATATTTCAGGAAAGAAATAAGGACTTTTCCATGCAGAATTTGCTCAGTCGTTTAGTCATGCTTCAATACCATGTCTAATATTGTAACTCGCCACTTTCTAGTTCTCAACGCTGAGCTGCCTTTCAAATCTGTTGCTTTCTTAAATTTAATTTGACGACAACCCTTGCCTCGCAGTTCTTAACACTTTTACAACCACAGGCCGCCTTGTGGCTGCTGGTAGGAGTGGTTAGCTTTTTTTTTTCCTTCTTTGTTCTCGCTTGCTTCCTTCCCTGTATCTTGCCTTCCCTTTTCTGTTTTTTATTTCTGTCGTTTTCATCACAGTGGACTCATCTTTGTTTTGTTTATTTTTCTTTCAGATTTTTTTGCCCGATTCACAGAATAAAATATTTCGTTTTTCAATGGAATTCATTCCGTGATTTCTCGTGAAAGATTTCCGGCTGTCTAAAGCGAGATGTTTTTTAGTATTTTGCATTTTGTTCAGGGCAGCACAACTTCAACTGCAAAAGAATGATAATTTTCAGCTACTGTAGTCAGTCATTTAGTTAAATACTATACGCGCTTGAGCGAAAGAGACATGATTGACTTGGCAGAGAATTTTCTCACACTAGTTTGTCATTACTTTCTTTGGTATATGCCTTACCAAGCAAGTCTGTAGAACTCAATCTGCCCTGTTAGTTGACCCATTGCTAGAAGGAAGAGACGGATTAATATCTTTCCCAAGGTTGATTTCGCTTAAGCGAATGCAAATAATTCAACCGGAACTCGTACTCGGCTCTCCGATTGCTCGTTGTGAGCCGATAACCATTGCACCATAACCTACATCCGGCAGGACTGCCCATCCGCCAATGCTGTACTGCGATTCACTTCATAAAATCTAGGTACCAAAGGGGAAAGTTCGTCAGAATAATTCCCTTAAAAAATTGTAGAAAAGGCACAAACAAGCTATATTACACTTTAAACGCATAGACAGTATCCGATTCCGGGATCTATCTTTTTATACTACTCGTAAAGTCGCCATTTTTTTCTTCTTTTTTTAGGGAATATTTTATCCGCGAAACACACTGAAATTCGTTTTCCTCCATGTTGTGGGTCCCGGAAATGGCACCCGCACTAATAAATGAACAACGACTAGTAACTGAGACAGAAAGTAAGTGTATTAACGTAATGATACAGATTTGAATGACGATTAGTATTTCAGGAATACGGGTTAGTAAAAAGTATATGTACAAGTTTCTGGAGGAAAAGCCGTAGTATATTGACTATGTCCGCGTCGGAAGCTGACGTTTACGGCGTAATAATCTTCTCGATGAGTGGAACACAGAGCCACTATGAGGTTATAGCGAGTTTTTTTTATCTTATTTATTCTTTTTCTAGTTGTAGTAGGATTCCGTTCTAGTGAAGGGTAATTGTATACTGTTGCAGGTTAACGGAATTTGGCCTTGTGGGAAGATAACCCACTATAATTCATCAAATGATTATAAAATCAGAAAGGCAATTTGAGTATAAAGTAACATTTATATATATACACATTTCAATTAATGTTTTACAATTAAAGCAATACTTGAATAAAAGTCCAACGGAGGTTAAATTGTTCATGACAAATAATAATGAGCTGAAATAGATTGAAGGCTTATGAGTGTGGAGGTGTGTTGTAGGTAAAGAATGTTCATTTTGTAGTTTCCACTTCTAAGGTCAGTAAGTCAGTAAGTTGGTTTGTGTGGAATGTCTTTGAAGTGGTCACTCCTGAGGTCAATAAGTGCTTTTGAGACAGGGAGAAGGAAAGAGGTCAGCATAGTAGCCGCACGACTTAAGTCAAAGGGAGGCAGTGATAACTCTAGCCTGTGAGTCCTTCCGTCTGATGATGCTTTTTGTTTCCGCTTTTTATATCTGCCTTTTGGATCAAAAGCTCGTTTTGAATTTCACGATTGTATTTGATTCCGGGTTTCCCATTGGCTGGTAAATAAAATTTACTAAGTTTGTAGTTTGAACATGATGTAGAATACAATTTATTATATATCTATATGTGTGTGTGTGTGTGTTTTTATATATATATATATAAAAGAGTGAGCATTTAAATCAACACTCAGAGGCGACAGATTGTTTCATGCTAAGCGCATTCATCAGGCCACATGTGAGTGTTGACTTTATAGCGGGTGTCTTATCGTATTTATTGTTTTTCTAGTTGTAGTAGGATTCCGTTCTAATTAAGGGTAATTGTATACCGTTGCAGGTTAACGGACTTTGGCCTTGTAGGAAGATACCTCACTATAATTCATCAAATGATTATAAAATCAAGAAAGGCAATTTGAGTATAAATTAACATTTATATATATATATATACACATTTCAATTAATTTTTTTACAATTAAAATAATACTTGAAATAAAGGTCCATCGGAGGTAAGAATGTTCATGGAAAATATAATGCTGAAAAAGATAAAAGGCTTAGGAGTGTGGAAGCGTCATGTAGGTAAGGGGATGCTCATTTTGAAGTTGCCGCTTCTAAGGTCAGTAAGTCAGTAAGTACATTTGAGGAATGTCTTTGAAGAGGTCAGTAAGTACTTATGAGAGAGGGAGAAGGAAAGAGGCAAGCAAAGTAGCCGCTCGACTTAAGTCAAGGGAGAAACTAATCAGCACGTCTCCGCCGGTCTGTCTGTCTGACGATGCTTTGTTTGTCTCGGCTTTTTATATCTGCCTTTTGGATCAAGCAGCTTGTTTTGGAATTTCATACTTGAATTTGATTCTGGGCTTCCCATTGGCTGGTAAATAAAATTCGCGTAGGCTCGCAAAATGGAAGTTTGATATTTGATTAATTTTTATTTTTCAACCAGAACATCGGCTCAAATTCGGATGAGCACGACGAGTTTTATTCATTTGCCTTTTTGTTGTGAGAGAGCCAACATCCGGTTTATTGCTTTTGCTCGGTCGGTATCACCACGAGCTACTATGTACTGACTGCTAATCTCTCTCTGGACTCTCGTATTCTCCGGTTAACTCTCTTTGAAAACGCAGTATTCTAAATTTATCAGCCTTCCTACTAGGGCAAAATGTTGCCCAATGCCTTTTTTACGTGGGACCTCCGGGCCATATAGACCAGCCAAAAATAGCTGTCTAATTTTACCCAGTCGTGACTACCCTTCGGTAGAGCCACGACTGGGTTATTACTCTACGCCTGAAGGCAGAGAGCTGACATCGTCAAAAGAATCACCGCGTGAAAACGCGGGATTCTGTATTTACTAACCTTCCCACGCAAGGCCAGATGTGACACATGGTCATTTCATAGTGGGTATTCCTGGCCATATAGCCGGGCCAAAAAATGTCTGTCTATTTTTCCCCAGTCGTGTTTCTACCCTTCGGCGGAACCACGACTGGGTTAGTGCTCTCTGCTCGGAATCAGAGAGCGCTCTCCGCCCGAAGGCAGGGAACTGACAGTGTCAATGGAACTACGGCGTGAAAACGCGGTATTCTGTATTTACTAGCCTTCCCACGCAAGGCCAGATGTGACACATGGTCATTTTATAGTGGGTATTCCCGGCCATATAGCCGGGTCAAAAAATGTCTGTCTATTTTTCCCCAGTCGTGGTTCTACCCTTCGGCGGAACCACGACTGGGTTAGTGCTCTCTGCTCGGAAGCAGAGAGCGCTCTCCGCCCGAAGGCAGGGAGCTGACAATGTCAATGAAACTACGGCGTGAAAACGCGGTATTCTCCCGTCTCGCATCTATAGCAATAATATAAGTATACTCTGGACGAGTCCATCTTCATGAAAAGGGAGAACCCCAAAGCACTTCAAGATATATGGCATTACAAAAATCTAGCAATTGATTTAATGTAATATTTCGTCTTCAGCGTTAACCCAAGAAGATGCAATTAGTCACTCTTCTTGACGTTAGCATGAGATATTTTGATGAAAAGCAAAAAATGTTCTTTCAGAAAGCGTTAAAATTAACAAGACATGTCCGGTCCTGTTACGAATGGATCCCTTTGAGATCAGCTGTAAGTTGATCCTATCGAACTGATCAGTCAAAAGTAATATCATAAAAATGATTTTGAGTCAAAAGTATTTGAGTCAAAAGTCAATATCATAAAAATTATGCTAGGTTGATTTTGGAAGCAATGTATTACACTTAATTTAAAAGTTGCAGTATCATGAATAACAATACAAATTATTTTTTCATATCGCTATTATTTTTAAGGAAATAATTTTAATGATTAAAGTTAGGTTCAAAATCATATAATTGTAGTTTCATTTTGGTGATCAGTGAAACCCTTAAAGCACACCCTTAATAAAATGATAATACAGGTGTACCTGACCTTACGTCGGTAATTGTTTTAGGAGAGTCGAAAAACGAATTTACTTGTCTCCGAATTTACTTGTCATTTAGCTGAAATTACAAATAATCATTCACAGATCTGTATTTTATTTATAAATATATTTTTGATAATATACGGTAAATAATAATCTATTTGAATCTTACAAACAAATAAATTTTAGATTTAAATTGTCATGGTGCCATATCTACAGGAATGGACTCTTCCTCCGTCAATAAATACTAACCCGCGTGACTTTCGGGGAGGCAGTCGTGAGGCAGTCGTAAAGCAGTTGTGAGGCAATGTAACTATGTATTTCAGACATACTTTTATTTGCTGACTATTAACACTTTTACTATGTAGATATATTATGTTATTCTAATGCACTGATTGAACCTAACTACTTGTTTCCATGTCTTTCTTCCTAGTCCTAACAGGCCACAACATTAATATTGTACGAAAAAGAAAAAGGTATTGTGACCGCCTTCTAGACATAACCCATACGAAAAAAAAAGTAATTTAAATTGACGAATACATGTACGTTAAATATTTGTTACTGTATATATTTACAATTTGGCGAACCTTACAGTTTATCACAGACCCTTTATTGGTGAATAAATTTTACACTAAGAAATTATAAATAAGATGATTTTGTTCCATTAAATAAAAGATACATTTATTAAAATTATTTTGCAGTCGTAGAAAATAAAATAATTTATATTAAATCTACCAATATTTATATTTAGCCATCTACATCGCGGACGTAATTAGCTGTGAATCGTGAGCATCAACACTACAGTAATATGATTTTATGTGCATTTAACGTCTTTTTAACAGTCCTGGGTATGACGGTAAACTGCATCCGGCAGCAAGGCGTCTGATTGAGAGGTTGTGAGGAGCATGGAACCACCGCTTAGTTGCTGTTGACCTGCAGTGGTGGCACCTGTTAGGGTCCCAGCTATGGGCAAATAGTTAACCCCCAAACTGGGGTGAAAACACTATGAAACTATAAAATTAGACTTCTATAGAAAAATATACATTTTTGAATTAAAAATATTACCAACAATACAGTTTTGAAGAAAAAAATATTACCATAATACATCTTTGAAAGGAAAAAAAAATTACCAGCAATACATTTTTGAATACAAAACTAGAAGACATTTTCAGTTTTTAGAATAAAAAAATTAATCAAAATCTGACGAAATCAACCTTCTTACTATAAACAAACATTAAAAAAGAATACCTTAAGACCCTACCTTTTTGGCATTAAATAACCCATAGAGGTGTTGATATGCCGTTAAACAAAACTCACTCTCTCACTCACGTCTTTTAATGATATTACGACTTTAATATTCGAAGTGAACAGATATAAAGTCAAACAAAATAACTTAAACTTGATTTTTATATTTTAATATATTTTGGACAAATGATGTATAATCGATCACGGCTTTACTTGAAACTAGATAACCCGAGGTATACCTGTATAGTGAAGCTTCACAAATTGTATATAGACAGGATGCATGACTCAATCTCATTATCACTGTCTCATCAAATTAGACCTTTGTTTACTTCAAAGGGAAATTGTAATATAACAATCTAGGCCCACCCGAGGAAGTGAGGAAGCGGGGGCGTTTTCCGGCCGTTGAAAGGAACAGATGGTTGTTTGACCTTATTTCCGGCAGTAGCGGAAATGGCTACAAGAGGCAAACAGAACAGGTGTCTCTGAGAATTACGTGGGCGTGCGTAGGCGAGGCAAAAAATCGGAAGTACCGGTTTGGAGATAAAAAGACCTCGGGCACGGATTTCACGACAGACGAGTAGAGTCAGAGAGACGAGTCTAGACAGAGGCAGACAGAGGAGCAACAGATACGACGACACTCCCCCGTCACCCCCGTCAACCCTTGGAAGCGCGCTCTCACTCTCTGTTCACTAGGCTACACTGTCCATCGTTCATTAATAAAAATATCACTGATATATTTTTATATACAGACGTGTTTGTTGTTCATTGATATATAACAACATTATACTGAACAATTTAGCAATAGTCTGATGATATACAGTGCAGTATTTTTAAAATGATTTTCGATAGTGCAGATTTAAAACATTAACTTGTAATTTGTGCCCAACAATATTATGGTGTTCTATACACTTGTATCTTTCTTTTAATTATTAATTATGAACTACTAAATGGTTAAACAAATCTTATTAACCGAGTAGCTTTTTTGGAATATTTTTACAATTTGTTCTTACAGTTTCTTCTTCTTCTATGTGCCCTGTCCCTTCAGGACGTAGGCGATCATGGATCTCCACGTCTCCCTATCCCTTGTGGCTCTTAGTATGTTTGCTCCTGTTGCTCCTGGCAACCCCCGTTCCGTCATCCACCTGATCAGGCCCTGCAAATATGTTATCCGCTGCCTTCCTCTGTCTCTCCTTCCTTCTATCTGACCAGTCAGTATCAGGTTCTCCAGGCTTTCCTTCCTCATTGCATGTCCCAGGAACTTCAGTTGTCTCTTCCTGATGCTCAGCAACAATTTCCTTTTTGTTGCCATTCTTTCTAACACTTCGTCGTTGCTTGTATGCTCAGTCCACGATATCCGTAGCATCCTTCTGTAGAACCACATTTCGGCCGCTTCCAGTTTTGTCCTCATTTTCGATGATATTGTCCAGCATTCACAGCCGTACTGAAGAACTGACATCACGTAGCAGTCTAGCACTCTTTTCTTCGTTTCTATTGAGATCTTCCTGTGTGTTAGTATTTTGCTCATCTTCTGGAAGCGTCCTTTGCCATGCCAATTCGCCTTCGGATCTCCGTGTCGCACTTTCCATCTCCTGTTAGAACACTTCCTAGGTACTTAAATTCTTGGACTTGTTTGATTCTGTTATCCCCCACCTGTATTTGGCATTTTGGGTTGTATCTTTTGCTGATGACTCAGTTTTCTTAAAGTTTATTCTTACAGTTTATACTTATTTAATGTAGTAAAAATGTATATTGGCTTGAATTGATTCATAAGTAAAATCCTAGTATTAATATCTTGTCCATTCAATGTATTTAATCCAAAATATTTAAAATTTATTTGAATTTATATTTGAAAAACTAATATTTTAATTCAGATTGTAAGCAAAAACATGTGGATATTAGGTATTTCTGTAAATTTTTTTTCAGACTATATTTAAAACTAAATGGTCAAGAATTAGCAAAAGCTATGTGTACTAATAAACCACGCAAGTTATTCCCCTGAAACCCGAGGACGTATGAAAAAAATACTCTGTAAAATCTGTGGGCAGGCAAGTCTAGTCAGAGTTTACCGAGTCATAGTTAGGAGAGTCGATGAAGGGTTCATAGGTTGTCCAACTTTTCATTCTATAGTTTACTCAAATCATAGGCTTGTCCGGGTGGGTTTAAACGTAAATAAGACTAAGGCTAAATTGACTGGCTACTGGAAATTGAACTCTTCATCGTTTGATGAGCAATATTTCCAGGACCAGTTGCTATTAATGATAATGCAGGAGTTGACGGGGGCTATCATCGGAAATAGGTGGCGGGACTCGTTAAAATCCAAAATAAGTTCGTTTCCTGATGAATATAGTCGTCGACTCAATCTATCTAGATTAGCAGCAATAACGGCAGTAGAAGATAAAGTTAATCGGGCGATCAAATCCCGTGTTAATGAAAAGTAGCCATAGCTAGAGCGGAGCAGGCCTCCATGCTAATCAAGAACGATCAGACTCTCGAAGTTAGAATGTCTTCTGAGGGAACGAACATGGCCTCTGAAGTGGGTTTAGAGAAACTGAGAAATGCTGGCAAAAAGGCATATCGCATGCTGCATATCTAAACTTATTTATAAACAGAACTTTGTCTGTATGTGTGTGTATGTGTGCGTGTGTGTGCGTGAGTCCGTTACCTATAGACTCCGAAACGGCTGAACCGATTTTCTTGGAAATTTACCCAGTTGTGCTATAAGCGTCTGCAAGTATTCTTAGCTAAGTTTTGTGTCGAGGTACCCACGATATATATCGATAATCGAAAAAATCGGGTTATAGAAGGTGTGGTCCGATTTTAATCAAATTTCATACACTGATAGACAAAGACATAAGGAACGATATTCAGAAGTTTCAAGGTTGTCGTTCTTACAATAGTGCAGAAAAATTGATAATATATATATATATATATATATATATATATATATATAAAAGGCATGATGTTTGTGTGTGTGTGTCTGTTTTTCTGCCTGTATGTCTGTATTTTTTCAGCCCTTTTATTTTAGTTGTTGCTTCGGGTTTGGCTCTAAGTAAGTATAATTGTAGTTCTAAGTCTCAGCCATGATACCATTTACTCAGAGGACTTATTTAGCTTTCAAAATTCAGTTTACGATGAAACAAACCTATTTGATATCGATACCAGGAAATCAAAATTTGACTAACATCCATTCATTTTTCTTTCAGTCTACGGTTTCGCTTTAACTGGAAACAACTATTGCTTTTTAGTCTTTCGTGCCAAAGTCCAAAGTGTCTGAGCTCCAGGACCATGGATTAGTTTGAAAGCTTTCATTACACCCGACCAACGCCGGGCTATACTGCTAGTTGTTGGATAAATGAACCGTTACTTCGTGACTATTTTCAGGAACTGTTCAACAGGGAACCCGGTCTGAGCACTACTCAGTTCGACCTCTGTTTGGCCGATTTTCCCCGCCTCGAGGCGGCTGAAGCGTCTGGATGCGAAGGTCCCGTGACAAAGTCTGAGATCTGGGATGTGCTGAAGCTGATTTGCCGGGATTAGATGGTCTTTACTGACTGTACATGAGGCAGTCGTCTATACTTGTTCTGTTGCTGGCACTGAGTTATAACGACTGGATGAGACAGGGGTATATACCCCAACGCTTCACCAGGGTTGTGATCAACTTGCTGCGCAAAAACAAGCACGGTGGGGATGGGGTAGATATCTTCAGGCCTTTGACGATGTTATATATAGAGTTGAAAATTTTAGCCAGGCTTTTCTTGATAGTCTGATTTGCCCAGGATAGACTTGTGCTGCGAAGGGTAGGACTATTCGAGACAACCTTCATTTGGTACACTTGCTCATTGAAAAAGTCGACACTGAAGCTGCGCTGACCAATTTAGATCAGTTCAAAGCATTCGATAGAGTTGACCATATTTTTCTGGAGTCTGTCTTTTCGGCCTTCTGTTCTGGGCCCAACGTTCGGCCTTGGACCCGACTTCTTTACGCGTCGCTCGGTGCTCTGCTAAAAGTGGATGGGATACGATCAGAGCTTTTCCTCTTGATTCGCTCTATTTGCCAGGGTTGTTCGTTTTCACCTCTGCATTACATTCCTACTTTGGAACCTTTCCTTCGCAAGATGAAGGCAAATCTGGTCCTACGGGGAATCGGCTTACCTGGTGCCACTACCTCAGCCAGATATTTTGTTTATGCTGACGATGTGTCGGCTCTTGTGTCCAGAGATTGACGAAGTCGGCAAAGAAATCAGTATGCGAGAAAGGGACAGGGGCCAAGATCGGCCACGATAAGTCTATTGACTTGCAGTTGGAAGCGTGGAAGAGCTTGGCTTTTCCTCTGGATAGCCGGACCGGTCAAGATACTCGGCGTCTGGTTCGGTCTCGATCTACAGTTGGAAATGAATTAGTCGTACAGGAGCTTTATATTACTACTTTGGAATATTTCCTGTACAAGATGAAGGCAAATCTGGTCCTACGTGGAATCGGCTTACCTGGTGCCACTACCTCAGCCAAATATTTTGCCTATGCTGACGACGTTTCGACTCTTGTGTCCAGAGATTGACGAAGTCGGCAAAAAATCAGTGTGCGACACGGTGACAGGGGTCAAGATCAACCGCGATAAGTATATTGGATTGCGGTAGGGAGTGTGGAAGAGCCTCTATTCTAGGTCCTACGCGTTTCCTCATCTATATTAACTATCTTCCCGATGTAATAAGATCTCAGGTAGGCATACACGCTGACGACACTACGGTTTACTCTAGTCTCGATCAAAAATTTGCCGAGGCTGACAAAGCAAACCACGATGCAGAGCTTGAAAAGGACCTCCCATACGTGGTGGACTGGGGTAAGAAATGGCTCGTAAATATTAATGCTTCCAAAACAAAGCTGCTATCTATTAAACATCACAGAAAATCGTTTCTCCCGCCCATTAACATGGATCAGGATTCTCTCCCTGAAAGTAAAACACTGTGCCTCTTCGGATTAACTCTCACATCAGAACTCAAGTGAAATAACTATATAGAATCCATAGCTAAATCTGCTGCTAAGAAAGTCGGTTCTCTGTATAGTGCCAGGAAGTTTTCCCCATCCAAAACAATCCTGTACATATACAAATCTGCTATCCGCCTATGCATTGAATGTTGCTGCCATATCTGGTCGGGTGCTCCTGCTATCCACCTCGGTGTCCTCGACCAGATCCAACGGAGAATCTGTAATGTAATCGATTCCGACTTGGCAGCTAGGATACAGTCGCTTTCTCACCGATGCAGTGTGGCTTCTCTGTGTCTCTTCTACAAATACTTTCACGGATTCTGCTCCGATGAACTTAGCTCACTGGTACCCCCTATATATGAATTTCCTCGAGCCACAAGATTAGCAACTAGGTCCCACCCTTTTGCTGTGAAACCAATAAATTGTAAACGCAAATTCTACTCCATCAGCTTCTTTTCTCGCACTTCTCGCCTGTGGAATTCCCTTCCGTTTACTTGCTTTCCCGACAGCTATAATCTCCAAGAATGTAAATGTAAAGTCAATAGTAGTCTCCTGTCTCACTAAATTACATCCTCTCTCTCATGCTTTTTTCTCTGTGCACCCAACTCTCATCAGTATTCTCTTCCTTCTCATACTCTCTTCCTGACACCCCCTGTAACCTGTCACTCTTTCACAAAATATTCCTCCTATGTAACCCCCTGTAAAAACAGTGGCAGTAAAATGCCTTGCTTATGGCGATATGATTATGATATATATATATATATATATCCTGATTGAGCACTCTGGAAGAAGGGTGGATTTTGAAAAACAGTAGCTACTCTGGCATCTACGCATCGTCCATTCAGCAATGAATTAGAACACTCTAAGCTATTGGGCGTGTATGATGATAATATACATGCTTAAAAGTCTGCCACCTTCTACCGAGCGCTCATAGGTCAGAGGTAGAATCGCCGACTGATGCCAATACGGTCGAGTTTCAATCCTGGGTAAAAAAACAATCGGCTGTTTAACCGTACTGATAAGCTGTGATACAGCAAAACAGATCTGTCTGCGTATGACTAATATATTATGACTAATATATTATGACTAATATATTATGCTCTCATTATGTCTGAGCTCTCTGGAGAAAAAAATTTTAAAAACAATTTCCACTTCTGCTATATGCGTGACTTTTCAGATATGAATTGAGTCCTTTCGGTGACTGGCGTGTGTATACAATGCTTATATACAACACGTTAAAATTTCCCTTCTGTGATTCCATGCGCCGATGGCTTAGGGAGTAGCGAACTCCGACTGACACCAAATTGGTCGAGTTTCGATCCGGCCAGAAGCAAGTGGATGGGTCTAGCCACACTGATGATCGGTGATACAGCTAAACAGGCTTGTATGTGGATGACTAATATATATATAATCTCCAAGAATTTAAATGCCGACTTAAAAGTTGCTGCTACTCATAAAATATACACAAACTGACTCGCATCATCAAATTATATATATTTCTTAATTTCTATACGTTCCATTGCATTATTTAAAAGGGTAAATGACCGACAAAGAATCATATAATTTATTATATTGTTTTTCTCTTAGAAAAGTAGTTATATATGTAATTAACGTCTACGTATCTATATTTGGGCATTTCGGCAGCAGATTTTCTGTTTGACATGACATATTAAATAAATTATCAACATTGTGTCTATTATTTTTAATAAAATCCGTTCATATTCACGGGTAATCTTTTGCGTATTATAATTGAAAGATGTAAGGAATGAGCTGTAACTTTAACAGATGTTGTTATCATTCAATTCTAAATGTTCCCAAGTACTTTCGATCTCCTTCTGAGATCATCTTCCGAGGTGTGTGTTATGGTAACAAAAAATAACCGCAAAACTGTGTTGCTAAAATAACTATAAATGTTTTTCTGCTTCAAATATAAGTATCTCGTTTTGCGAAATGCAAAGACGTTCATATATAAACAGGAAACCTAAAATTGCGTAATACACAAACGGAAACGCATAAATATACATAGATATATGCGCGTGTGTTTGTGTACTTGTGTCGCTGTATTTGCCTTTCTACAATTGTGGTTTGCGTGATGTTTTTGCGTGTGTGTCTGTGTGTTTTCGTGTGTGCATTCGCGTTCTTTGTGTTAGAGCATCGTTTTCCTTAAAAAAACAATACAAGAGATGATACACTGGGTACCGGTCTGTTCCTCTATGGCTTCGCATTTTGCTTGCTTGCTTTTATTCTTTTAGACATCATGCAAAATTGAAGCCCTTCGAATTTTTGCACGACAAATAATTATGAGTGACAGTTTTTCTCCTTTTCAGTTGATACGAAGCACTGAATGGGAAGAGGTTTACAAAAGAATAAGTTTACAAAAGTATGTTCTATGAAGGTGTGGTGGTTAGTTATGGTTAGCGATTCGGATTGATAAATCTGTGATTCAAGTTCGAATTCCAGTCAAATTCATTACATTCACTTAATTTCTAATACACATGAGATGAATATTAATTCAAATCTTCCTAATCCAGCTTTGGGCAAATTTCAAGAAAGATTGGATCGTATAGCCTTGGGTGGTGGCTAGTCTAAAAGATTGGATCGTATAGCCTTGGGTGTTGGCTAGTCTAAAAGATTGGATCGTATAGCCTTGGGTGTTGGCTAGTCTAAAAGATTGTATCGTATAGCCTTGGGTGGCGGCCAGTCTAAAAGATTGGATCGTATAGCCTTGGGTGGCGGATAGTCTAAAAGGTTGTATCATATAGCCTTGGATGTTGGCTAGTCTAAAAGATTGGATCGTATAGCGTTGGGTAGCGACCAGTCTAAAAGATTGGATCGTATAGCCTTGGGTGGTGGCCAGTCTAAAAGATTGGATCGAATAGCCTTGGGTGGTGGATAATCTAAAACATTGGATCGTATAGCCTTGGGTGGCGGCCATTCTAAAAGATTGGATCGTATAGCCTTGGGTGGCGGCCATTCTAAAAGATTGGATCGTATAGCCTTGGGTGGCGGCCATTTTAAAAGATTGGATCGTATAGCCTTGGGTGTTGGCCATTCTAAAAGATTGGATCGTATAACCTTGGGTGGCGAAGAGTCTAAAAGATTGGATCGAATAGCCTTGGGTGTTGGCCAGTCTAAAAGATTGGATCGTATAGCCTTGGGTGGCGGCCATTCTAAAAGATTGGATCGTATAGCCTTGGGTGGCGGCCATTCTAAAAGATTGGATCGTATAGCCTTGGGTGGCGGCCATTCTAAAAGATTGGATCGTATAGCCTTGGGTGGCGGCCATTTTAAAAGATTGGATCGTATAGCCTTGGGTGTTGGCCATTCTAAAAGATTGGATCGTATAACCTTGGGTGGCGAAGAGTCTAAAAGATTGGATCGAATAGCCTTGGGTGGCGGCCAGTCTAAAAGATTGGATCGTATAGCCTTGGGTGGCGGCCAGTCTAAAAGATAGAGAAAAATTTAAATTGAAACTATACTTGAGAGGGTTGGGATCTATCAGGTTATCTTTCATTCTCTCCATATGACCCTAATATGTTTAGGGGAGTGATGATATAACATGAGCTTTCACTTATTGCAGTCAAATACATCCTCTTGCTCCAATGAAGCGCTGAAATGAAAGATGTTGCACCATTTTTCATTCTCTTTTGAAAGCTTTTAGCCGATTCGCATGAACAAACTGTTCTTAAAATCACACACTGATTCTTTAGAATCATTTTTTTCATGTTTTGATCTTTTTAAAACTCACAGTATATCGATCGCTTCACTCTCTGACCGTTTTCAGATGTAGATTATATTCGGTCAGTCAATCAGTTAAGTGCCATACGTGATATACTCTTGGGCGATCATGTCTCGAAAGTGACATGACTGATGGGCAGAAGATTTACCCGCAGTAGGTTGCTATTACTTTCTGTGGTAAACTGGTTGCCACTCAAGGCTAAAAACAATCGGCTATTTAACCTGTAGCTGAAGGGACAGATTAATACCTTTCCCAAAGAGATTTGCGCGTAAGTGAATGCAACGAATACAACTGGAATTTGAACTCGGCTCTTCGACATGCACTGGATCCCAACGCATTTAGTAACCGTCCTGAAAAGTCAAATTATTCTTTTTAATTTCAATTTTTTTCAATTATTTTTTTTTCATAAAAACTCACTATTTTCGGAAAACAAATTAGATTTTCCTTTCTATACAAAAAAGTAACAGTGTTCGAGCGGAAATATATATTGGTAGATTTCAGTCGCTTTGTGCTTAAATGATTTAAAAATAGTTTACTCCCCACCCGGGTCATTTAATTCTACCCCTAATTAGATTTATTTATATTGATTATATTCTATTTTATTTAATTATTTTTTCATTTTCATTTCTTTTAGTGCAGGATGAAATACACAAGCCTTACTGAAAAAGAAATCACAATGAATTAATCGCTTCAATATTCTGCCTACATTAATTCCCACAAGATAACATAATTTCAGAGTTTATATATATCATCATTTATCCATCACACCCAGATGGTGCATAGGGCAGCAGCTTTTTGTTACTGTAACAAACTGTTTTTTTATGGGGCTGGGTTGTTAGCCCTGCACCCAACCCCCAAACCTGGATGACTGGTGGACCATTCTTGGCCCTTACGTTTACAGCACCTGGTATTCCCATATGGTCACCCATTTAATTACTGGCCAGGCTCGATGCTGCTTAACTTCGGTGATCGGACGGGAACCGGTGTATTCAACTATATATATATATATATTGTGTGTGTATCTCGACACGTCATGTCTACTGTTTTTTTTTTTAAATCTTTCAAATTTCCAAATAAGTTGTTTAGTGTTTTTGGTAGATTTACAAAATTCATATTAACATTTCTTTTGTAATATTTTTTCGAGTACTTTCGAAAGCTGCTACATTCGTTTTCTAGGGCTGTTCTGACTGACGGTTACACAATTAGATTTTAATTCCGACGTTTTCAGGTTTGCTGGAAGCAATTTTAAGTCACTCAAGGTAACATCATAAACACGGTCAAACTGAAATGTGTGTCTGCGTGCTTGTGTCTATATGTGCGCGAATTGCACTAAATTTTTACATTTGACAAGTTATCGAGACATGCTTGAGAAAATTCTTGCAGCCGAAATAAACACACGCATACACACATATTTTAATATATACTGGGTAGCAACCATCATTTTAAACATTTTTCTTTGAATATGATAAGCAAGGAAAATTTTAAAATTGTTTCCTTAATTTTTGCATCATTATTACATTTTTTGCGTTTCGTGGGAGTGAGAGAGTGCAACAATTGTCTGTATTGTCCATCCTCTCAAGCGCTTTCGGTCACTTCTGTAGCCATTTTCGAAAATAAGGTTGTTTTGCGGTGTTGTTAATTTTTCATGTTTCACTGTATAAGACATATTTTGTGTTGTTTTGACTGCCAGTAGTTTGAATGTCAATCACCAAAGAGAATTTACCGGGTCCCAGCGGCTGGACCCAGAACCTGGAGACGGGTCATACAATTTTTGTCAAGATGTGTTTAATCTATTATTTGTGTTGATATCTTGAACCGGATTTAAATCGGGGTGCCACGGTGCTGAGGGAACCGCTCTCTGGGTAGAATGATATGGGACGTCAATAATTGTATGGTTCTTACTGCAGAAGTAGCTGTTGCTTGATGTTATCCGATTGCTTCTATCCACTCAAATATACTACAGCCAGTTGCAAGGTCCGAGGTTTTCCTTTTTTTCTTACGCCTACGAAAGTAAGGGCTATTTTGATTCAGAGACCTGAACAGAATCTCTACTTTGCAATTCCCGAAATGGGTGACAATGTTCATTGCAAAAGTGCTCTTTCTACATGTCCCTTTTAGTTATTAATGCCTTATTTCATCAATTCCTCTCCACTGTTTACGTATCTGGTATTTGTCTAGTAAGACAAGGAGTTGGTCTTTACTAACACGATCGTATAGCATATTAGCAGGAGACATGTAGAGATACTAGACGGAACTGCGGCATTGGGTCAGCAAACCACTGGCTGCACGATCATGGCACACCCGATCACAGCTGTGCGTGTTGTCTGCAAATATACGCGCAGCCAATCTGACAGCCAGTTCTGCCCGGCAATTGCTTTGTGGGTACAAAGCCGACGAAGTACATTTCTGTATTCCCGAATACGTAAGGAACGACTCGTCATCTTGGGAAACAATATGTAGTCCCCCGTCTGTATAAAGTTCTTCAGGTGGACCATATGTGCAGAATCACGTTTTTGGAATCTCGCATACTAAATTGGCCTACCCATTAGGGCCATTTCCACTCGATTGATTTTTATATATAACATAATTTCTACTGTGTAGATCGATTTGGGTTCTCTTTGCCTTGGCAATTACATAATTTTTGAAGAGAATGTAACCGATTCCGGTTTTAATGTAATTTTATGGAAGGTGTGTTTGTTTATTGATCTGGAAAGTCTTGACTCCGTCTTCAGTTTTCTGCACGATTAATCTCTTTGACTCCTCAAAAAGTAGGTCAAACGTTTCCTCCCAATAAGGTTTTCGGTTCTTCCAACGCAATAATTGTCAGAAGAAGGCCATCACCTCAGCATGCGAGAATGCATAAGATATCTGATTCAATAGTCAAAACCAGGACCCGACGGCTATGGTACTTGTGGACGTAGGAATGTAAAGTATGGCCACAGGCATTTTCCTTTTTGGTTTTATACCATCGGTTGTTATTGAGAATCCGGCAAATTCTAACTTATTCTTTGCAAAATAAAATTTGTCAAGGTTAGACAAAATATCATTCTTCCCACAGTGGATTATACATTCCATTTTTGCCGGAACTAGGACTGTATAGAATCATAAAAAAGGAGGCTATCTTCTATCCAACGGGTTTTTCGAACCATGTCCACTGTAATATTATCGAACCGACGAGTATATCCGTCTCTATGTGCCTGAAATCACTGGGAAACACGAAGATATCTGTAAGAGAAACGTTCAGTCACAAATGGAGTAGCGTCTTGTATGGATGTGGGGAGCAGTAAATTCTGATACCCGTTCTATGAAGTAGGTTTTAGTACTGCCCACTGGCACCAGTCAAATTATATCTAGTGTGAAGTATAGGGATCTATGTGCAGGCCGGTGATGTTGTCGCATGAAGGACGAAAGTAATGCTCAATGGCTTTCCTGTCAGGGTCTCTAAGGATTGATGGAAGCATATACTAAATGCGTAAGGGTTGAAATGTTCTCGTATCCATCGTTTCAGCAAATAAATGTTTGTTTCCGTCGGAAAGAACTGGATAAAAGTAGACATCTCTGGAATGAAGTTCCTGCGTGGGCATGTGCGTAGGACATTTTCCTTTATAATAAATGGGCTTGAGAAGAGTAATAGGCTTCAAAGTTGTTTATACGATCAAGGCTTCGACGTAATTGGAGTAGAAAACAAGGTTTATGATTACAATGGCAGAGAGATTTTGGGGGAGAGAGAGAGAAAGAACGTGAGAAAGTAGCAAATAGCGTGGAAAATATAGTTTGTAAAAGAGTCTGTAGAAAATAAATTTTCTTTGATTTTCTTCAACAGCATACCAACCTCTGTGTGTTGTTTATGGCCGAAATCGAAATATTTTGAATACAAATTTATTGCTTCAACTAAATATATTTTGAACGTAATTGTTAACTTTCAACTATAAAAAAATTACAATTACTGGTCATTTTGCTTCAAAAATATTTTATCATTTTACCAAAAATATTCATTGCTAGTCATTTTTATATAAAAATGTATTGCTGATATTTTCACTATAAAAATGTATTCATATTCCTTTATAGTGTTTTTGTTTGAGGTGGTTCACTCTTTACACATAGCTGCGGCTCTTACAGGCCTACTACCCTGGTTGAGCCATGATATCTGGGCTGGAAAATCAGATTGCAACAGATGTAAGTCTTTCAGGGCAGATCCTGATAAGCAAAGACCTGTTGTGTTATTTCATACATCCACCACCTAATAATGTTTCCCTTGATCCAATTCTTATCTGCACGTTCAACAGCTATTTCTTTAGAAGTTGATTGTCTCTTATGCCCAATATTAGACGACTAGTTGTCAGGATTACTCGTGCAGGCACCTGGGTAGTTTTAATATCTCTGGTATACTTGAACAGGTTTGAACACCAGTAACGGTGAAAAAGATCAGTCGATGACTACCATGCCTGATAGAATCAGTTTGGTGCGTCCAAATGAAGCTAGAGATTGATTCATTATAGTCCATTCTCAGTGACGATGGTGCATCTGGGACAACTCCTTCAAATAGCTTTCCATTGCACGTAAGATAAAGCACAACACCCGATGGTATCAACTAGTTTTACGGCTCAGTGTTGATATGCAAGCATTGCGGATGGCGCGTACGGGAGTAATTTTAAAACAAGTGTTTGAGAAAGTGAATGAATCACGCCCTGTCTCGCATCTTGTTTATCTATTTTTCGTTCTAATTTCAATTTTAATAGATTTTGGCATCCCCTTTTTACGTGATACCTTATCTCGCAATTATGAAATAGCAGTTTGCTGTTGAGAAATCACTTCTAATTGATCCAGTCGGTGGAAAATCTTCCTGCAAAGAATGTGGTGAAGTTCGCAGCTTCGAACAAAACTTGACTTTGGTGCAATTTGGAGGCAGGTCCCACAGGCATCTGCTCAGGTGTCATGTCGCACGAGTAGCGGCCTCTCTGACCGCAGCTTTTTCTGTTGTGAACGATCAAACTTTTTGGTTGAAGCTCATAGCCTTGCTAAAAGAATGAGTAATTGACTCACCATGTGCCTGACGTGTGAAATGAAAGATATACCGGTGAACTCGTTTGTTTAATAACTTCACTGCAACAAATCGAATGTACGACAAAAGACTTTCCTCCTAGGCCTAATTTAAGATTTAATTCTTTATAAGATAGAAAAGGATTCTGTTGCCTTGAAGTGAGCATGGCGTTCTCAGTTCGCTGCTTATTTCCATTGGGTTGGTAAACATACACATAACCTTATAAAGTGTCTAACCGCAAAGGAATAATTTACAGTCGTTTTCCGTTGCGTGAGGTTCAATGAGACGACGATCATTTTCATTTGTGTTGAACATTTGCGTCGATTTAGGGTTCCACAACTCCGAAGGTCTTTATATCATGTTTTATTCTGTTAAAATAGTTCCTCGTATTCACCAAATCCGGCGCCATGTAAAATAACCACAACAGCAATATAGGTCACTAGCAGTATAGCCCGGCGTTACTCGGGTATAATGAAAGCTTTAAAACTAATCCATGGTCCTAGAGCTCAGACTCTTTGGACGTTGGCACGAAAGGCTAAAAAGCAATAGTTGTTTCCAGTTAAAGTGAAACCGTAGACTGAAAGAAAAATGAATGGATGTAAGTCAAATTTTGATTTCCTGGTATCGATATCAAATAAGTTTTTTTCGTCGTAAACTGAATTTTGAAGGCTAAATAAGTCCTCTGAGTAAATGGTATCATGGCTGAGACTAAGAACTACAATGATACCTACTTAGAGCCAAACCCGAAGCAAAAACTAAAATAAAAGGGCTGAAAAAAAAATACAGACATAAAGTTAGATAAACAGACACACACAAACATCTTGGCTTATATATATATATATATATATTATCGATTTTCTTTACTATTGTAAGAACTGCAACCTTGAAACTTCTGAATATCGTTCCTTATGTCTTTGTCTATGAGTGTATCAAATTTGATTAAAATCGGACCACTCCTTCTATAACACGATTTTTTCGATTATCGATTTTCGATATTTATCGAGGGTACCTCGACACAAATCCTAGCTAAGAACACTTGCAGACGCTTATAGTACAACTGTGTAAATTTTCAAGAAAATCGGTTCAGCCGTTTTGGAGTCTATAGGTAACGTACACACACACACACACACACACACACACACACACACACACACACACACACACACACACACGGGCAAAGTTCCATTTATAAATAAGTTTAGATATATTGTCCCAAATACGAAAAACGGTAGCATAAGGCCGAAAGAAAAGTGGAGTAAGGCTGGTCAACATTAAATATAATAGACCTAGCTAATCCGGTTCACAACTTATTCATCGATTAGAAGTTGCTTATTCATCACAAAAATTCATCCATCAACATTCAATTCTATATATATCACAATAATTCATATTTACAAGAAATCTACCTAAACCCTATGATGTAAAAACATTAATTTTAATTTTTTAAAAGAAATACCCATTCGAACGCTTCGTCACCAATATAAACAAACTAGTGACGTCCTGTTCAACGTAAGTTTAGTGGTAATCAAACTCTAAAACAATAATTTTTCCTCTCACAATTTTAGTAACCTATTAAATTTTGGGAGTTTCGGTATAAATGTAACTAAATTATACATTTAAAACATAAAAATATTCTCACACTCGATATAAAATCTATACGACCTTAACTTAAGGAACGCAAATACCAAAAATAAAAATTCAAATCGAAAAAAGTTCAGTTCATAATATGCACTTGATAATTGCATAAGGTTAAAAAATCCGAGTCGTGCTTAAAACGTAGAATTATATATAAAGTAATAAATAACAAATACAAATATATAAATTAATCATCGAAAAACAAAAGAATAAACAAACAACAAGTCAAATAGATTTACTCAAATAAATAAATAAATAATCAAGCCACTCCCGCCAAAATAACCGTTAGAAGGATTGCCCACAATGCCCCACTGAGACGTATATATAGATAGATAGCCGAGGAAAAATTTAACACATGTGGCCTGATGATTGCGTATGAAACAGTCTGTCGCCCATGAGTGTTGACTTCAATGTTCACTCATAAAACAAACAGACTTTCTCCACGGACGTGTCGCGTGTTGATTGGTTGACCGAAAATAAACAAACGGACGTGCCGCATGCTGATTGGTTTATCGACACCACGCGATATAAACAAAAAAATAGATATTCCAAGAGATTTTTTGTCTAAAACAAACAGACTTTCTCCACGGACGTGCCGCGTGTTGATTGGTTTACCGAAAATAAACAAACGGACGTGCCGCATGCTGATTGGTTTATCGACACCACGTGATGTAAACAAAAAAGTATTCGGACGCTATCGTAAAATACGTTTCCAATTCTAATTTAAAAATCACTTGTTTCTGATGAAGGACCGAGGACGGTCTGAAATATAAAAATACAATAAAAATAAACAAATACTGTTTAAAAAAGTACGTTTTTAAATTCAAAACTTTTTATTAATATTCTTTCCTGTACATATTAAGACAGTATACGTGGATGAGCATCACTATATATATATATATAAAATTGGGGAGGGTCAACGTCTGAAGAAAGTTAACTTTAGACTCGAAACACGTGTAGCGACACAAATAACATTCTTCTTCTTCTTCTATGTGCCCTGTCCCTTCAGGACGGAGGCGATCATGGCTCTCCACGTCTCCCGATCCCTTGTGGCTCTTAGTATGTTTGCTCCTGTTGCTCCTGGCAACCCCCGTTCCGTCATCCACCTGATCAGGCCCTGCAAATATGTTATCCGCTGCCTTCCTCTGTCTCTCCTTCCTTCTATCTGACCAGTCAGTATCAGGTTCTCCAGACTCTCTTTCCTCATTGCGTGTCCCAGGAACTTCAGTTGTCTCTTCCTGATGCTCAGCATCAATTTCCTTTTTGTTGCCATTCTTTCTAACACCTCGTCGTTGCTTGTATGCTCAGCCCCAAAGGAAAGCTACGGATATCGTGGACTATGTTGTTCGCTGAGGTCACCATCGCTTCTTTTAGTGAATCCCATTTTGAGTACCCTTTTCTAATTTGTTCTTCATATTCCATTCTCACGCTGTTATTGTATTCTTTCTGCAGGGTGAGATCGTCATCTTGCGTGTCGGATTGCAGCCTTGGTGATATGCTGGGCTTCTTCAGTCTTCGGAGTTTCACTTTTAGTATGCAGATGACTGGGACGTGGTCACTTCCGCAGTCGGCACCTGGGTATGTTTTGCATTGAACTACTGCGTTCCTGAATCTCTTGTTTATAGTTATATAATCTATTTGGTTCTTCGTGTCGCCTCCTGGACTTCTCCATGTCCATAAACGTCGTGGATGTTCTTGGAACCAGGTGTTAGTAATAACCTGGTCATTGGCTGAGCACCATTAGATGCATTTTTCTCATCTTTCGTTGCGCTCTCCTAGTCCGAAGTTGCTGTTCGTGTCTCCTTCTCTATCTTTACCTACCTTGGCATTTAAGTCCCCCATTATTATCCTAACTTACCGACACTTAATATATCATACAAAGCGCAAGTAATATTAATAACAATTACAACAATAAATCTACACTTTAAACAAAACTTTCACGGCTTTTCGCACTTTTTATTATATATATATATATATATATATATATATATATATTGTGAATTATAATTAATAAACACATGTTTATGTAGATATTCTTGTATTTTTATGACTTTTCTCACTTTATATATATATATATATATATATATATATATATATATTGTTATTGTGAATTATAATTAGACAGAACACATGTTTAAGTAGATATTATTGTATTTTTAACAGTAAAATTAATGGCAACTCACCAAGAAATCGAAAGTCTTTAAAAAGAAAATAAATTTTATCGACAGGGAACAAACTTGTATTTCATTTTTAATCTAATTATCGATGCTAAAACATACGAAGCTTGTAAGTAGTTTTTAAAAATAAAATGGAAATATCGGTTTGATTTTTGCAGGAAACAAATTCTGAAAAAATAAAGTGTTCGATTTAATAAGAGTTATGGTCGATTACATTTATCATAAAAAATAATAATGGATTTATAATAAAGTCCATTAACTACTTAAAATTTTTTGGCTTATATTTTGTGTCAGAATGCGACGCACACACACACACACACACACACACACACACACACAGAGTTCCATTTATAAATAAGTTTAGATCTATCTATCTATCTACTAGCAGTATAGCCCGACGTTGCTCGGGTGAAATGAAAGCTTTAAAACTAATCCATAGTCCTGGAGCTCAGACTCTTTTGACGTTGGCATTAAAGACTAAAAATCAATCGTTGTTTCCATTTAAAGCTAACCCGTAGACTGAAAGACAAATGAATGGATATAAGTGAAATTTTGATTTCCTGGTATCGATATCAAATTTTCTGCACTATTGTAAGAACAGCAACCTTGGAACTTCAGAATATCGTTTCTTATGTCTTTGTCTATGATTCTATCAAATTTGATTAGAATTGGACCACTCCTTCTATAACCTGATTTTTTTGATTTTCGATATTTATCGAGGGTACCTCGACACAAAACTTAGCTAAGAACACTTGCAGACGCTTATAGTACAACTGTGTAAATTTTCAGGAAAATCGGTTCAACCGTTTCAGAGTCTATAGGTAACGGACACACACACCCAGACACACACACCCACACCCAACACACACACACACACACACACACACACACACACACACATGGTGTTTAATTGCATAGCGCCAGGTTTGTTGTTTTCTCAGTTGATTTAATGATAAAATACTGATAAATTGTATTTTGGCAAGCGGCTTCTTTTATTGCAAATTGAGGTGGGAAGAGATTTTTTTTTTCGCAAAATAGGGCTTTCACTAAAAAAAAGCAATAAATATAAAATAAAAAATTATCAAACAACTAAATAATAAAAAGAAAATGAATAATAAATAAAAAGAAAATAATTAAAACAATCATAAACCAAAAGAAAATGAAAACTCAACTAATCACAAACAAACCTCTCCCACAAAATTCACATCATGTTTTATATGAACAATAAAAAACCGGGACCTAACGGCAAACAGCCCTGACGAGTAGGAACATCATAACGTTGTTCTCACGAAACTTCGAAGTCGGCATGAATCTGCTCAGGTAAAGAGAGAAACTCTTTGTATATATATATATATATATATATATATATACAAAGAGTTTCTCTCTTTACCTGAGCAGATTCATATATTAGAAACAGAATAGCGTTGTTCCAACGAGAGAAATTGGTATCTCAGCGTAGATTCATTTCTTCACAATAACTCACCCGATATCTCAGCCCTATGTGAAACTAACCTTAACCCTTCTATCCCTTCTTCTGAGTTTTACGTTCCTGGCTACCTTCCTCTCTTCAGGAAGGACTCCAATATTCATATGCATGGGCTTTGTGTGTATGTCAGCGAACACCTTCCCCTAGCTAGGGTGACATCTCTTGAATCCCTGGACCATTCTTTCATGTGCTTTCGTCTCTCACTACTAAGCTCGATTAGCTATCTCTTCTTTCTCTACCGCTCCCCTTCCTCCCCTGACTGTTCGTTACTTGACAGCATCTCTAACAATATTGACAAAGCCATTTCGTCCCATCCCTCTGCCCATATATTCGTGTATGGTGACTTTAACGCCCACCACACCAAGTGGCTGGAAAACTCTGTCACCGACCCTGCTGGTGTCGACACCATGAGTTTTTCAATCACCCAATCCCTAATACAAGTGGTGCACTTCCCCACGCGTTTTTCCGACAACCCTAACGGAAGGGACTCACTACTAGACCTCTGCTTCACTTCCATCCCAGACTCTTGCACTACCAGACAACTCTGCCAACTTGGAAACTCTGACCACACAGTAGTTTCGTCAACATTTCATTCCACTCCCACCCGACCGAAGAAATCCAGACCAGTACAATATCCTACTGCTACCAAAGAGCAGACTGGGATTCGTTCCGAGACTTCCTCTATGACGTCCCTTGGAACAACGTTTTTAGTCTTCCCATCGAAGAATGTGCATCCGAGGTCTCCTCCTGGGTTAAGGCTGGCATCGATGCCTTCATCCCTGCCAGGAAATTTTAGCATAAATTGCATTCTTCTCCATGGTTCTCGCCAGCTTGCTCGGCTGCCATTGCCCACCGGAATCATTTCTTCCGACTCTATCTTAGCTAAGCGTCGGACCAAAACAGGCGCCTTTTCGCCTTAGCTCATAATAAGTGTAAAAAGATACATAACGAAGCTAAGATGTTGTTTGCTGCCAGAATGAAGCAACGCATAGTATCCTATAAGTTCGGCGCCAAAGATTACTGGCGACTCTGTAAAAGAGTACTTAACAAGAGCAATCAACAATACCCCCACTAATCAACAAATTTGTGGTCCTCACCTCATCAGCGGACAAGGCTGAATGGTTTGTCCGCAGATTCTCGAACCAGTTCGAGTCTGGTCTCGTTTGGAGTTTCGACATCCGACTTCTCACCTAGAACTTAGGCTCAACTGAATGACGTCCACATTACATCCTCGGTTGTCTCTAAGATAATCTCACAACTTGACCCTCACAAAGTGAACGGAGGGGACGGAATCCCAATCATAGTCATAGAGAAATGTGCCCCAGAACTCTCCTCTGTCCTTTCTAAGCTCTACAACTTCTGCGTATCTGCTTCCTGCTTTCCTGCCTGTTGGAAATTTTCCTCTGTAGTTCCTATATTTAAAAACACTGGAGAACCCTCGGGCCCCGCAAATTACCGCTCTATCAGTCTTCTTCCGATCTTTGGCAAAGTGTTCGACCATTATCAACGCCGAGGTGGTTCAGCATCTCACAGCACACAGGCTCCTCTCGGACAAGCAGTATGGTTTCCGCTACACCAGGTCTACTGCTGATATGCAGGTCTACTGCTGATATGACCATCACCGAGTATATATGCCAGGCAATCGACAGGAATGTCGAAGCCTGAACCGTTGCCTTGGACATCTCTAGAGCGTTCGACAGAGTTTAGTATGCTGGCCTTCTACGCAAAATACGGAGCTATGGTATAACTGGATATTTGTTTGACTTAATCCAGTCATTCCTCTCTAACTGCACATTGAAGGTGGTATTAAACGGACATGCCTCCCAGAACTACCATACGAACGCGGGTGTCCCTGAAGGCTCTATATTAGGTTCTACGCTCTTTTTGAACTACATTAAATCTGGTGTAGGCAACAAAGTTAACCTTGCAGCCGAGCTCGAAAAGGACCTCCAATCCGTAGTGGACTGGGATAATAAATGGCTCGTAAATTTTAATGCTTCGAAAACGAAGCCAGCATCAATTAACCATCATAGACAATCGCACCTACCTCCCATTAGCATGGACCAGGCTTGCCTCCCAGAGAATAAAACACTACGCCTCCTTGGTCTCACACTTTCAGCGGACCTCAAGTGGAATGACTATATCGAATCCATTGCTAAATCCGGTGCCATGAAAGTAGGTTCTTTGTGCAGGGCCAGGAAGTTTTTTCCGTCTGAGTCTATCCTGCACATATATAAATCTGCCATCCGCCCGTGCATTGAATACTGCTGAATTATCTGGTCGGGTGCCCCTGCTGCTCTCCTCGGGCTTCTCGACAAGGTACAGCGGAGCGCCTGCAATGTGATCGATATCGACTTGGCAGACCGCCTGCAGTCTCTCTCTCTCACCGGCGCAACGTGGCTTCCCTGTGTCTCTTCTGTAAATACTTTCACGGCTTCTGTTCCGATGAACTTAGATCACCGGTGCCCCCTAGGTACGAACTTGCACGAGATACTAGATTAGCTACTAGATCCCACCCTTTTACTGTGAAACCGATAAAGCAACCGCAACTTCTACTCCAACAGTTTCTTTCCTCGCACTTCCCGACTATGGAATTCCCTTCCACACGATTGCTTCCCCGACGGCTACAATCTCCAGGAGTTTAAATGTAAGGTCAATAGACACCTCCTAACACACTAACTCGCACCCATTCTTTCAGACACTCTTCTCATCTACCGTAACCCCATCCTCTGTATCTATCACCTTCCTTCTGATATTTCCTATATCTAACCACTCATTCTCTTTACCTTCCCCTATGTAGCCCCATGCGCAATAGTGGCAGTGGAATGCCTTGCTTGGGGTGAAATGGTAAAAAAAATACCATTATGGACACTTAATGTATCATAACATGTATAATAACAACAACAATACATATACACTTTAAACGAAGCGTTCACGGTTTCTCACACTTTATGTATATATATATATATATATATATATATATGCAAACATGTTTGCGTAAATTATGGAGGCGTTGTGTTTATAAATTTTTATTTTTTGAAAATATTCGAATTAATTGTTTTATGTTATGAGTAAATTTTCCAAAATTCTTATTTATGTTTATGCTATATTAAATTTTTTTTAACATTTTCTAATGTTGCAACATTTTGTATATGTTTCAGAGATTCCTGTATGTATACTTATTGTGTATATTTAAAATTCCGGCGTTTGTTGAAAGCAATTTCATGGTTCCATCTTTTCAGCGGTCAAACTTAACGTTTTATGTGTATTTTTTAAATAGTAATAATTATATTCAAACAACAAAATTCTAGTCAAATCCTCATATTTTCCAGTATAAAGACCGTTCCCATCTCATGGAGAATCTAAATCAATGTGACTTCGTCAAACAGAAATATCATTTACGAATAAGCGGCTGTGAATAGTAAAATAAAAAAAGTCTCATAAAACTATAACATTTTTTAATTAAAAAATGTAACAATTTCAAACAAGATTCTTTAGGGAATTTTGAAGTAGAACCGCAGAATTGCAAATCTGAACAGAAATCTGGTTTTTCATTTAATTTTTATCATAAATAACAGATTAATCATTTGGTATGTTTTCAAATTATTTTTTATATTCTTTCAAATCTTAGTAACGATGTAATTTTTACAAACTTTGCTTGAAATTCAGCCAGGTGTTTAGATGATTTTGGGGATATCAAATTGTTAGAAACTTCGCTTGAAATATAGCAGCGGAATATATATATATATATATATATATATATATATATATATATATATATATATATATATAATGTCGATATTGAAATCCGCTGAATAGCCATTTCTACGAGAAGATCTTTGCTTCTTCAGCAACGGCGGAAGGAAAATTTTATTTACTCAAATTCAAATGTATAATAAGATTTTATAACGGCAGAAGTCCAAAAAATCTTCCATCCATAGGAAAATAGAATGGGGCGGGATTAACAATTTTGGAATTTAAGAAAGTCAAGGGGAAAGCAGACAGATACATATGTCTCCTACTAGAAGACATACCCCTTCTCCAAACCAGAGTCAAGAGTTTAAAAGCCAAAAGTCAGTCATGTCAGAGGGACAGAAGCGGCAGAGGGAACGAAAGGAAAAAGAGAAAAGGGAGAAAGGGGGAAGGGGTGGTACACTGGAATGTCAAGCAAGAAAATCCTTCTGGATTTAAAACATAAATATATATATAGTGTTCTCTTATTCTATTTTCACTATAGAATAACAGTCTGGCAAAACCTAGATCAATACTGGATCAAAAGCTCAATACCCGATCAAAAAGTGTTTCATTGTATATTGTGCCTTTAAGCCTATAGAAAAAAATACTGTTTCGGTTTATACTTGAGCCTATTGCTCGACTTCATACTTGAGTATAGGTAAGTATTAGTGAATTTTACTTGAATCTATTGGGAAACATTGGTCTAGTTGATATAGATATCCATTGACATTGCTTACGGACACATAATGTTGAATATAATTACGAAAGTTTAGGCATGTTTAATATGGTTAGTGACCAAGATGGCTGACCATAGTGGTATAAGAGATACTGTAAGCTTGTATGCAATAGTGTTAATTGCTAAACGGAGTTCCAATTCCGGTTGCGTTCGTTATAGTCACTTACGCGCCAATACCTTTGGGAAAGTATACATCAACCTCTCCTCCTTCAACTTAAACATTAAGAATAGTACCACTGAAACATTATTACCACGCCATCAAACAATAAAATAAAATAAAATAAAAATAAAAAACAACTTAAAAATATTGTCTGGTTTTAAATAACATTTAAGAGTTGATAAACCGTAGAAAATGAATGAATCAAACAATTAACATTGTCATATTTATACTTTATCCTGTAGATAGATTGTCGGATTTGTAGTTGAGTCTATAGCTAAATATTGTTGAAGGTATATATGCGTCTATAACATTTCTAACCTTATGCCCCACCTAAACACCTCTAGAATCGTGATGCCCTCCCGCCTTCCATATGTTGATATATAATTCTTATGTAAAAAGTGTTTTCCGTTGTAGGTGATGCTTAAAACAACAATACATAAAGATATTAACTGAAATAAATAAATGAGAAATTCAGTAAATTGCACTTTAAGAGTTTTAACGTTATGTTAACTGTTAACACAATAAAATTTGAAATAATCTTGACATATAAAGGGCAATAATGCAAGAATTGTGGCAACTCAGAATATTATAAGCGAAAATCGGCTATTATATTATAATACAGCCATTTGGAAATCTAGAATATAGAAAAATATTTTTAATTAATGTAATAATTGTACTTTTATTTCAGAAAAGTATTTTTAATGCCACGAACACAGAATATACGAAGGATTTGGAAACTTTGCAAAATGAAGTTCTAAAATTATTTTAAAATGGAAGTTATTCACCCGGTGGCAGTGCAATCGATGGTAACTTAAAAATCGAAGACAAATGATGAATGAAAATATATGTAACATGGCTAATTTTTTATTTATTGGAATGTTTCTTCTTTTGATCTATTAACCCTAACAATCGAATTGCCCCCTAAAAAATTAAATTGTTCCCCTGTGGGGCGTACGCTCCACGTTGGGAATCACCGTTCTATAGTTAAATATTGGTCACGTTTATATTTGAGTTCCTACCTAAATATTTGTCGTGTTTATACTTCATCAGCAGGGAAGCATATGTCGTCTATATTTGCCTGAAAACATTCACCTTTTAGGTAGCCATTTCTTGAGTTTTGTAACCATTCTGGTAGTAGTAGTCGAAGTATAATAGCCTTCGCCAACAGGGATGAGTCAATTGGCAGATCTTCACCATAAGCCAAATCGACGATTACATGTCCAGAAATAATTTCGAAAGAACATTAGACGTTAGAATTTGGAAAAGTATTGTCAAAGATGTATTTGCTATTTTTTAATCATTTTTTCCCAAGAAAGGCGATATATGCTGCTAAGATGCAAGTGGTTACTGAGAGTTAAAAAACAAAAACCCCAAAAAAACAGGAAGGAAAATAACAATATCGGTGACAAATAAATGACGACTGACAATTCATTATTACTTTTGAAGATTCTATTGGTTTGGAGCGAGAAATGGGGGAGCCGAGTTCGAATACCAGTTAAATTCCTTGCATTCACTTACGCGCAAATACCCTTGGGAAATGTATTAATCCGTCTCTTCTCTCCATTTATTGGTTAAATAACAGGACATATTGGGTTCTATAGCCTTGGCTGGCAACCAGTCTACCGTAGAAAGTAATGACAACCTGCTGCGGGATAATCTTCTACCCAGTCAGTCATGTCTCTTTCGAGACATGATCGCACAAAGCGTGTATCACGTATGGCACTTAACTGACTGACTGGATATAATAGTTGGAATAATGATTAAGGCTTATATTGGTCATAAAGTGGGGGATCAGTTTATTACTTCATAACAATAGGAAACCGATCCCCCACTAATTACTACCTAATAATATAATACATCTTTTTCCCCTCTATCTATGAGTCAAATAATAGGACAGATTGGGTTCTATAGCCATGGTCGGCAACCACTCTATCGCAGAAAGTAATGACAACCTACTGCGGGATAATCTTCTGTCCAGTCAGTCATGTCTCTTTCGAGACATGATCGCACAAAGCGTGTATCACGTATGGCACTTAACTGACTGACTGAATATAATAGTTGGACTCATAATAAAGGCTTCTACTGGTCATAAACTGGGGGATCAGTTTTATATTGTTTTGAAGTAATAAACTGATCCCGTACTAATTACTGCTTAATAATATAATACATCACTTTCCCCTCTAGCTATGAGTCAAATAATAAGACAGATTGGGTTCTATAGCGTTGGTCGGAAACCAGTCTACCGCAGAAGTAATGGCCACCTACTGCGGGATAATCTTCTGCCCAGTCAGTCATGTGTCTTTCGAGACATGATCGTCCAAACGTGTCTCACGTATCGCATTTAACTAACTGAATGCAGACTGCGCATCAACGTGAGAAATTAAATCTCATGTTTATTTTATGAGCCTGTTAGGTGAAAAGCTTTGAAGATTTCCCGGCAGTAGGTCGTCAATTCCTGCTGCGGTAGACTGACTGCTAACCAATGTTATAGAACCCAGTTTGACTTGCTGCATAATCTATAACGTTAAAGTGAAGAGATGAATGCATACTTTTTCAAAGTGAGCCAGACTGGAATTAGAACTCGGTTCCACGATTTCTCATTCCCAGACGATGTCCATCACACCAGAAAGTAGGTCGTAGTTGCCAGGGAAGCAATAAACCGGAATTGACAATCACTAATTAAATCCGAAGTCAGACGCAGGAAAGCATAAACTATTTGTGCAAAGGTTTTTGCCGGTTTGCAAAAGGGGAATTTTAAATCATCGTAATTTATTTTATGCATATTGTTTTTACTTAAACATATCACCATGATTAATTTATAACTTTTTCATTCGGTTTGTAAAAGGGGTATTTTAAATCATCGTAATTTATTTTATGTATATTGTTATTACTTAAACATATCACCAATTTATAACTTTATTCTTAATTTAACTTTATTATTAATTTTTGTTTTTTGTCTTTGTATTTTTTAATCATATCACCCCGAGCAAGGCGGTAACGCCACTGATGTGCAGGGGGCTACATAAAAGTGAAAAGATTGGAAAAAAGAAAGCCGGAAACCACATCCTAAGCAGGGTACAAGGGATGAGCCTCTACACCTGTTCAATAGACATGGGTGGAGTGTGAACCGGGCGATAGTTTAGTCTATCTACTCCAATTGAAAAACAAATAAAAAGTAAACAATGAAAAGATTGGAAAATAGAAAGCCGGAAACCACATCCTAAACAGGGAACAAGGGATGAGCTCTACACCTGCTCAATAGACATGGGTGGAGTGTTAACCGGGCGATCGTTTAGTCTATCTACTCCAATTGAAAAAAAAATAAAAAATAAAAAATAAAAACACAGTGAGAAGATTGGTAAAGAGAAAGCCGGAAACCACATCCTAAACAGGGAACAAGGGATGAACCTCTACGCCTGTTCAAATTTGCCACAAACTGTATTTAGCTACAGACAATTTAATGTTGTTTCTTCTCTATGTCTCACAGAGTTGAGCAGAAAAGTTAAGGCAAAAGGAGAGTATTATATTTCTTAAATAATTTTGTCTAATGTAAATCTTACGTAAGGATGTTTTTTTGCTAAGTATAGATAAGGATTTGTGTTGTGGTGCAGGGGACATCGACTCGGAACAAAAGGACTGATTCCCCCTAATTACTGCTTAATAATACATCTCTTCCCCGTCTAGGAAGGAGTCAAATGGCAGGACAGACCGGGCTCCACAGCCCCGGCCGGCAACCAGTTCACCACAGAAAGCAACGGCAACCGACCGCGGGACAACCCCCCACCCAGTCAGCCACGTCACCCTCGAGGCACGATAGCCCAAAGCATGTATCACATATGGCACTTAACTGATGATAGATAGACTCCTGCAGCTTCCTCTCTCGCACTTCCCGCCTGTGGAACTCACTCCCGTATTCTTGCTTTCCTGACGGCTACGACCTCCAGAAATTTAAAAGCAAAGTTAATACTCACCTACTAACCACTGGACTCTAGCTCTCTCCCCTCCCCTGTATAATCTTCACTTTCTCTCCGCCCATGTGTCTGTCATTGCATCTGCTTTCTCAGCTTTCTATTGTTCCTTTCTAACTAGCTTGTACTCCTCACTCTTTTCTAATTAATCTTTCTACATTTATGTAACCCCCTGCACATCAGTGGCGTTTCTGCCTTGCTCGGGGTGAAATGATTAAAAAAAAAAATAGATTAGTTCATTGAGAAGCTAATATTTAAAATTATAGATTATATTTTCTTTTTTGATGTATGATAAAAAAAATATCTACGAAAATGACAAGCTTTTCCAAATTACATTAATTTTGTGAGTGTTCATGTAGAGATTTTATTTTGTTGGATAAACTTTTTGATAGATGTAACTTTGTAAGTAACCATGATTGAGCGGGGGGGAGTAGATAGTGGAGTGGTATCCCGTTGCCTTCTCCACGGTGGTTTATTGAGTAGGTTTACATTGTTTATTTTTATTTTTTTCCCTACAGGGATGCTAACGTCCCAGTTATATGAGAAAAAAAAACATTTTTTTCTTTCAGATTATTAAACATCATTAATATTTTTCTGAAATATTCTCACCCATGTTCTTTCCATTTAAAGAACACATTAGGCATGCTCTACTCTATGAGTTTCACAGAGGTTCCAGTGCAAATGCATCAGCACGATCTATTCAGGTTGCTTATGGAACTGATGCAATGAAAGAAAGAAATTGTAGGTGGTGGTTTTCCCGTTTTCGGAAAGAAAATTTTAGCTTGAAAGATCAGGCTAGAGGTGCTCGCCCCCAAAACTTGATTCAGATGTGTTAAATGCCGCTTTTACTCAAAGCCCTACGGTAACCTCAAGAGAACTTGCACACCAATTTAATGTCTCCCCATACAACTGCGCCACGCCAACTGAAAAGAATGGGGAAGATTTCAGTATTCGGAAAATGGGTCCCACATGAACTGTTTCCAGAGAACCTGCGACAACGTCTTCCTTGTTGCAAATCTTTGCTTTCACGACACCTTCAGACACCATTTTTGGGTTGGCTTGTCACAGGTAATGAGAAGTGCCATCTTGCCCCATCCTGCTTATTCTCCTGACATAGATCCCTCAGATTATCACTTATTTCGAGGATTGCAAAACCATTTAGATGACCTTAGGTTAACATCACGAGAGGAGATTGAACATGAGTTAGATTCATATTTCACATCAAAACCTAAAGAATTTTACAAGCGAGGCATTTATAAACTCGTTGATAGATGGAATCAAGTTATAGAGAGCAAAGGTCGTTATTGTTATGAATCAAGGGTTTTAAAAACACATGGTTTTTCATTTTCAAGGTAAAATTTTAAATCGGCAAAAACTTTTGTACCGACCTGATATTAACTTTTTATGTTACATTTAGCAAATTCAACAGTAAAATTATGAGTACCAATCTTATATTTGTGAAGTTGATGTTGGAGTTTTTTTTGGGTACCTGCATATACTAGTGAGCCAGTCATGAGCTGACTCATTTCATGGTTCACTAATAGAAAGGTTAACCAATCAGAAGGCTCAAAATATTCAATGCGACGTGTATAAAAGGCGACCATATTTTCCCGAGTATTGGTGATGTAGTCAGATTCAGTAGAGTCTCTGACTCGTGTGTTAATCTTTGACGTTGTTTTATTGAACAGATTAAGTACTGCGCTGTATTCTACATTCATAAACTATGGTGGACATGGTCAACAGTCGTAGTATCAAAGAGGAATGTTTATTCAAAGAAATGGCTTGAAGGATTCGGTAGGAAAGTAACTGAAACCGAGGTGCCAGATCAGGACCGATCATTCAGAAGCATTTTATTTGTTTTCCTTTAAAATGCGTCGTTTCAAGTGGAATGACAATATCGAATTCATAGCTAAATCCGCTGCTAAGAAAGTCGGTTCACTGTGCAGAGCCAGGAAGTTTTTTCCCTTCTGAATACATCTTGCAAATATATAAATCTGCCATCCAACCATGTATTGAATACTGCTGCCACATCCAATCGGGTTCTTGACAAAATCCAACGGAGAATCTGTAATGTGATCGATACAGACTTGGCAGCTCGGCTGCAGTTAGTCTCTCATCGGCGTGTTGTGGCTTCTCTGTGACTCTTCTACAAATACTTTCACGGCTTCTGCTCCAATGTACTTAGCTTACTGGTGCCCCTACTTGAGCTACTAGACTAGTAACTAGATCCTACAGTGAAATCGATAAAAGATAGCCGTAATTTCTACCCTAACAGATTATTTTCTCGCATTTCCCGTCTGTGGTATTCCCTCCCATACACTTGCTTCCCCGACAGCTACAATATCCAATTTAAGTGTAAGGTCAATAGATATCTCCTAACTCGCATCCTTTCTCTCAAACTTTTTCTTCGTCCACTCTACCCCATCACACCAGTATTCTCATACTTCTATTACACTCCTTCTGACAACCCCTATAACCTACTCCTCTTTCTCATCAATTTCCCCTATATAACCACCTGCGCAACAATGGCGGTAAAACTGCCTTGCTTGGGGTGAAAGGATTAAAAAAAAATTCAGAGTTTTTGAGTTTGAGTTCTTTTTAAACGGCATATCAACACCTCTGTTGGTTATTTAATGCCAAAAAGGTGGGGTTTTAAGGTAATTTTTTTCATGTTCAGTCATAGTAAAAAGGTTGATTTAGACAGATTTTGATAAAAATATATTTCCTTTTTTTATTTTAGAAAACTGAAGATGTCTTCTAGTTTTGTATTCAAAAATATATTGCTGGAAATATTTTTTCTTTCAAAAATGTATTATGGCAATAATTTTTATTTCCTTCAAAAATGTGTTATGATAATATTTTTTTTGTATATTTACTGTAAAAGTCTATTCTTAAGTATATATTTCTACTAAAGTCTATTTTTATACTTTTTTAGTGTTTTGTCCCCAGTTTGGGGGTTAACTATTTGCCCATAGCTGGGACCCTGACAGGTGATACCACTTCGGGTCAGAGTTGACCTGGGAAGAACAGCAAGTAAGAGGTGATTTACGCTCCTCAGAAAATTTCCAATCACAGGTCTTGCTGCCGGATGCTGTTTACCGTCATACCCAGGACCACATTTCATGTGTAAAAACATAATATAAACAGTAGCAAAGTGGCCAGTGTGTCAGCGCGGCTAATGACTAATGGGACTCTGAATGCCCCGTAATCTAAACTTATTTATAAATGGAACTTTGTGAGTGTGTGTGTGTATGTGTGTGTGTGTCCGTTACCTATAGACTCAGAAACGGCTGAACCGATTTTCTTGCAAATTTAAACAGCTGTACTATAAGCGTCTGCAAGTGTTCTTACCTAGGTTTTGTATCGAGGTACCCCCGATAAATATGGAAAATCGTTAATAAAAAAAAAACGAGTTATAGAAGGAGTGGTCCAATTTTAATCCAATTTGATACACTCATAGACAAAGACATAAGAAACGATAATTCAAAAGTTTCAAGGTTGCCGTTCTTACAATAGTGCAGAATATATCTATCTATCTATCTATCTATCTATATATATATATATATATATATATATATTGTGTGTGTGTATTTTGGCAGCATTTTTTCATTAACACAGGTTTCATTAAATAGGACGCAAAAAATGGACCTATTTAATTTTCTCTGTATAACTCCACTCTGTTAATAATTTAAATGTTCTATGTTCACTGAATATTAAATGTTCATCCTTTGATAATGGCTTATGTAAGCCAAAAGCTCAGACCTGATAAAAAAATCAACAATTATTGCGATTTCTTGTCGTCTTTCCATGACAACACTATCAAGCTAATCAGATCATACGAAAGGATCTTACACAAAATAAATAGACAGAACTTGTCTACATTATTCAATGAAACCTGTATTAATATATATATATATATAAAGGAAGATGTTTCTGTGTTTCTGTGTGTGTCTGTTTATCTGCCTGTATATTTGTATTTTTTCAACACTTTTATTTTAGTTTTTGCTTCGGGTTTGGCTCTAAGTAAGTATAATTGTAGTTTTTAGTCTCAGCCATGATACCAATTACTCAGAGGACTTATTTAGCCTTCAAAATTCATTTTACGACGAAAAAAACTTATTTGATATCAATACCAAGATATCAAAATTCGACTTACATCCATTCATTTTTCTTTCAGTCTACGGTTTCGCTTTAACTGGAAACAACTCTTGATTTTTAGTCTTTCGTGCCAACGTCCAAAGAGTCTGAGCTCCAGGACCACGGATTAGTTTTAAAGCTTTCATTACACCCGAGCAACGCCGGGCTATGCTGCTAATATCAAATAAAATGTAATAAAGAAAAAACACAGACAAATGTTTTAGTAATACAGAGAAACAAAAATTATATAAAGTCATCTTAATATCATTTACTCAATTTCAAAGCTAAATTTCATAATGCCAAGGCTAAAGTTGCTGGATGTAAAGATATATTAAATTATACATTAAATAAGGGTTGGTAGATGAATTGGATGTAGAAGGAATTATCTACACAAGCCAGATCAAATTAAAAATCCACTGTTGGGTGTCATACGTAATACACGCTTCGGCGATCATGTCTCAAAAGAGACATGACTGACTGGGCAGAACGTTATCCCGCAGTAGATTACCATTACTTTCTGTTATAGACTGGTTGCCAGCCAAGGCTATAGAACCCAATCTGTCCTGTTATCTAACCTATAACTGGAGGGAAGAGATCTTTCCCAATGGTATTTGTGCGTAAGTGAATGCGAGGAATTCAACTGGAATTCGATCTCGGCTCCTCGGTTTATCTTCTCAAGTCGATATCCACTGTCCCACAACGCACAGAGTACTGTTACCATTATTTATTTTCCACTCTCGATAGAGTCCAAAAACATCCTACAAACCATTTTCCATAGACGATAAGCCTTTCACTACTTTATTACGGTATCCATCGAAAGTAATTAGATGAACTACTTTCCTCTGTTTCACCAATTCTAACCTTCATAGCCAAGATCTACCATGCCACGTATCAATCTCTTTTCTTGACAGGCTCTAAAGGAGAATCAGTAATGTGATAGGTACCGACTTGGCGACTCGACTCCAGCCATTTCCCAAACGATACGATGTGGCTTCCCTTTGTCTGTTCTATAAATACTTTCATGGCTTCTGATCCAACGAACTTAAGTCACTGATGCCTCTGCAACAGGTCTTTACTCATGCAACCAGACTGGCAACTGGGTCTCACCCATTCACAGTTAGATCAACGAAATGCAGACGACAATTCTACTCCTGCATTTTCTTTTCTCGTACTTCCCGCCTGTGGAACTCGTTTCCATATTCCTGCTTTTCTCACGGATACAACCTCCAAGAATTTAAATTCAGTGTCAATACTCATCTCTTAATCACTTGACACTAGTTCTTTCTTCACCACCCTGTATATCCTTTCCTTTCTATCTACCTTTGCAACTGTCATCACACCTGTATTCCCATCTTTCTCTTGCTCCTTTCTAACCGGTTCGTCTTTCTCTTTACTCTCCACCTATCTAATCTTTTTACTCTTATGTAGTCCCCTGCACATCACTGGTGTTACCGCCACGCTAGGGGTGATACGATTTAAAAAATGCATTGATAAAATGTAAATTCCACTGTTGTAATTAAACTAGTGAGACAAGTTTGCTAACCATTACAACATGCTAAAGTTCTCATATGGTAACTCGCTAGGGCTTCATAGCATTAGAATTACAAATAAATAAAATAAACTGGTTAGTGGGAATTTATTCTCTAAACATCACATCATTGTTCCAAAAAATGTAATGACGAAATTAACTGTTTATTAATATTGTAATATAACAATCTGGCCCCACCCGAGGAAGGCTGATGCAAGCGAGGGTGTTTCCGGTCGTTGAAAGGAACGGATGTCGTTTGACCTTATTTCCGGCAGCAGCGGAAATAACTACAGAGGCAAACAGAACAGGTGTCTCTGAGAATTACGTGGGCGTGCGTGGGCGAGGCAAAACCGGAAGAAAAAGTCCCGGTTCTGGAAGATTATAAAAAGACCTCGGCACACGGATTCGCCAGTAGAGGAGCAACAGAGATCGGCCGGTGAAGAGAGACACAACAGATAAGACTACACTCCCGTCAACCCATTAGAAGCGCGCTCTCTCAATTCTCTGTTCCCTATTCTACACGGTCCATCGTCATTAATAAAAATATAACTTTATATTTTTATATATGTGCGTGTTTGTTGTTTGTCGATATATAACAATATAAGCAGACATTCAGCATTAATAGAAAAATTTCAATAAAACCAATTTTTCCAGAAAATGAAGTTCCCAAGTTCAGGAGGTGTTATCGCATTTTCTTGTATTGATAAGGGTTTTCTTCCTAACCTTTTGTTCAAAGTAGTGTGAAACTTTAGGATCTTCGTTGTTACTCTTTGAGTAACGTGCCGTCCGTTTTGGTTATTCCCACTGTTGAAGTTTCTTGAGTGATTTCTGTTATTTGGTATGCTTCCTTGTAATTTTGTAGCTGTATTCCTCAAGGTTTGATGTAGGATTGTCCTCACTAAGACCTACAGGGTTCATTAACTTGAGATCATTTTTATTGCTAGATCTGAGAAAATTGGTGCATATAGCTGATAGTTTAGACATTTCTGAACAAGTTCATTGACATCTATATGAGAGCTTAGATTTGAAGTTATTTAGTAAAGCTGCTTGTAATCCTATAGCGCTAGCCTATAGCATCTAACAAAGGATTGTTTTCTTACAGTTCGGGACAGTTCATATGCTAAGTCATTTATAGAGAAGTCAGTCAGTTAAGTTCCATACGTGATACACGCTTTGAGCGATCATGTCTTGAAAGAGAAAAGACTTACTGGACAGAAGATTATCCCGCAGTAGGTTGCCATTACTTTCTGTGATAGAGTGGTAGCCGACCATGGCTATAGAACCCAATCTGTCCTATTATTTGACTCATAGATAGAGGGGAAAAAGATGTATTATATTATTAAGTAGTAATTAGTGGGGGGTCAGTTTATTACTTCATAACAACACAAAACTGGTCCACCACTTTATACCAAGTAGAAGCCTTAATCATGTTTTCAACTATTATATTCAGTCAGTCAGTTAAGTGCCATCCGTGATAAACGCTTTGGGCGATCATGTTTCGAAAGTGACATGGCTGACTGGGCAGAAGATTATCCCGCAGTAGGTTGTCATTGCTTTCTACGGTAGACTGGTTGCCGACCAAGGCTATAGAACCCAATCTGTCCTGTTATTTAACCCATAACTGGATGGTAGAGACGGATTAATACCTTTCCCAAGGGTATTTGTGCGTAAGTGAGTGCAAGAAATTAAAATAGAATTCGAACTCGGCTCCGTGAATTTTCGTTCCGAGTCGATATCCACTGCACCATGGAGAAGAGGGAGCAGAAATATAGTGCTGAGAATGCTATTGATGCGAACAGAAAACATTTTTAAAGAGAAATACAGTGAAACCTGCCGTATGCGACCCACCTGTTGTTAACGACCGCTGTTCTATGCACAAACGATTTGTAAAAATTAATTGACCTTTAGTGAGAGACCACATCCAGAACACGACTAGTGACTAAAATCAACGAGTGAAAATTACTGATCAAGCGACCGCTTAAAAAAAATCCATTTTAGTCGTACACTGCGAACTTCTAAATTAGGAGAAACTAAATGAGTAATCTATTTAATGTTGATTTGATCTAAGCCAGGAACTCTTCCTCATTGTTTATTGTAGTGTTGTATCAAACTGTTATTTCTTCTTGAAATGTACATTGCTTGAGTTCACCTTACTGTCAAACATCGTCAACATGTATTGCATTTGATATATTCAAGGGATTTATAGCAGTCTCTATACTGACTTGGATAAATTCAAGAATTGGGAAAATCACAATTATTTCCCTTTCTCAAATGTCTGTCTCTTTCCTTCCTTTACTTTTTTGTGTATCTATCTACTCTCTTTCTATCTTTCCTTTTCTATACCCTCACCCAAGATCGCTGTCAGTTTTTTGTATGCTTTGTTTTGTTTTTTTTCCCATGTATTATCGAAGATTCTCTTTTGCTATCACTCACTTCTAAGAAAAAAACTGAAATCGTATACTTCATTTTAATTTCTCTTAATAAATTATTTTGTGAATAAATATTTTGGTCTAATGTGAATACGTTTTTTTTTAATTTTAAAATCAATTATGCTGAATAAATTTCTTTAAAGTTAGGCCATTTTTATGTTCTTATTTATTCATTATCAGATTGCATATTAAAATTCTAATATGTACCTTCTGACGAGTGGAATATACGTTCCTGGCGTAAATAGGTCATGACAGTTTGCCTTTAGTGAGCGACCACCTGTCGTATGCGCCTAAATTTGATGGCAGTACGGTTGGTCGCATACGACCGGTTCCACTGTATTTACAAAAAAATAAACTTCACAAAACAACTTTTATCACTCTTTCTGGTACTGATTAGGTTTTCTTTCCTAACTTTTTTGTTTTGATGTGGTGCTACCGATTCTGATGAGGATGCTTCGCCGATCATTGCAATATTAAACAGTTCAAGTCTAGAAGTAACTGTTATCTTTCTTTCATACCTGCATAAACATTCCTATTTACTCTGCAATCGCCCAACCTCTCGTGCTTTGTTAAGGATGAAAATTGTTACAAAACGTCCTGCCTAGATACGTACACAGCATAAAAATTCTTCTTATTTCCTTTGTATTCCATTTGTAATGAAGAAGTATCATTCAAGCAAATTTCTCCCCAACTTATCACTTTTTGGTACAAATTTCCAGGAGATAGCTTGTGACGTTTTAATTCTATCTCTTTAGGAATTCTTGTTTGATTCATATTTTTTGTTATATACTTTCCTACTCAGTAATATTAATGTGTTAGTAGCTTCATTACCTTGCTTGAAGCGAAATTTTAAAAAACGGAGAAAGATCACTCCAGTTTTAACCTCTTTATGAGTTGGGTCAGCAAATATGTAGCCTTATAATATGCACTGTATTCCTCATATATTAACGCTCTTAAAACAATCTCATTCCGTCACCGCGCATTGAATGTTGCTGCCAAATCTAGTCGGGTGATTCTGCTATCCACCTATGGGTCCCTGACAAAATACAACGGATAATCTGTGATTGATCCCGACTTAGCATCCGCCCGTTTATTGAATACTACTGCCATATCTGCTCGGGTGCTCCTGCTAGCCACCTATGGCTCCCTAACAAAATACAACGAAGAATCTGTGATTGATCCCGACTTAGCATCCGCCCGTTTATTGAATACTGCTGCCATATCTGGTCGGGTGCTCCTGCTAGCCACCTATGGCTCCCTAACAAAATACAACGAAGAATCTGTGATTGATCCCGACTTAGCATCCGCCCGTCTATTGAATACTGCTGCCATATCTGGTCGAGTGCTCCTGCTAGCCACCTATGGCTCCCTAACAAAATACAACGAAGAATCTGTGATTGATCCCGACTTAGCATCCGCCCGTTTATTGAATACTGCTGCCATATCTGGTCGGGTGCTCCTGCTAGCCACCTATGGCTCCCTAACAAAATACGACGAAGAATCTGTGATTGATCCCGACTTAGCATCCGCCCGTTTATTGAATACTGCTGCCATATCTGGTCGGGTGCTCCTGCTAGCCACCTATGGCTCCCTAACAAAATACGACGAAGAATCTGTGATTGATCCCGACTTAGCATCCGCCCGTTTATTGAATACTGCTGCCATATCTGGTCGGGTGCTCCTGCTAGCCACCTATGGCTCCCTAACAAAATACAACGAAGAATCTGTGATTGATCACGACTTAGCATCCGCCCGTCTATTGAATACTGCTGCCATATCTGGTCGGGTGCTCCTGCTAGCCACCTATGGGTCCCTGACAAAATCCAACGGAGAATTTGTAATGTGATAGGTCCCGACTTGGCTGCCATTTTCTCACCGGCGCAATATGGCTTCCCTGTGTCTCTTCTACAAATACTTCCACAGCTTCTGCTCCGACGAACTTAGATCACTGGTGCTCCCTATTTATGAATTTACTTGAGCCACAAGATTAGCAACTAGGTCCCACCCTTTTACTGTGAAACCAATAAAATATAAACGCAAAGTCTACTCCATCACCTTCTTTTCTTGCACTTCCCGCCCGTGGAATTCCCTTTCAAATACTTGCTTCCCTGACAGCTACAATCTCCAAGAATTTAAATGTAAAGTCAATAGTCATCTCTTATCTGATTCACTTGCATCCTTTCTCTCATGCTCTTTTCTCCGTCCACTCCACTCTCATTAGTATTCTTATCCGTCTCCTACCCACTTCCAGACACCCCCTATAACCTGTCACTTTCTCATAATTTTCTTCCTATGTAACCCCTTGCAAAACAGTAAATACCTTGCTTTGGGCGATACGATTATGCAAAAAATCCTACAATTCTTTCGTTTTTTATTTCTCTCTTTTCTCTTTTTCTGTCTTTTTTCAATGCTGCGGTTTTTTCTTTTTTTTTTCTCTTTCTTTCTTTCGTTCTCTCTTTCTTTTTCTTTCTTTTTTTCCATATCTCATGCTCTTTCTCCGTCCACTCCACTCTTATTAGTATTCTCATACTTCTGTTACCAACTTCCTGACACCCCCAATAACCAGTCACTCTTTCTCCTATGTAACCCTCTGCACAACAGTGGCAGTAAAATGCTTTACTTGGGGCGATATAATAAAAAAAAAAACTAGCTTGAGAGGCTTGCGGGAATTGAATTAATCAGAAGTAAAGTATCAAGAACTGAAAAAAATTATAACTTCCAGCGAGACTCGATCTCATATCTCCATTTCTCTAGCGGTCATAGTATTTAGTTTTCGAAGACTTGCTGATTACGGCACTTTAAAACTTACTATAGCAGTTTTATTCTTTATGTCTCTGAACTCTCAGGCTGCTTAGTTTGCATTAAGCATTTTTATTGAACGAACTGGTCTGATTCAAAACGCGGATATTCTCTTTTCATTCTCCCCTTCCCTATTTATTTCTCATTGCGCCATTTCATCTTTAACATTTTCCATTTAATTTCTTTCTTTCTTGTTTTTCCTTCCGTCCATTTGAAGTTAATTTTAAACCTTTTTTTCTCTTTCACTAGCTTCCGCAACTTCCTATCCGTCATTATTTTCCTAATCAAGTGAAACGCAGGCCACAACGAGACTTGACCAAAAGATGTCTCGCTGGTCATCAGCAGGAATCAATGAGTGACATCCGTATTGGTCGGATTAGGACCTAAGGGACGACAAATGTCACTCTTCTCGCTCTGAAAGCTGTCCTACGGCTAAACGGGTAGGGTGAGGATTAAACCAAGTAATCCATCGATTCGGCTGGTAAGGCTTTTAAGGAAAGAAAGAATGCTGACGAACGGAGAACGGCGCAGAATCGATGTGGGATGGGTGGTAAATACATCCAGAAGCGAAGAAAACAAAATGGAGGGTTTTAGAAGGAAATATATTGAAAGAGCAAAAGAAGGAAGGTCTAAAGTTTTAATCCTGTTTCTTGGGTTTTCACCTAACTTACGAACTAATAATCCCATTCGTAATGCTTCAGTTTCCATTGTTACTCTTACACTGAACAGATTCTCGCGTCAATCATTTCTGGTAACTGTCGCTAGCGATCAAGTGACAGTTTTTTCTCTTCTGGACCCTCCTCAGCAGCCTTTTAGATTTGAAAAAGAAATCTCTTGACCAGCGGTCGAGAGCAAGGGAAAATTTACTTGCCCCAAATCATTTTACTTGACCGACTCCATTTTCTTAATAGACGCCTTATGTGAACATAGCGTGAATCCCTGACGGAAAACAAAAAATGAAATTTTAATTAAAATTTCGAACATGTTAGAAAGGATTTAAACTTTTAAAAATAATAACAACAAAATTTGGTCCTTCTTCTTCAAAACAGGATAAAAATTTTGAAGAGAAATCTTTGTTTTTATTAAGTTTGAGCCCTTTTAACATCATGGTATGCTGTTTTTCTTTTTTTTTGGAAATTGAGTGGAGGTATTTAAATTCGTAATTTCTTTCTTTTTGTTTAACTACAACCTCCATCTCATAGATAATAAAAAATAACAAATCTGATTTTCTCAACGATTTTCTATGAAAAAAATTACTTATTTGTGTAATTTGTTTTTCGGTGAGTGGTTGAAAAAGTATGAGTATTTTTTGTTCATTCTTTCAAATGTTCGTTTTTACTTTTCGTAAACGGGAAGGAAATATACATGTTAAATCAATAATATTTTTCCAAATGAGTTTCTAAAAATATGTGAACGTCTTTAATCTGGGCCACAGAGATATTTTGGCTCTACTCTAGAAGTCTTAAATAAACGAATGTTTTCACTGACCCGGATGATAAAAAAGAGACAGGAGCTTATCAGTCTAAATTCCATTCGTCAGATCTTACTTTGATGACTGCTGGATGTGACTGTCTTTGGTTTAACCACACATTTCGACGTAAATCAGGCGCCATGTATAACAAAAAAGAGTTCAATAATGTCATTGGAGGTCATTCTAAGTAACTTGTGAACCTTTAATGGTATACTTTTGGGTGTAAAAAGAATTAGATTTCCTTTATATATATTTGAAAGGACACGTTTCATGAGATTTTAATCGACCGTAGGCGAGTAAAGCAATAAACTTAAGTTTTTAATCGACTGAATCGATCGGGCGAGTGAAATCTCAAAGGTTGCTCCTTAGTATCCACGCTGATTTTGAATTTAAATTCTTTATCTCTGTTTGCCTACGTGATATATATTTGCGTTTGGTCTACATACTATATTCAACTGACTCTGCACCAATCACTTATAAGCGTCTTTGATAGCGGCCAAATTCTTTGATCGGGATACATAAATCAATTATTTGCGTTTCGTGAAACTCGTGAGTCCCGTAACGGCCTCTTAGTGACGTACCTTCATAGAGTGATTAAAGTGGTCAGTCAGTTAGTCAATTTCCAGGAGTTTAACCGAGTAATTGTTTTTCTAGCACAGGCAATGCCCATGCCCCCCACCTAGATGGAGGCTAAATCTACCTCCAACAGCAAGCTCGAATCTGCAAAATTAAAAATTGCCTCATACAAAACACTTCAAATTCATCAGCAGGTACAACTCCCCTTTGTAACTAAGGTTCTGCTTTTAATACTTTTTTCTCTTTCCTTGTTGTTACATACATATCATATGTTTTCTTGTTAGGGACACGTGTAAATATGTGTATACTAGCATCATAACCCGGCGTTGCCCGTGCAACTCAGAACATTTTAGTAGTAGGAGCTTTAATTTTTTAAAAAGTTTTATTGTTTTCTGCGGTAGACTGGTTGCCATCCAAGGCCATAGGACCTAATCTGTCCTATAACGGTAGTTCTGCGTATTCACGGAATCTGCGAGATGAAAATGAACCTCATTTGACATCCATAACCTGCTTAAAAATTCATCTTGATCTGTAACCCTATTTCCACGTAAATAACTTTAGTTTAATACAACGGTTTGAGGGAAATTGTTATTAGTGGCATTGTTAATTTTGCAGAGTACAATATGAGTGGAGAGAAAAATAAACACAAAAGATGATAAAATTGTTTATTGTCGATCGCAATATGAACGCGGCTAAGAAATTGTGAAAAATATTTATTGCAAATTTATATTTTGTTTTAAAATCTTGGAACCTCGCTGGAAAATGAACTGATCAAAACAACTTTGCAGATGTAAAGCAACAGGTCAGATGGTGTCATATTTTTGACCATTGTGTGATATAAAGCGGAAGTTTTGTCGCTAGTAGAATAAAAAAAAATTGATAAGCGAGGTGTCACAGATCAATGGTTACTAAAATGGCAGTGTTTACATCGTGAGGCCACTGTTTCGCAGTGCTGTCAATTGCTCATATCTGCAAATAGACGCTTCAAAAATACCCGTTGTTTGGGGGTTAGTCTGTATAATTTAACCTAATTTATGATGTCAATATCTGTTTTTAATTCTTCGAGTTTATGCGTAATTAGCAGTATAGCCCGGCGTTGCTCGGGTGTAATGAAAGCTTTAAAAGTAATCCATGGTCCTGGAGCTCAGACTCAACCTAAATAATTGCGACAATTTACCAATCGCATATATATATATATATATATATATATATATATACTAGCAGTATAGCCCGGCGTTGCTCGGGTGTAATGAAAGCTTTAAAACTGGAGCTCAGACTCTTTGGACGTTGGCACGAAAGACTAAAAAGCAATAGTTGTTTCCAGTTAAAGCGAAATTCTATGAATGTTAAATTTTCCAGGCCTTCTTTCTATCAATAAAATATCAGTTGTAAAATCTCGTCTATTTAACTGATAGCTTAGGGTAAAGAAAGGCGAGTAATTCATGAAATCCTCAATATTGTCGTCGTCTTTTTCTTCTTGTGCCGTGTCTCTTTAGGATGTAGGCGATCATGGACTTTCACTTGATCCTGTCTCTTGTCGTTCTTAATATTTTTCCTCTTGGTATCTTTCACAAAATCTCTCCGCCATCAATTAGTTCAAGCGTATCAAATATGTATCGCGCTGCTTCCCTCTGTCTCTCTTTCCTTCTATCCGTCCTATGCATGTTAAATTTTACAGCCCCCCTTCTATCAATAAAATATCAGTCATAAAATCTCGTCTATCCTACTGTTTAACTGAAAGCTTAGGATAAAGAGAAGTGAGTAATCCATGAAATTCTAAACTTTGTCTTCGTCTTCTTCTTCTTGTGCCGTTTCCCTTCAGGACAGAGGCGATCATGGACTTCTATTTGGCTCTGTCTCTTGTTGCTCTCAATAATTCTTCTCTTGGCATCTACCCCAAGCCCTGCCCCTCAACTATTTGCTCAGAGCTCACAAGTACGTCTCGCGCTTCTTTCCTTTGTCTCTCTTCCATTTATCCAACCTGTGAGTATCAAGTTCTACAGGCCCTCCTTTCTCATTACGTGCCCAAGGAACCTCATTTGTCTCTTTCTGATAGTTAGTATCAGTTTTCTTCTCGTTTGCATCCTTTCCAAAACCTCATCGTTGCACACGTGCTCCGTCCATGGTATCCTCAGCATCCTTCTATAAAACCACATTTCTGATGCAACAAGCCTTTTCTTTCATCTTTGATGAGATCGTCCAGCATTCACTTCTATACAGAAGAACAGATATCACTGAGCAATCCAGCACTCTTTTTTCCTGTCTTTTTCAGTACACTGGTTAGCTTCTGAAATGAGTCTTTGGCCATCCCAATACGTCTTTGGCCATCCCAATACGTCTTTGGCCATGCCAATACGTCTTTGGCCATCCCAGTACGTCTTTGGCCATGCCAATACGTCTTTGGATCTCCGTGTCGCATTTTCCATCCTCTGTCAAAACGCTTACCAGGGATTTTAAATTGTACTTGTATTATTTTAGATTCTCCAACTTGCATATATTCAGTTTTCTTGAGGTTTATTCTCAGTTTTTTCTTTTCACTTTCTTTTGCTAACTTCTGTAGACGGTTCTGATTTTTATTTTCCGTGTCTGTTATGAGCATCGTGTCATCCGCGTATCGGATAATGTTGAGATTATGGCCGCCAATGACGAATCCTGGCAAGGCTTTTTTTTCTCTCATAATTGCTTCGCTGTACATGTTGAAAAGATCTGGTGAGAAAACACATCCTTGTCTTACGCCCCTTTCTATTTCACCTGCTATCCGTACACAAGCGGTTTGCTGACAATATACATTCTTGGTTATCCTAACGTCTTTTCTGAAAATGTCGAGTTTGTCGAGCATCAAGTCCGTGTCGTACTTTGTCAAACGCTTTTGCGTCGTCTATAAAGCACAGATAAAGGTCCTTAACAATTCAGAATACTTTTCCTCGTTTCTACTCTTTCAAGTCTTGTCTTCATCCGTGAGTAGATTGTCCGGCATTCACTGCCATGTTAGAGGACAAATATTACGTAACAGTCTAGTACTATTTTCTTGCATTTTCTTGCTTCAAGTCACTTCTTTATCTGTGTCGGGATTCTTTCGCATTCACTGCCATGATGAAGGATTGATATAACGTCGCGGTTTCGTACTCTTTTCTGTTTCTTTTGTTTCGTGAGATGTACATTGTGGTGCAATGGATATCTACTCGGAACGACAAATCGGGGTGCCGAGTTCGAATTTCGCTTGAATTCACTGCATTCACTTATGCAAAAATACTCTTAGAAAAGGTATCAATTTGTCTCCTCCCTCCAGTTATGTGTTAAATTACAGCACAGATTAGGTTCTATAGCATTGGCTGGCAACCAGTCTACCGCAGAAAGCAATGTCAACCTACTGCGGGATAATCTTCTGCCCAGTCAGTCATGTCTGTTTCAAGACATGATCGCCCCAAGCGTGTGTCACGTATGTCACTTAACTGACTGACTGATTATAATAGTTGGAGACATGATAAAGGCGTCTACTGGTCATAAAGTGGGGGACCAGTTTTATATTGTTATAAAGTAATAAACTGATCCCCCACTAATTACTACTTAATAATATAATACATCTCTTGCCCCCTCTAGCTATGAGTCAAATAATAGGAGAGATTGGGTTCTGTAACCTTGGTCGGCAACCGATCTACCGCAGAAAGCAATGGCAATCTACAGCGGAGTAATCTTCTGTCCAGTCAGTCATGTCTCTTTCGAAACATGATCACCCAAGCGTATGTCACTTAACTGAACGACTTGTTTCATGTCTTGTTTTCTCTGTTAGATCTTCCAGTTGTCAAAATCATATTGAGAAACTGATTTTACATAAAATTCCAGTGATCAATCCTTTGTTTTTCTTTCTTCAAGTTTCTCACTAATCTGTGACGAGATTGTCCAGCATTCACTTCATTTTAGGAAGACAGATATTTCAAAACACTCAGGTACACTTTTCTTTGCCTATCTTGCTTCAAGTCTCATTTTTAGCAGTAAGGAGATTGTCTAGTATATAAAGGCAGCTAAGACGTTTGAAATTGCGTAACAATCCACTAATCTCTTCCTTGTTTCTCTTGTTTTAAGTCAGTTCTCATCTGTGATGAGATTGTCCAGCATTCACTTCTATTTAAAAGGACAGATAATATTTAACACTCACGCACATTTTTCTTTGTTTTGCTTGTTTCAAATCTCTTCATCGTTTTGGTGAAGATTTTCTAGCATTACTTGGTATGCAATAAAAAAAGATATTACGTAACAGTCTGGTACTTTTTTTGTGTTTCTCTTGCTTTAAGTCTCTTCTCTATCTGCCAGTTGATTGTCTAGCATTTCCTACTAGATAGAAAGACCGATAATACGTTACAGTCCGGTAATTATTTCTTTTTTTTCCTGCTTCAAGTCTCTTCTTCTTTAAGGAGATTGTTCAGCATTCACTGCTATGTAGGAAGACAAATATTATGTAACAGTACAGTACACTTTTCCGTATTTCTTTTGACTTAAGTCTCTTCTTCATCTGTGAGGAGATTGTCCAGCATTTCCTACCATGTTGGAAGATCGATATTATATAAAGTTCCAGTACTTTTTTCTTTGTTTCTCTTGCCTTAAATCTCTTCTCATCTGTGAGAATATTGTCCAGCATTCTCTACCATGTTGAATGTCCAATATTACGTAAAGTTCCAGTACACGTTTCTTTGTTTCTCTTGTCTTAATGCTGGACAATCTCCTCACAGATGAGAAGAGAATTAAGAAAAGAGAAACAAAGAAAAGTGTACTGGAACTTTACGTAATATTGGACATTCAACATGGTAGAGAATGCTGGACAATATTCTCACAGATGAGAAGAGATTTAAGGCAAGAGAAACAAAAAAAAAGAAAAAAGTGCTGGAACTTTATATAATATCGATCTTCCAACATGGCAGGAAATGCTGGACAATCTCCTCACAGAGGAGAAGAGAATTCTCTACCATGTTGGAAGACAGATATTACATAAATGTCCAGTACTCTTTTTTTTCTTTCCTTTTCTTAAAATCTTTTTTTCATTTGAGGCAAGATTGTTCAGTATTCACTGCCATGTAAGAGGAAATATGTTACGCACTTTTTCCTTTGTTTTTGACGGATTTTCTTGTTTATGAATACTAACCAATGGTTATTCATACGAATTTAACTCCATTAAAAAAGATAAAAGCCTGTCTTTCAGACGTTAATATTCTTCTAAAATATTTATTAAAATGTGTAGTTGTTTAAGCCGAACTTTATAGGCGGATAAAAATTACATATTTATAGAGTAATAAAGATGTTTGCAATACGTACGTACGAATATATCACAATTTAAATTAATTTTATAAGTTTTTAAATTAACTTTCATTAATTTTACTTTTATTTCATGAACATTTTGACATTTAATTTAACAAAAATAACTGATTTAAAAATGTTCGCATGAATATTCAAAGCCAATTTATGCAAGACAATTGTCGCTCAAACATTATTTAAAATAGAAAAATAGTTTAAATGTATTTGCATTATCAGGGAATGGTAAAACTTTGTCATGAACTAATTCTTCTGAGTAGCTTTGTGTAGTTTCTGAAAAGAAGTATCTTATTTAAATCAGTTTCTTAAGCATTTACATCAATCAATTCACACCGAATAAGGCAGTTAATCAACTAAGATGAAAGATTGTACTGAATGAGAGATTACGACAAAAAAAAAAAAGACATCGTTAACGGGAGAGAACAATAAAAAGAAAGCAATTAATAAGACAGACTATAACGGTTTGTATTACATTTACATTTTTGAAAACGAAATTTGACTGAAAAAACCAAAAGACCATTTCACAAGCAAGAGATGAGAGAGAAAACATTTTAGCAGACGACATACTATTACATGAAGCCAGTGTTGCCGCTAATTTTGTACTGCGCTTAAATACATTATATCTAAGTACCACAAAAGAAAGTAATAAAAATGTATTATTTTCTTCTTCTTCTTCTTCTTCTTCTTCTTCTTCTTCTTCTTCTTCTTCTTCTTCTTCTATGTGCCTTGTCCTTTCAGAACGTAGGCGATCATAGCCTTCCCGGTCTCCCTATCCCTGGTAGATCTTAACACGCTTTCTCCTGTAACACCTCGCAACCCCCATTCTGTCATCCACCTGGTCAGTCCCTTCAAATATGTTATCCGCTGCTTTCCTCTGTCTCTTTTTCACTCTATCTGGCCTGTTAGTATCAGATTCTCCAAGCACTCCTTCCTTATTGCATGTCCCAGGAACTTTAGCTGTCTCTTCCTGATGCTCAATATTAATTTCCTTTTCGTTTCCATCCGTTCCGACACCTCATCATTACTCACATGCTCAGTCCATGATATAAGCAGCATCCTTCTGTAGAACCACATTTCAGTTGCTTAAAGTTTTTCCTTCAATTTTGATTATATTTTCCAACATTCACTGCCATATTGAAGAACCGACATCACATAACAATCCAGTACTCTCCTCTTTGTTTCTACTGAAATTGTCCTGTTTCTTAATACTTTACTCAACTTCTAGAATGCTTCTTTCGCCATGTCAGTTCGCCTTCGGATCTCATTGTCGCACTTTCCATCTTCTGTTAGAACACTTGCTAGGTATTTAAACTTTTGTACCTGTTTGATTTTAGTATCCCCAATCTGTATTTGGCATTTTGGGCTGCCCTTTTTGCTGATGACTATGCATTCAGTTTTCTCGAAGTTTATTTGTAGTTCTTTCTTGTTACTCTTTTCAGCTACCTTTTGTAGGAGGTCTTGTATTTTCAATTCTGTGTCTGCTATCAGCACTATATCATCTGCGTACCTTACATTGTTTAAAATGTGACCTCCGATGACGAATCCTGGTATAACTTCTAGGGTTCTCAGAATAGTCTCGCTGTACAAGTTGAATAGATCCGGTGAAAAGACGTCCTTGTCATACACCCCTTTCAATCTTTGTATAACTGCTGAATTCATTACCTGTCCTTATGCAGGCAGTTTACTGCCAGTAGAGATTCTTGATTACTCTTAGGTATTTCCCAAATATGTCTCTGTCAATTCTTTGTGGCGTATTTTATCAAACGCCTTTGCATTTTTCTCTTTACATAGGAACTGTATTACTGATATATTCATATGCTGAAAACAAAGGTAATGATTTTTTGGCAGTATTTGAGAATGATTTCTTCTTCTCGTCTCTTTATTTAGCACCAGTAGTTAAAAATATAAAGAAAAGCGCCATGGGTATCTAGTAAGTACGATGCTTTAAGGGACCCACGCACAAGTGGTTTGAAACAAGTGCAGTATTGCCCAAAAGGTGTTTCCCTTCACGAATAAGGAACGTGTTTTTCTCTGCTATATTTAAATAGTAGGAGGATAGATATAGGATTTATCCTGTGGGCAAAATTGAACGCCGGTAGCCGTTATGCATCACGCAAATCTATGATGAGTTAAAACAAAGAAATTTCGGCAGAGATAATTTATAAGATATATCAATTTTCAAACGATAGAAATAATTTCGATATTAAACGACGAGTTATGGCAAGAGGTTTTGGCTTAGAATTTAAATTCTCTACACAATGTGAACGAATATATTTATCTTAAAATTGAAATTCGCAGCAGAATGTAAAATAAAGACAAAGTAAAATAAATTTGGCTTAGAACAAAAACTTCCTTCAGAATGGAAATGAAGAAAAAGATGAAGAAGAATTTTGGCTTAAAATTAAAATTCTCAACAAAATGGAAACGAGGTAGAAGTTTGGCATATAGTTCAAAATATCTACAGAAAAAAAAAACGAAGAAGACTTTTGATTTACCGTTAAAATTCTCTAAAGAAAGGATATGAAGAGGACGAATTATAAAATGTTTGCCATGGAACTAAAATTCTTTACAAAAAGAAAATGTCGAAGAAGATGAAATCATAAAAGTCTGGTTTAGAAATAAAAAAAAAATTCTACACGCTGGAAATAAAAAGACGAATAAAAAAATTGAGAGGGAACTACATTTCTCTACGTAATGAAAAAGAAGAATCGAAGAAGAAGAAGAAAGAGTTTGGCCTAAAAAATCTCTACAAATTAGAAATTAAGGAGACGAAGAAGTTTGGCTTAGAATTGAAATTTGCATACAGAATTAAAACGAAGAAGAAGAAGAAATAGAAAAAGAACAAGAAAAAAAGAATGAAGAACTAGAAGAAGAAATAGTTGGGTTTAGAATTAAATTTGTATACAAAATTGAAAAGAAGAGGAAGAAAGAGAAGAACAAGAACAAGAAATAGTTTGGTTCAGATTTAAAATTGTATATAGAATTAAAACGAAGAAGGAGAATGAGAAGAAGAATAAGAAATAGTTTGGCTTAGAATTAAAATGTGTATACAAAATTAAAAAGAAGAAAAAGAAATAGTTTAGTTTAGATTTAAAATTGTATACAGAATTAAAACGAAGAAAAAAAAAGAGATATTTTTGTTTAGATTTAAAATTGTATACAGAATTAAAACGAAGAAGAAGATGAAGAAGAAGAAATAGTTTGATTTAGAATTAAAATTTTCTACAGAATTGAAATGAAGATGAATTAGTTTGACTTAAAACTGAAATACTCAACAGAGTCAAAATTAAATAGAAGGCTAAGAAGATGTTATTTTCCCTAGAATTCGAATTGTCATGCGAATGGAAATGAAGATAAGGAAGTTGATGAATGATTTTGGCTTAGAATAAAAAAAAATTACTATATAGTGGAACTGAAGAAAAAGACGAAAAAAGATAAGATTTACTTAAAATTATAAAATTTGCAGAACAAAAATGAAGAAGGACTTTAACTTAGAATTAAATTTCTCTGGAGAACAGAAATGACGAAGATAAAGAGAAATAAATTTGATCTCGACTTAATATTCTCGACGGAATGTAAATTAAGAAGAAAATGAAGATGTTTTTTGGCATAGAATTAAAATTGTCTATATCGTGCAAATGAAGAAGAGAAAAAGATTAAATTTGGTTTAACATTTCATTTCTTTGCATAATAAATGAAGAAGAATATGAAGAAAAATAAATTTGGCTTACAATTAAAATTCTCTACAAAATGTATATGAAGAATTGGAGCGATTTTAGCTTAGAATTAAAATGTTCTAAGGAATGGTAATGAAGTTATTGTTTGGCATGCAATTACAATTCTCAAAGAATGGAAAAAAATTAGTCGATGAAAATTTTGGCATGGAATCTAAATACTCAACAGAATGGGAAAGGAGAAGAAAAATTTGGTTTAAAATTAAAATTCACTACGGAAGATAAATGAAGATGAAACCCAAAAAAGAAGAAATCTGTCTTGGAATTAAAATTCTCTACAGAATTGAAATGTAGACGTAGTTAAAGATGTTTGGCATAAAATTAAAAATGTCTAGAAGACGAAGAACAATCAGAAGATAACTCGAAGAAAAAGAATAAGAAGTAGAATATTATCTCTACAGAATGGAAATGAAGAGAGTGTCCGAAGATGTAGTAATTAAGATAAAATTCATTTTCTCTACAGCATTGAAAAGTGGAAATAAAAAAATTAAGAAAAGAATGGTTGGTATAGAATTTAAATTCTTTACAGAATGGAAATGAAGATTTAAACTTAAAAGAATAATTTTTGCTTAGAATGAAAATTCTCTATAGAATAGAGAAGAAGAAGAAAAAGAAGACAAAAAAACAAGAAGGAAAACAAAAAGAAAAACAAGAAGAGTAAGAAAAACACGAAGAAAAACAAAAAGACAAACAACAAGAAAAACAAGAAGAAGAAGAAGAAGAAAAAACATAAAAACAAGAAGGAAAACAAAAAGGAAAACAAAGAGAGTAAGAAAAACACGGAGAAAAGCACGAAGAAGAAAAAGAGGAAGAAGAAGAAAAACAAGAAAAAACAAGAAGAAAAATAACAACAAAAACAAAGGGAGTAAGAAAAACACGAAGAAAATTACTAAGAAATTAAGAAAAAGAAGAAAAACAGAAACACAAGAAGGAAAACAAGAAGAGTAAGAGAAACACGAATAAAATGAAGAAGAAGAAACAAGCAAAAACAGGAAAGAAAATAAGTAAAACAAGGAGAGTAAGAAAAACACTAAGAAAAAAGAAAAAGGAGAAGAAAAAAGAAGAAAAACAAAGAGTGTAAAAAAAACGAAGAACAAGTAAAAGAAGAAGAAAAACAAAAAGAAGAAGAAAAAGAATAAGAATAATGCCCTACATGAAGAATTTCTAAAATAAAAGTAAGAAGGTGACTTCTGAGATGAACCGCAAAGGAATAAGTTAAACTTCCAGAATTAAAAAAAGAAACGATAGTCCAAATTTAAAAGTCTATGGAAGAGAATTTTAAACCAAGTGCGGAATCCATGTATTAAAATTGATTTTTCCGTATCTTTGCAAACCCATGATAAATCCAACACAAAAAATGGAAGGTTAATTTCATTTACAACTGAGATACGAATTGAATTTTTTGAGAAACAGACTCCTGTCCCTCCCTCTCCCAAGCTCCTTTCCCTATCTCCTTGCCCCCTCTCTCCCCCTCTCTCTCTCACATAAGATCGTAAATTAATGCTTTTTTTTCATTTGAACATTCGAATTTTTCTAGAGATTCAGTTTCCAGAAAAAGAGCTATTTCTTGTATAAGAAAACATAGAGAAACCTGGCACAAAGCTAAGAATAGCGCCGGGAATTAGAAATGGTAAGAATGAAAAAAGTAAGTAAAAATGGTTTTCTTCAAGGAATCTGCATAGAATTCATTGTTCCTGCAGTTTTTCGACGAATATTTATGTTTTATCTAAATTTTGTTTTTTTTTCATTTTCTGATGAAAACTACAAAATATATACTTTTCAAAACTTTAAAATATACAAACAGACACGCATAGACACACACATACGCACATATAGACACACACACACACACGCACAAAAACACATAAACACACACATATATACACATATAAACACACACTCACATACACACACAATGTTTTAAATAAGAATGGAACCATTTACTTTTTTAATTAATTTTCTCCCTAAACCTTATGATCCATTCGGTCATCACCAGCGCAATGTGGCTTCCCTGTGTCTTTTCTACAAATATTTTCACGGTTTCTGCTCCGATGAACTTAGTTCTCTGGTGCCCCTATGTATGAATTTACTCGAGCCACAAGATTGGCAATTAGGTCCCACCCTTTTACTGTGAAGTCAATAAAATGTAAACGTAAATTCTACACCACCAGCTTCTTTTCTCGCACTTCCCACCTGTGGAATTCGCTTCCGTTTACTTGCTTCTCCAACAGCTACATTCTCCAAGAATTTAAATGTCAATTCAATAGTCATCTCCGATCTCACTAACCTGCATCCTCTCTCTCATGTTTTTTCTCCGTCCACTCCACTCTCATCAGTATTCTCATATGACACCCCCAATGACCGGTCACACTTTGTCATAACTTTCTTACTATGTAACCCCCTGCGCACCAGTGTCAGTAAACTGCCTTGCTTGGGGCGATACTCTACTCTCATCAGTATTCTCATCCTTCTCTTACGCACTTCCTGACACCCCCAATGACCTGTCACTCTTTGTCATAACTTTCTTACTATGTAACCCCCTGCGCACCAGTGTCAGTAAACTGCCTTGCTTGGGGCGATACTCTACTCTCATCAGTATTCTCATCCTTCTCTTACGCACTTCCTGACACCCCCAATGACCTGTCACTCTTTGTCATAACTTTCTTACTATGTAACCCCCTGCGCACCAGTGTCAGTAAACTGCCTTGCTTGGGGCGATACTCTACTCTCATCAGTATTCTCATCCTTCTCTTACGCACTTCCTGACACCCCCAATGACCTGTCACTCTTTGTCATAACTTTCTTACTATGTAACCCCCTGCGCACCAGTGTCAGTAAACTGCCTTGCTTGGGGCGATACTCTACTCTCATCAGTATTCTCATCCTTCTCTTACGCACTTCCTGACACCCCCTATGACCTGTCACTCTTTGTCATAACTTTCTTACTATGTAACTTCCTGCGCACCAGTGTCAGTAAACTGCCTTGCTTGGGGCGATACTCTACTCGCATCAGTATTCTCATCCTTCTCTTACGCACTTCCTGACACCCCCAATGACCTGTCACTCTTTGTCATAACTTTCTTACTATGTAACCCCCTGCGCACCAGTGTCAGTAAACTGCCTTGTTTGGGGCGATACTTTACTCTCATCAGTATTCTCATCCTTCTCTTACGCACTTCCTGACACCCCCAATGACCTGTCACTCTTTGTCATAACTTTCTTACTATGTAACCCCCTGCGCACCAGTGTCAGTAAACTGCCTTGTTTGGGGCGATACTCTACTCTCATCAGTATTCTCATCCTTCTCTTACGCACTTCCTGACACCCCCAATGACCTGTCACTCTTTGTCATAACTTTCTTACTATGTAACCCCCTGCGCACCAGTGTCAGTAAACTGCCTTGCTTGGGGCGATACTCTACCCTCATCAGTATTCTCATCCTTCTATTACGCACTTCCTGACACCCCCAATGACCTGTCACTCTTTGTCATAACTTTCTTACTATGTAACCCCCTGCGCACCAGTGTCAGTAAACTGCCTTGTTTGGGGCGATACTCTACTCTCATCAGTATTCTCATCCTTCTCTTACGCACTTCCTGACACCCCCAATGACCTGTCACTCTTTGTCATAACTTTCTTACTATGTAACCCCCTGCGCACCAGTGTCAGTAAACTGCCTTGTTTGGGGCGATACTCTACTCTCATCAGTATTCTCATCCTTCTCTTACGCACTTCCTGACACCCCCAATGACCTGTCACTCTTTGTCATAACTTTCTTACTATGTAACCCCCTGCGCACCAGTGTCAGTAAACTGCCTTGCTTGGGGCGATACTCTACTCTCATCAGTATTCTCATCCTTCTCTTACGCACTTCCTGACACCCCCTATGACCTGTCACTCTTTGTCATAACTTTCTTACTATGTAACCCCCTGCGCACCAGTGTCAGTAAACTGCCTTGCTTGGGGCGATACTCTACTCTCATCAGTATTCTCATCCTTCTCTTACGCACTTCCTGACATCCCCTATGACCTGTCACTCTTTGTCATAACTTTCTTACTATATAACCCCCTGCGCACCAGTGTCAGTAAACTGCCTTGTTTGGGGCGATACTCTACTCTCATCAGTATTCTCATCCTTCTCTTACGCACTTCCTGACATCCCCTATGACCTGTCACTCTTTGTCATAACTTTCTTACTATATAACCCCCTGCGCACCAGTGTCAGTAAACTGCCTTGTTTGGGGCGATACTCTACTCTCATCAGTATTCTCATCCTTCTCTTACGCACTTCCTGACACCCCCTATGACCTGTCACTCTTTGTCATAACTTTCTTACTATGTAACCCCCTGCGCACCAGTGTCAGTAAACTGCCTTGTTTGGGGCGATACTCTACTCTCATCAGTATTCTCATCCTTCTCTTACGCACTTCCTGACATCCCCTATGACCTGTCACTCTTTGACATAACTTTCTTACTATGTAACCCCCTGCGCACCAGTGTCAGTAAACTGCCTTGTTTGGGGCGATACTCTACTTTCATCATTATTCTCTTCCTTCTCTTACGCACTTCCTGACACCCCCTATGACCTGTCACTCTTTGTCATAACTTTCTTACTATGTAACCCCCTGCGCACCAGTGTCAGTAAACTGCCTTGTTTGGGGCGATAAGATTATAAAAAAAAAACTCTTCATCGGAGGACACATTTGTTGAGGCTAATTGACAAATAACGGTACACTAAATATGGAGACAAACTGGAAGTTTAAATTATTTGTAAAAGAATTTACGAAAAAATAGAAAAATGTTCCAAATGAGTATAAAATGGAAAACATTTTACTTACAACCCACTACACAATGAAAAAGAACATAACAATTTTTCACTATGTCTACACAGACCCTGTCTGTGTAACTTGATACAAACAGCCTGAAGAAAACATGAATAATTTTCTGACTGGGCTTTATACAAAACTGAGAACCAGCTCCCGCCATACGCCTTGGCACAGCCTAAACTGTCCATCAAGTGCTGTCCAGTTTCAGAATCGTGCACTGTTTTAGTCCTAGGTTACTGGATGAGCAGAAACGTGCAGACTAATTCGGGTTCTGTACCCCAAAACAACATTTTGAATCATTAGCTTTATCTATTTGTTAACAAAGTCTAAATGTTCCTGTATATATACTAATAATAAATATTTTTTTTCATTGCAAGTAACCCGATACTGTGTTTCATGTACAACGCAGTCTTCAAGTACCCACTGATAATCGTGGAGCCGAGTTTGAATTCCAGTTGAATGCCCTGCATCCACTTACACGCTAATACGCTTGGGAAAAGTATTAATCCGTTCCTTTCCTCCAGTTATGGGTTAAATAACAGGACAGATTGGGCTATATAGCCTTGGCTGGCAACCAGTCTATCGCGGCAGCTATTAGCAATCTGTCCCGGGATAATTAAAATGCCTGAGGTCTATACAGAGTAGGACTTGGGACCCTGCCCTTAAACAAACCCCAACAAATCTTTCTCCATCACTTGGAAGGAAGTGGGCTCAACCCATCCAGAGTGAATGCCGAAACAGGTACAGGTAGGTACTGATAACTAACTGTAACATAATATAATTTTCATAACTACCGGAGTATAAGATTAGTGGAGCAGTCCATATGATTTGCACTACCGGCTATAATCATTAGGCCACCCCAGTTTTTCAAAGAAATTATGCATTTTATACTATTTTTAGTATTTATTACCAAGTGGATAATTTTAAATGAAAATAGAATGGTTCTTTTGTTATTATTACTTTGCAAAATTTTACAAGGGAAGGAAGCAAAGATGAACTGGTCCGAATCGCCCTAAATTTTCTCCATCTTTTCATTGATGAAACTGCAATATAGGTAATTATTAAATATTTATAAATTCATTTGATGCACATATCATTGTGCAGTATTAACAAAAGAACCATTCTATTTTCTTTTACAATTATTCACTTGGCAATAAATACTAAAAAATAATATGAAATACATCATTTTTTAAAACACTGGGGTTTGGCTAAATAATTATGGCCGGGAGTGTGTATATATATATATATATATGTATGTATGTAGCAAATCTACAGGGTGAGATGGCTAAATTGTCGCTATTTGCCTTGTAAAATTTTGCAAAGTAATAATAACAAAAGAACTATACTATTTTCATTTACAATTATTCACTTGGCAATAAATACTAAAAATAGTATGGAATACATCATTTTTTTCAAACACTGGGGTGGTGTAATAATTATGGCCGGTAGTGTACAGGGTTAATTATAATTACGTTCTTGTTGTATATAAATTATATGAATGTGTTTTTGTGCAGAAGTGTATATAGTATAAACAAATTCCTCGGCTGCTTTCACGTCACAAGTTGAACCTCTTAAAATTTGGTCGTGAATACCAAACATCGGACGTTGAGAAGTGAAAGAAAGTCCTGTTTTCTGATGAGAAAGAATTTAATCTCGATGGTCCTGATGGCTTCCAACGATATTGGTATAACAAAAACATGCCACCTGAAATTTTCTCCACACGTCATAGTGGTGGAGGGTCCCTAATGGTATGGGGTGCCTTTTCTTACAGAGGGACGATGGAGCTCCAGGTGATGCAGGGTCGTCAGAGAGCAGCTGGTTGTGTTAACATGCTTTGATGACGGAGGGCCATCGTTTGTGTGGGGATGGATGGTTATTCCAACAGGATAATGCTGCAATCCATGCTGCAAGACGGACCTTGACCTTTCTACAAGAAAATGGGGTCCATCTCTTGGGACATCCTGCATGCTCACCGGACTTGAACCCAATTGATAATGTATGGGGATGGATAACAAGAGATGTTTATCGAAATGGCAAACAATATTCAACAAAAAATGAACATTGTGAAGCCATATTCAGAATCTGGAGCAACATCCCCGCACCTTAATGGAAACGCTTATTTCTAGCATGCCCGACAGAATTTTTGAAGTCATCAAAAGCAGTGGAGGTAGACTTCATTATTAAATTTGGTTGTTAAATATTTTCATACACTTTTTGCACAGTTTCGTAGAATTTTTGTCTCTGGTCTTATAATTTTGATCATGTGTAAATCGCCTCATTTTATAAAAATGTAAATTTCTAAATAAAATGTTTGGAATGTAGCTTTTTGTTTCCATAACCTTTTAGATTGTAGTATTGGTAACCTTACGTGGGAGGAGTTTAAAATCTATCTGCAAAAAGAAAATTCTTTTTAAAGATTTTTAAGCGGTCTTAAATTTTTGACCGGGTGTGTATATATGCTCATTCAGTGAAATGAATTAGAGCGCGCTAGCTATTGGGCACTTATAATGATATGCGCTAAAATGTCTGCCTACTTCCACCGAACACCCATAGCCCAGGGGTAAAGTCGCCGACTGACGCCATTTCGATCGGGTTTCAATCCTGAGTAAAGAAGCAATCGGAGTCTAACCGTACTGATGAGCAGTGATACGGCGAAACAGATCTGTCTGCGGTTGACAATATACATATATATATATATATATATATATATATTTAAAACAATTGACCTCATAGTCTCTAATAACCCTACAACCACACAACTAAATCCTTTACAGAAAACTAATATAGTGTATAAATTTACTTGCCCATTCAGAGATTGTATCTCTGGTACTAATTATAAACCCACTGCATATGTTGGTTTTACTACAACCATTCTCTCCTGTAGAATTACCTGCCACCTTTCTGATCAGAGTTCAATTAAAAATAGGTATGAAGGTAATATTAGACAGATTTTAGTCGATAACACAATAATACTCACTAATGCACACAGTAAAAAGTACATTCAAATACTGGGGGCCATCTACATTAAATCAAATCAAACCAAACTTAATAAAATCACATCTCAATCTGGTCATAACACATTACATTGCATTTAGACATATGGTTCTGTTAACATTTCGGTCTCTCACGCGGTGTGAGGTCATAGAACCGCATTACAAATTTACGAATTGCATCTGCTATTCGGTGACTGTTATCGTTGCATAGCAATATTTAATGTCAACACAAGATAAAATCATCTTTGATGGTGAATATCTTTATGTTAACGTTCTTGTAAGCTCTCTAAAGATGGTTCATGCGAGTTGAAAGCTTAGAACCCGCATAAAATTCAAATGTTGGACAATTTTTGTTTTTATTTTCACCTGAAATTAAAGCCAAAATACGATGTTTAGAACGGCTCGTGATTTAACATAATAGACATACACCGCCTGTGATATTTAACAGTATATATATATATATATATATATATATATATATATATATATATTATTCACAATATATATATATATATATATATATATATATATATATATATATAATCCGCAGACAGATCTGTTTTTCTCTATCACAGCTCATCAGAACGGTTAGACAGCTGATTGCTTTTTACCAAGGATTGAAACCGGACCGAACTGTCGTTACTCGGCGATTCTACCTCTGAGCTATGGGCGCTCGGTAGAATGAGGCAGACTTTTTGCGTGTATATTATCATTATACACGCCCAATAGTTGAGAGTGTTCTAATTTATTGCTGAATGAACGATGTGTATATGCTAGAGTAGCTACTGTTTTTCAAAGTCTACCATTCTTCTAGAGTGCTCAATCAGGGTGTGAGAGCGTAAATAGTCATCCGCAGAATTAACAATACATATGTATATATATATTTATTATTATTATTATTATTATTATGGACTCTACCGTCGATTTCGATTCATGAGCGTCTAACTCAGTTAGACTACGACACAAAGAACTGTTTAAAGTGGTGAAGGCTTGTGTATCACTATCCACACTTTTTGGAACAGCTGATAACAAAACAATCGATGCAGAAGTGTGCCACAGATCGCATGAACAACAGCCCTCAGTTATTTAACCCATAACTAGAGGGAAGGGACGGATTAATACCTTTCCCAAGGGTACCAGTGCGTAAGTGAATGCAAAGAGTTCGACTGGAATTGGAACTCGGCTCACCGATTTGCCCCAGCGAGCCAACATCCACTGAACCACAAAGTATATCCGTCAATAACGCTTACAGCAACTGGTATTCTCAAGCGGTCAGCCATCTAATTACTGACCAGACTCAGTTAAACAACGTTGATATATATATATATATATATATATATATATATATATATATATATATATATATAGCTAAACTTATTTATGAATGGAACTTTGTCTGTGTGTGTGTGTGTGTCCGTTACCTATAGACTCCGAAACGGCTGAACCGATTTTCTTGAAAATTTACACAGTTGTACTATAAGCGTCTGCGAGTGTTCTTAGCTAGGTTTTGTGTCTAGGTACCTCCGATAAATATCGAAAATTGATAATGGAAAAAATGGGGTTATAGAAGGAGTGGTCCGATTTTAATCAAATTTGATACATTCATAAACAAAGAGATAAGAAACGATATTCAGGAGTTTCAAGGCTGCAGTTCTTACAATAGTGCAGAAAATCGATAATATATATATAAAAGCTTTCATTACACCCGAGCAACGCCGAGCTATACTGCTAGTATATATATATATATATATATATATATATATATATATATTGAATAATATAGACAAGTTTTGTCTATTAATTTTGTGTAGGATCCTACACAAAATTAATAAACAAAACTTGTCTATATTATTTAATGAAACCTGCATTAATGAAAAAATGCTGCCAAAATACACACAATATATATATATATATATATATGCAAGAGAGAGAGAGAGAGAGAGAGAGAGAGAGAGTGGAAGGGTGGAGAGATGGATGTCTATGTACAATACGTATTGATTGGTGTAATACCCAAATGTTGTTTAAATATTTTTTTCTTTTCTCTGTAGGGTATGTAGACAGAAAATAGAACGACGGGAAACAGTTATTATGGTATTCGGAAAGTAATTACGTACTTCACCGCTATAATGTATAAGTCAACCAACCGAGCAGGACAAATGTTGAATCGTTGAACATTTCATCTAGAATTAGTTTATTATCTCTTCCAACCGACAGCGTGTCGCTTATCGTGCATTCAAAGTTAATTGAGAAAATTGAGAAATTTGTTAAATAGGAATTTAGGCTCCCGATGAGATTTTGTTAGAGAAGAGAACAAATTAGTCCATGCTGTATACCAATCTCTTAGCAAAGATTGACACCCATTTTATTTTTTCAAGGAATTGTTCATGGTTGATGAAAAATGTTTTAAGTGCGCCAACATAAAACCAAAAAGAAATATAGTTGCTATCACAAAAGGAGAACGCAGTCAGTCCGTTAAGTACCATACGTGATACACGCTTTGGGTGATCATATCTAAAAAGAGACATGAATGACTGGGCAGAAGATTATCCCGCAGTAGGTTGGCATTGGTTTCTGCAGTAGACTGGTTGCCAGACAAGGCTATAGAACCCAATCTGTCCTGTTATTTAACACATAGCTAAAGGGAGAAGAGATGTATTATATTGTTAATTAGTAATTAGTGCGGGATCAGTTTATTACTTCATAACAGTATAAAACCGATCCCCCACTTTATGCCTACTAGAAGCCTTAATCATTTTTCAATTATTATATTCAATCAGTCTGTTAAGTTCCATACGTGATACACGCTTTAGGCGATCATGTCTCGAAAGAGACATGACTGACTGGGCAGAGGATTATCCCGCAGTAGGTTGCCATTGCTTTCTGTGGTAGACTGGTTGCCAGTCAAGGCTATAGAAGCCAATCTATCCTGCTAATTAGTAGGGGATCAGTTCATTACTTAATATTAATATAAATCTGATCCTCCACTTTATGTACATTAGAAGCCTTAATCATGTTTTCTACTATTATATTCAGTCAGTCTGTTAAGTGCCATACGTGATACACGCTTTGGGCGATCATGTCCATGTCGATCATGCCGTCCAAGGCTATAGAACCCAATCTGTCATGTTATTTAATACATAACTGGGGGGAAGAGACGGATTAATAACTTTCCCAAGGGTCTATGTGAATGCATGGAATTCAACTGGGATTCAAACTCGGCTCCCCGATTTGTAGTTCCGGGTCGATATCCATTACATCACAATGCACATCCTAGAACGCAGTACCAGCACTAAAATCAATACTGACATTCACAGGAAAAAAAACTTTGCCTTGTGTTTGGTGAGATATGAAAGATTTTGTGGAGTGAGTAACGATGGTCAAATGTGATGTAAATGATAGAACTGTTCCAACCATCAGAACTGACATTGTTTTCAATAAACAATTACAAAAAGAAAATAACTGGGCAATAATATTACGAAAGCAAACAAGATATGCAAGGCGAAAGAGAAAACCGGAAACCACATCCTAAACAGGGAACAAGGGATGAGCCTCTTCACCTGTTCAATAGACGTGGGTGGAGTGTGAACCGGGCGATAGTTTAGTCTATCTACTCCAAAAATTCAACAAAGAACCTGTAATGTGATTGATCCTGACTTGGCATCTACCCGTTCATTGAATACTGCTGCCATATCTGGTCGGGGGCTTCTGCTATCCACCTAGGGCTCCTTGACAAAATCCAACGGAGAACCTGTAATGTGATTGATCCTGACTTGCCATCTAGCCGTGCATTGAATACTGCTGCCATATATGGTCGGGGGACTCCTGCTATCCACCTAGGTCTCCTTGACAAAATCCAACGGAGAACCTGTAATGTGATTGATCCTGACTTGCCATCTAGCCGTGCATTGAATACTGCTGCCATATCTGGTCGGGGCCTTCTGCTATCCACCTAGGGCTCCTTGACAAAATCCAACGGAGAACCTGTAATGTGATTGATCCTGACTTGTCATCTAGCCGTGCATTGAATACTGCTGCCATATCTGGTCGGGGGCTTCTGCTATCCACCTAGGGCTCCTTGACAAAATCCAACGGAGAACCTGTAATGCGATTGATCCTAACTTGCCATCTCCCCGTACATTGAATACTGCTGCCATATATGGTCGGGGGCTTCTGCTATCCACCTAGGGCTCCTTGACAAAATCCAACGGAGAACCTGTAATGTGATTGATCCTAACTTGCCATCTAGCCGTGCATTGAATACTGCTGCCATATCTCGTCGGGGGCTTCTGCTATGCACCTAGGGCTCCTTGACAAAATCCAACGGAGAACCTGTAATGTGATTGATCCTGACTTGCCATCTAGCCGTGCATTGAATACTGCTGCCATATCTGGTCGGGGGCTCCTGCTATCCACCTAGGGCTCCTTGACAAAATCCAACGGAGAACCTGTAATGTGATTGATCCTGACTTGCCATCTAGCCGTGCATTGAATACTGCTGCCATATATGGTCGGGGGCTTCTGCTATACACCTAGGGCTCCTTGACAAAATCCAACGGAGAACCTGTAATGTGATTGATCTTGACTTGCCATCTAGCCGTGCATTGAATACTGCTGCCATATCTGGTCGGGGGCTTCTGCTATACACCTAGGGCTCCTTGACAAAATCCAACGGAGAACCTGTAATGTGATTGATCCTAACTTGCCATCTACCCGTACATTGAATACTGCTGCCATATCTGGTCGGGTGCTCTTGCTATCTACCTAGGGCTCCTTGACAAAATCCAACGGAGAACCTGTAATGTGATTGATCCTAACTTGCCATCTAGCCGTGCATTGAATACTGCTGCCATATCTGGTCGGGGGCTTCTGCTATCCACCTAGGGCTCCTTGACAAAATCCAACCGAGAACCTGTAATGTGATTGATCCTGACTTGCCATCTACCCGTGCATTGAATACTGCTGCCATATTTGGTCGGGGGCTCCTCCTATCCACCTAGGGCTCCTTGACAAAATCCAACGGAGAATCTGTAATGTGATTGATCCCGACTTGGAGGATTGGATACAGTCACTTTCTCAAAGAATAAGAAATATAAAACAAGCACAATATATGAGCAAGGAAAATTAATAATAATAAAGTAAAATAGGCGTAATATGGTAAAATCTGACAGACTAAGAATTTGGGTTGATAGAGAAGAGCATTTTCAGGCAAGGGAACGTAGTGTTCTAACTTCTAGGCAAGACAGACCGGAACAGAGTCAGATGAAACCGAGAACCGCCCTTTTTTGTTATCTTGGAAATATCCCAATATTCATTTGTGTGATTCTGTCTATAAATAGGGAAAGGTCTACAGTTTTGCAGTCAAATTGTACTAAGATATTTTTTTGAATTGTAAATGAATCTGTTTGTAAAGTAAGTGACCTATTTTTTGAGAAAACAAAAAGCAGGGATACATATAATTCCAAGAGTATTTCTTCGTAACTAAAATGTATACATCTTGCCAGAAGTAAGCAGTCTAGATGTAAACATGACATTTTTGGTTTAGAAATGTATGAATACCACACATCGTCTAACATCTGGCCTATATTTTCAACTTTCAAAATCAACTTTCATTCTGATTAGTTAAATTAAATACACCTATATGATCTAAAATTTCTCTCTTCCTTCCTCCATTTTGATTCTTTAATAAACAAGCGTATTGTTTTCTACATTCAAATGTAAATAATTTTCACCAACATTTTTGAACATTTCCTGATGATGAGATACAAGCTTTAAATCTCGAAGCAGACATTTCTGTGTTGCAATGTAAAAGTTTATATATATATATATGGAATTATTTGTTTGAACATTATTTTTAGTTGATACTCGTATTTCAGTAGATATTTTATTTTTAATTAAACAGTATATTTATTCGACCGGTCTGATTATTTACGATATATTTTGTACGAAAATGTGCATTATTCGGCAGGATTCGAACCTGCGACCCCTATCAACATAGGGAAAGACACCAATTGATCTGGCGCGTTTTAGACGACTCGACCAAGAATGATGCCACAGTCTAAACGAAGTCATATCAAGCCTTATATAACACAATTTTTGATTCTACGGAAATAATCACCTCTGCTCTGAAATGTATCGTCAGCAAATGTAAATTTGCCTACGAGAATCATCAACCCAACTCGACCTGAAATTGGTAAAATCAGCAAAAAGATCCTAGAACGGATTAATAAACAAATCAAACGGAACCTTGGATTCCTTCAGTGGACAAACACAACTGATGTCATAAATTGGTTTAACAACATAAAGGAAAAACAACAACTGTTCTTTGGTCCAATTTGACATAGTTGACTATTACCCGTCAATATCTTCACTTTGGCACTGGAATTTGTCACATATTATTCGGACTTAACCAAGGATTAATATAATATAATAATGGCCGCCAAGACATCTGTTCTTATCCATAATCAAGAACAATGGATAAAAAATAACTCTATTAACCAATTTGACATTACAATGGGTGCGTTAGACTCTGCTGAGTCTTCCGATCTCATTGGCTTATTTGTACTGTACACTCTTACTGCACACCATGACATAAACACACAAGACATAGGGTTATATAGAGATGATGGTCTTATGTTAGTACAAAATTCTACACATTTTAAAACAGACAAAATAAGAAAACTTATCCACAGAGATTTCAAAAGTTTAAATCTAAAAGTAATAGTCAACATTAATTTAAAAGTAGTAAACGTCCTCGATGTAACACTTGACTTAGTAAATAATAATTACCAACCATACATAAAACCCAACGAATATCCATTATACATCCACCCAAAGTCAAATTACCCCACCCAAGTATAATCAAACATATACCCTCCTCCATAGAATATAGAATTAGTAAAAACACTTCCAGTGAAGAAATATTTCATAAACATAAATGTCTTTACAATAAGTCCCTAAAATAGTGGCTACAAAAACCAAGACATCAAGTATATAACAAATTATAACCATAACAGGAAAAATAGAAATAGAAAAATCAATTGGTATACACCTTCTTTCAACCAAATGCTAAACACCAAGTTAGAGCAGAAGTTTCTCAATTTAATTAAAAAAAACTTCCCCACTAACAAGCCTCTAAATAATGTCTTTAGCAAAAATACATTTCATCAAAGTTATAGTTGCACAAATAATCTTGAAAAAATAATTACAAATCATAATGAATACATATTAAATCATCACGTTGATCTAAATAAAAATAACTACCAAAGTGATAAAGAGAACAACAACACAAACTTATTCAATTGTAGAAACCCCATAAATTGCCTACTACAAAATAGGTGTAAAATAAATTCAATTTTCTATCAATGCAATATAACATCAATTGAAAACACAACTGTAAATAAAGTCTACATCGGATCTACAAATAACACATTTAAGCAACGCTGGTACATGCACTTAACTTTATTAAAAAACAACATGTATCGAAACCAAGCATCTCTTTCTGCATATCTTTGGAAATTAAAGGACACAAAAAAGAAACCTAAAGTAAAATGGCAAGTCCTGGAAAGAACTAGAACCTGTAACTCGCTTAAAGACATCTGCCCTTTATGCCTCAGTGAAAGGCTGCACATTCTAAGGTACCCCAACAATGGCAAACTATTGAACCGGAGGGATGAATTAGCAGTGTTACGTAAACACCGAAAATATTTTTCGTTAAAACTTAATTAAGCAAAAGGAATTTGTAAAACTCATGCTCTAATATAAAAATCAACTTACAGTAAAAATTATTTACCTATTTAAAGTATTATATGGCCCCACTAAAATACTTCATTCACATAAAGTAATCCTCTTCAAAAGTTAATTAATATCCATATTTAATACACAAAATAAAAAAAAAACGAATATTATATAATTAAATAAAATAAACCCATACAAAACTAAAAAGTCACTCCAGTCCATCCACTCATAGATAGTAGTAAAATAAAAAGTGTCTACACTTTTTTGAAAAAACTTAACATCCCAATATAAGAATTACCTAGACAAAACTAAAAAGGGACCTGTCCTAAATTAAACTACCTTGCCCCCCTCTCCGAACCCAAATCCGTATCTTTATGGTTACGAACTGCCGACAGACAGGCTTAGACATACTAAATTCCCATCCCACACATCACTTACATATAACATCCCCAGGAATGAACCGTTTTCACCATTCATGTCCATTTCTTCTAGACACCAGATGAAGGGCACTTGTGCTCTGAAACACGAGAATTTTTGCGTGGTTATACTATGCTTTCATAAACCATTGTAACAACTATTACAATATAAAGCTTTACTTTGTATCGAGAACTCTTTATAAAAGTAAATGCTTGAACAGTGGGTGTAAAATCTACGTGTTCTATCACTTTCTTACAATATATGTATATATTTATATATATATATACTAGCAGTATAGCCCGGCGTTGCTCGGGTGTAATTAAAGCTTTAAAACTAATCCATGGTCCTGGAGATCAGACTCTATGGACGCTGGCACGAGAGACTAAAAAGCAATAGTTGTTTCCAGTTAAAGCAAAACCGTAGGCTAAAAGAAAAATGAATGGATGTAAGTCCAATTTTGATTTCCTGGTATCGATATCGAATAATTTTTCTTTCATCGTAAACTGAATTTTGAAGGCTAAATAAGTCCTCTGAGTAAATGGTATCATGGCTGAGACTAAGAACTAAAATTATACCTACTTAGAGCCAAACCGAAAGCAAAAACTAAAATAAAAGGGCTGAAAAAATAAATATATGCAGACAGATAAACAGACACACACACAAACATCTTGAATTTTATATATAAAATTCTGGATATTTTTTAGAATGGGCACCATAAGATGCTTGCTGAAATAATAATAACAAAATTATTATTATTATTATTATTATAATCATTATTATTAATACGATAATGATGATGATTTGTGTCAAAGAACTTTTATAAAATAATAATAACTTATGATCTGTGTCATTTTTTGCGTCCTATTTAATGAAACCAGTGTAAATGAAAAAATGCTGCGAAAATACACACACAATATATATATATATATTATCGATTTTCTGCACTATTCTAAGAACTGCAACTTTGAAACTTCTGAATATCGTTTCTTATGTCTTTGTCTATGAGCGTATCAAATTTGATTAAAATCAAACCACTCCTTCTATAACCCGAATTTTCCGATTATCGATTTTCGATATTTACCTGGGGTACCTCGACACAAAACTTATCGAAGAACACTCGCAGACGCTTATAGTACAACTGTGTACATTTTCAAGAAAATCGATTCAGCCGTTTCGGAGTCTATAGGTAACGGACACACACAGACAGAGACAAAGTTCCATTTATAAATAAGTTTATCTATATATATATATATAGCTAAACGTATTTATATTCGAACTCTTTGCATTCACTTACGCACTGGTACAAACATATACACTCTCAGAGACAAATTTTCATTTATGAATAAGTTTATATGTATATATATATATATATATATATATATATATATATATATATATAGTTATCGTATACAGTCCTCTTTTGCTGTATTACAGCACATCAGTATGGCTAGACACTCAGCCGGTTTGCTCCCAGCCGGGATGGAAACCCGACTGATCTCTGTTGGAGATTTGAAATTTAAGCTATTGGCGCACGTCAGAAGAACGCCGAGTTCAGTGTTTTACTTATAAACAATTCAAGCAAACAAATGCCAGTAGCCAAGAGGGTTCAGTGCATTGCTGTAAAACGATGCATACATCATGGTGAGTAGTTAGAATTTTTCAAATCTTCCCGTTTTTCAGAAAATTGACAACCGAGACCCTAAATAGTCATCCATACAGAGACCTGTTCGCTGTATCACAGGTCATCAGTACGGCTACACATCCGATTGCTTTTAGAATCTACCCTTTTTTCAGAGTGCTTAATTGACAACCGAGAGCCTAAATAGTCATCCGTACACAGACCTGTTCACTGTATCACAGATCATCAGTACGGCTACACATCCGATTGCTTTTAGCATCACATAATTATATAAATATTTATGTATGGATGTGTGTTTGTTTATGTTTGTGTGTAAAATTTCAGATATAACTAAACTGAATAACTATAAAATGAGAGTTGACGGAAAATGTAAATATTTCATTATGCAACAACTATTTTTAAGCTAGAATATAAATGCTGATAGTTTTACAGAATTTTGAAAATTTAGAGATGTTTATAAATAATGGTCAGCTTAGCTAAAACGCCTAGTTGAAATACGATAAGTGATGTCATTTAAAGTCTAATAAACACGTGATTAAATAAAGTTGTTGAATTGTATTTCTTCACACAATTAATATTAAAATTATGTTAATTTATGAATTTATATATTTTAAGTAAAAGGAGGTGATGAATTTAACCCTTACCTCTTAATTTTTAAGTTTTCTACGCTCATGTATGTTGGCTTCGGAATAGAGAAAGCCTTTCAGAAATGGAGACTATTGAAAGATTCCGGAGAACACATATTGAATAGACATTGATGTCACATGCCTATTCAAATAGACATTGCGGTTGACGACCAGCATTTTATATTTGCATACACTCTATTCCTGATACTGAGGACTGATATATATATATATATATATATATATATAAATCCAGGTGAAGAGAACCAACAGTTTTACAATTCCGAGTTCTCCGGCATTTACACTTTTTTTTCTTTATAAAAGTGCTCAATACAATAAATATTTTAGAGTATAATATAATCATATAATTAAATTTGTTTTTTAATTGAAATTACATTGCGACGCGGAAATTTCTATGTTTCGTCATCAGGGACTGTTAGATCATTGTTGTGAAAATGATTTTCATTCGAATATAAAAACAATACGTTGTTATTTATAGCTCTACGTTCAATAACTCAAGTCAGCAACCCTCTATTTTGATTGTAATTTGGGCCTTGTATTAGGTTAACAGCAGTAAAAAAAAATGTTAATCTATGAAATAATCTTGGTCACAATTAGAAGGTAGAATAACAAAAGCTCTTCTTCAGAATTCGGAAACGATAATCAATGTGACATTGAACTCTTGCCCTGTTCTTTGTTTTCAATTGGATCACGGCAGAATAGAATAATTTCTGTTTATATTTAATAGGACGAACTCAGTGTTTTAGCATACAGTACATTTCTCGCGTGATCGTCTCGTTCACGCACAATCCTGGGGTCTTGCGTCTCGTACACGTAAATTCTAGTCATTGATCGGAAGCAGCGTATATGTCAGTCACGTATTAACTATTTGTCGAATCCCAGGGAATGATTTTATTCCATTTGGTAGACCCTCGAGAAAGCATGAAGCGGATTTGTTTACATGATGACCACGATGCTTAAATGAATCTTATTATGGGTTTAAGATAAATAAGTCCGTTATTCAACAATATCTCCTTTGACGGTAGAGATGACGTTCTCGCCTACATCTTCTAACATTTTAGAATATTAGACTCTTTTGACATTGTCATAACCACCTATATTCTTATTATAGTTGAATTTAAGGTTTAACAGTCAAGCACTGAGTTGAACTGATAACAATGAATATTTCTATGTATAAAACGCATTCTTAATCTTAAATGTGAAGCCAAAATATTCTTGTGTGCCCTAAACGGAATGTCTGAATATTGATGCTGACTAAACGTGTGCATATGAAGGAATTTTTAATATTAAAAAAGTTATATTGTGAGTACGTTATTTATAAAAAAAAAGAGACAAGTAACTTAAAAGATGGAACCCAGGATAAAATATTCTATGATTATAATATTGGAACAATACGAAAATGCTTGATTCCTTCCAAGCGATAGCAAAAGCAATGACGATTGAATTTTGATAATAATGATGGATCCAGTGACGAAATGTCTAATTATTTTCCAGGCGATAGCGAAAGCATTGAATATTCCATTCTATTTGTTATCTCTATATATAAAAAGCAATCTGTGAGTCTGTGACCTATGCACGCCTACATTTTTTTAGCTACGCCATTCAAACTTTCTAAGGACACATATCTACAGGGAAGCCAGGTCGACACATACTTTTGAGTTTAAGTTCAGCAATTTTACCTTTCGAACTTTTTAGCTAATAGAGCCGATTGTTTAAATTTGCTCCGTAAAACATCTAAGATCTAAGAGAGTTGCTAAATTACGTCACAGAAATCATATCACACCTGTCAAACGCGACTAAAAAAATGAGCCTTTATATATAATTTTTATTCCGACGTTTTAAAAATTAATTTGGTCAACAAAAAATGTGAATATTTTCCCCCGTAATTTTGAAACAAAAGAAATATAAAAAAAACAAATATGTAAAAAAATGTGCCAATGGTTAATTTAATTATTTAAGTTTTTTTCTTTTCAGAATTAATATTTCATACTTCCGAAAAGAAATTTCAAAAATAATAAACTTTTTTTCGCTAAATATTTAAAGCAGGAAATCAATTGTCTGTAATTCGTGTCGCATTAATGTAACTTTTTGCTCTAAAATTAAATGTCTACATTTTTAAATATTCTTCGAAAATTTCTGAAATTCATTTATTCAACAAAAAATGTAAATATTTTCCCCGGTAATTTTTAAACAATTTATTTATTTAATTTTTTTTTTTCAGATTTAATATTTCATACTTCAGAAAATAAAACTTTAAAAAAAAAGAAGCTTTTTTCGCTAAATATTTCATGCAAGAAATCAACTGTCTGTAATTCGTGTGGCATTAATGTAACTTTTTCCTCTAAAATTAAATGTCTTCATTTTTAAATGCTCTTCGAAAACTTTTGAAATTCATTTAGTCAACAAAAAAATGTAAATATTTTCCCAGTAATTTTGAAACAAAACCAAACGCAATGTTGTTTACAATGTCACACAAAACATCAACTCACGTTTACGCAAAACAAAAGAAAACAGATTTTTTAAATGAAATTTTTTAACAATTTTTAAACAACGATTTTTTATATACTTATTTTTTTTTATATAACTGATTTTTAAAGTGAGGCGGCGACTACAATCGCTCGGAAATCACAACACACTGAATTAATCATCTAATTAAAAATATATTCTGATTTGCATGAACAAAGCCAGGCTCTGATGCTAGTTAATAATAAATGCAACAATGAAATGCCTGATCCATTTCCAAGTGATAGTTATAGCCAGGAGGAATATTCAATGATTATGAAACTGTATCAAATAATGAAACAATAGAATCTTTTAAAAATGACAGAGTGAGAAATGATTAATGTTTGGATCATATAAAGGAACGTCTGATTCCTTTCCAAGTAATAATGAAATCAATGATGATTCAATAATCTTTGATCGTAATTTTGGATCCAATGAGGAAAAATCGGATTCTTTTCAAAGCCAGAATGAAAGAAATGATGATTTCTATCAATTTGATAATACTTACCTTCTTCTTTATGTGCCGTGTCCTTTCAGGACGTAGGCGATCATGGAATTCCAGTTGGCTCTGTCTCTTGTCGCTCTGAATTTTTTCTTGGTATCTCTAAGCCCCACCACGCCATCAATTTGCTAATATCTAACAAGTACGTCTCGCACTGCTTTCCCTTTATTTCCGTTTATCCGACCTGTGAGTATTAAGTTCTCTAGACCCACCTTTCTCATTACGTGCTCCAAGAACTTCATTTGTCTGTTCCTTATATTAAGTATGAGTTTTCTTCTTGTTTTCATTGGCTTCAACACCTCATTGTGTATAAGTCCATGGTATTCTCTTTTGTAAAACCACATTTCTGCTGCCTCAAGCCTCTCCTTCATCTGTGATGAGATCGTCCAGCATTCACTTCCATACAGAAGGACAAATATCACATAGTAATCCAGCATTCTTTTTTCTTTGCTTCTAATGTGATTTTCCAGTCTTTCAGTACTCGGGCTAGATTTTGAAAGGCGTCTTTGGCCATGCCAGTGCGACTTTAGATCTCCGTGTCGGATTTTACATCCTCTGTCAAAATACTTCCCAGGTATTTGAATATTTTACTTGTTTTATTTTAGTTTCTCCGACTTGTAGATGGCATATTGGACTTCTCTTTTTGTTGATGACCATATATTCAGTTCTCTTAAAGTTTATGACCAGTCCTTCTCACTTTCTTTTGCTACTTTCTGTAGAAGGTCCTATATTTTCCTTTTCGTGTCTGCTATCAGCACCGTGTCACTCGCGTCTTCAGCCATTAACAAAGTATCTGATGACTTTCCAAGCAATAGTGAGTTTGAGTTTTGTTTAACGGCATATCAACACCTCTGTGGGTTATTTAATGCCAAAAAGGTGGGGGTTTAAGGTATTTTTTAATGTTTCATTGTAGTGAGATGGCTGATTTAGTCCGATTTTAATTAATTTTTAAAATTCTTTTTTATTTTAGAAAACTGAAAATGTTTTCTAGTTTTGTATTCAAAAATGTTTTGCTGAGAACTTTTTTTTTTGCTTCATAAATGTGTTATGGTAATAATTTTTTTTATTCAAAAACGTATTTTTGTTAATATTTTTATTTCAAAAATGTATATTTTTGTATAAAATTCTCTTTTTATGTATATATTTCTATAAACGTGTATTTTTATACTTTATATGGTTTTGAACCCTTTTTTAAGGTTTACTACTTGTCCATAGCTGGGACCCTAACCGGTGCTACCACTCCAGGTCAGGGTGGACCTGGGAACAACAGTAATTAAGAGGTGGTTTCTATGTTCTTCACAATCTCCCAATCATAGTCCTTTCTGCCGGATGCAGTTTACCCATGATCTCCAAAGCAATAGTGACGGGAATAAGAATTCGATAATTTTTTATTGTAATATTGAATCTGATCCAATGACGAAATATCAGATAAATTTTCAATCGAGGTCTGATTCCATTACAATCAATACTGTAAGCAGTCACGATTCAATAATCTTTGATAATGTTATTGGGAAACACACCTATTCCTCAGATAATGGACTCTCTCTCCTATATTAATAATAGTTAACAGGAAGGTCTTGGGAAGTTCTTGAAGTTCTTGAGAAGTTCTTGCGAGTTCTTTAGACTTCTATTTGATTTCAGTAGAACTACTAGGCAGTTGATATTCGTCGGCAGTTAGTCGAACACTAAGGAGTCAACTTTCAGTGGAAGATTATCAAGTTCCTAGCATTTTGGGTACATTAATTCGATTAGTAACCGACATAGAACGATTATAACCTTCAGTGCGAAAACTATTCCACAACAGATAATAATGTTGAATCAAATTATAAAATGTCTGATTTCTTCAAAGTGGAGATTGAAAGCAGTCAAAATTCAATACTTTTGATAATAATGTTGGATTCTATGATGAAATGTGCGTTTTCTTTCTAATCAATACTGAAATCTTTGATAAAGATTTTGGATCCAATGATAAAATGTCTGACTCATTTAAAAGCGAGAGTGAAAGCAATGAAGATTCCAATTATTGCACGAGATGACAAATATCTGATCATTTTCCAATTGACAGTGAAAGCAATGGTGACATTTTCTATGATAAGACTGGTCAATAAAAATGAGTGATTTTGTTTGAAGCTATATTGAAAGCAATGAAGACACTATTTTCCTTGAAAACTATATTGGATCTAATGAGAAAATGTAATGGTGATGGATCCAATGATGAAATGTCTACTTCTTTACAAAGCCATAGTGAAAGGAATGAGGATTCAATTCACTTTAATAATAATAATCTTTGATCCATTAAGAAAATGTCTCATTCATTTCCAAGGGCTAGTCAAAGCAATGAAGATTCAATTCAATTTGAAAATAATACTGAATCCAATAATAAAATGTTTGATTCGTTTCTAATAGATAGTGTTATCAAAGTGAATATATTTTCCCTGATTAAAAGACTGGATACAATATTAAAATGACTGATTTCTTCACAAGACGTACTAATATGAGAGAGTTAGAGAGAGAGAGGTAGAGAGAGAGGGGGTTAGAGAGAGAGTTAAATAGAGAGTTAGATAGAGATAGAGATAGAGATAGAGATAGAGTTGGATAGAGAGTTAGATAGATAGAGAGTTAGAGAGATACCATAATATTTTCTCCATGATTACAGGATTGAATTTAGTGAAGAAATGGTCCCTTTACAAGCAATAGCAGAATTTATGACGGTTCAATAATATTATGGAATAATATTGGATCCCGCTAAGAACTATCTGATTCCTTTTCAAGTGATGGGGGCGCTAGAGGGTGTCGTCGGTGATGTCATCGCGAGGATCACTAGGGGGTTTCGGGCCTTTCAACATTCATACCCCCCGTCAACATCATACCCCTCTCACCGCGCCGACCCGACCAGAGATGATCAGTTTCTGGCCCACCCTCGATAAGCGCTTTCAGACACTGGAAAATTACGTTTAGGCGCATTACGAAACCTTGTAAATGCTTTTGATTGGCGACAGTCAGAGCCACTTTCCATTTAGAGGCGAACCGTACATGAGCTCGTCCGAAACATTAGACGCAGAATTTCAGGGAATTTTTGCTAACAATTTGGAATCCAGGCACTCTCTCTTTTGATCCATAACCAATTAGCTGTTCTTTCCGCTGTTTCGATTATGGACTTGAGTGCTTTCCTTTTTTTTAAATTCGACTATCCCAATATCTGTTAAGGCTTTGCATAAGGACCTTGCTGCAAATCCTCTAGTCCCCACTTCTATAGGAGTGCAGCTAGCCCTCCAGCCTTTAACCCTGCAACTCTCCAGCAGTTCGTCATATTTTAACTTCTTCATCAGAAGTATTCCGGTTTACGGTTATGCACCTGGAAATGGGTGGCACTCCCGAGGCCCTTTATTTGGACTGCATTCTTAGAGTGTGGCTCAAACCCAGGGTCTAGCTGTAAAAGAATTAGTCAGCGGTACAGGCAAAAGTTTGAATGGCAGTCCTGACTTGGTTTCAACGGCGCTTGACCGTGAAAATTAGAACTGAGACGTGTTCCACTTACGATTTTTTCTCACTTTTTACTGGTTTTCTGTACTCAGTCTCTGTACAAACCGCAAGGATGCGATCGGGCGCTTGTTGTTCTCTTTCTGTGCTCAACATCCGATCTATGGCGGGAGGCCGTGAATGCAACACTCAGCGAAGTATCGATACGCCTCGAATTTGGCGTTCCTATACCACGAATTGACAGAGCACACGATGTTTAAGGAAAGTGTTAGTAAAGCTTTCCCTCACTTTACCATCACTTCTCACATTTTTAGTGCTGAGCGCCGACGTAAGTCGTGAAATGAATTGAGAGTGTCAAGCTTGCGGGGTATTGCTAGCAAATGCCGGGTGCTATAAACATGAACGTACGGGTGGTGTAATACATAACAGCTCGGAATTGATAATCAGAAAACTTAGTTTTAATTCCAGTTGCCAACGTTATGTTTGCTTACGAGCAGATACCCGAAAGAAAGGTAGGAATTCACTTAATCTCTCGCCAGATTAGGGTTAATTAAGTATCACCTAAATCATTATCTAAAAAATAATCTAACAATCTCAAAATATTTTCTGGCTGAAATTACCTGGAGAAGGTTCATAAGTCATAAAAATCGAATCAACCAATCAATGAAAGTCTGATTAGCTACACAGACAAGTCTTTTAAAATTTATTTACATTCACTAGAATATAAATTTCTAGAAACTAGCGTGGCCACAAAGTGAGAGATCTCTATATATATATTGTAATATAGAATTGATATCCAATTTTATATCCACTCTATAAATTCTTTGTTTATCAAATGGTGATTAAGTATATATCAAACTCTTCTCCTCAGCTATGGGATAATTAGAAAGACTGAATCATTATTATCTAAAAAATTTCTTACAATCTAGAATTATTTCTGACTTTAAATAACTTACAAATAAGACCATAAAAGACAATTCAATCAATCAATCGTTACTCATAGAAGATATGTCTAAAAATTACGTTTACAAATTTTGATTGTCTGTTCTTTAAATACTTTCATGGCTTCTGCTCCAACGAACTTAAATCACTAGTGCCCCCGCAACAGCTGTTTACTCGAGCAACCAGATTGACAACAAGGTCCCACCCATTCACAGTTAGATTAACCAAATGCAGACGACAATTCTACTCCTTCAGCTTCTTCTCTCGCACTTCCCGCCTGTGGAACTCTCTTCCATATTCTTGCTTTCCGGACGGCTACAACCTCCAGGAATTTAAATGCAATGTAAATACTCATCTATTAACCACTTGACTTTAGTTCTTTCACCACCCCGTATATCCTTTCCTTTCTCTCTTTCCTGACGGCTACAACCTCCAGGTATATAAATGCAATGTCATTACCCATCTCTTAACCACTTGACTCCAGTTCTTTCTACATCACCCTGTATATCCTTTCCTTTCTCTCCACCTTTGTAACTGTCATCACACCTGTATTCCTATGCTTCTCTTGCTCCTTTTTAAATTGTTCGTCTTCCTCTTCACTCTCTTCTACTTAATCTTTTTACTCTTATGTAGCCCCCTGCACATTAGTGGCATTACCGCCTTGCTTGTGGTGATACGATTAAAAAAACAAAAACAAAAATTATAATGAAATTAATTAAAAATAATAGTGGAAAGAAGTCAAAAGTTCTGGTGTCGTAGGATTGTAATATTCTCACTAATATTGAAAATCATCCAAGCGATTTTATTTTCTCGCAATTCCCATATTGAGTAATTAGCAGTTTCAGAAATAGAGAAATCTCCCATGTCTGCAAAAACCCGATTTTCATAGAAGATGTTGTCTGTGACCTGCAACACGAGAAACATTCGTTCCATTTCGTTTGAATCGTCTCCAGTTTCCATCTCAAAGAAATAATTAAAATCTTTCAAGTTAATTTTTTTTTTTGTATGCGTGAGTGGTTTGTTGCACGCTAACTCAGAACCGATAAGAAAGTTGGAATATATTAGATTAGTGATTTAAGTTATTTACACTGCTAGGACTGTTGTCCTCATTTTGATTGGCATGTTTACGATGTTTCGGCTGTAGTACGCTCCGGACTTCTTCAGGTGCTAGGAAATCTTGAACCGAACCTTTTATTTTGATCACTGGGTGTATCATTCGCATTCCCTGTTTATTTTTCAATCTTTTCAACCAAAGCAAGGCGGGACCGCCACTGGTGCGCAGGGGGCTACATAAGACAGTAAAAGTTTAGACAAGAGGAGAGTGAAGAGAAAGACGAATAAGTTACGGGAGAGTGTCAGAGAAAGGGCAACAGACGAGTGGAAACAGGTGTGAAGGCAATTGCAAAGTTAGAGAGAAAAGAAAAGAACGAGATATACGGAGTATTGTAGAAAGGGCTAGAGTCACGTGGATAAGAGATGGGTATTGACTTTGCCTTTAAATTCATGGAGGTTGTAGCCGTCAGGAAAGCAAGTATACGGAAGGGAGTTCCACAGGTAGGAAGTGCTTCTTTTCTATCTTTTTGTCTTTAGTTCTTTTAGTTCACAAAACCGTTACGCCTTGCCAATTCTTTAATGAATAATGTACTATTCGATTTTGACCGCGTGAAACAAACGGAAATACCATATTAGAGACGCTACTTAGTTTCAGAAGTAAAATAAAAGAAAAATGAACAATAGAAGAAAAAAGAAAAAAGGAGAGTTTAACGTCTGTTTCAGTGAAATGAAAAATTTTTCGGTTTCAAATCTTTTAATTTATAATCGATTCTTAAGATGACGCTCACCATTCATATTTGTGATTGTTACTGCATAATGTTTTAAGTTATAAACTCAAATAATAAGCTATTTTTTACTTCATAACAATATAAAGCTGATCCCCCACTTTATGCATAGTAGAAGCCTTAATCATGTTTCCAACTATTAAGTCAGTTAAGTGCCATGTGTGATACACGTTTTGGGTGATCATGTCTCGAAAGAGACATGAATGACTGGGCAGAAGATTTTTCCGTATTAGATTGCCATTGCTTTCTGCCATAGACTGGTTGCCAGTGAAGGCTATAGAACCCAATCTGTACTATTATTTAACGCATATGTGGAGGGAAGAGACAGACTAATACCTATCCAAAGGGTATTTGTGCGTAAGTGAATGCAATGGTTTCAACTGGAATTCGAACTCTGCACCCCGATCTGTCGTTCCTAGTCGATATCCCCTGCACCATAACGCACATCCTGATACTGTAGTAGACATAATTAGAAAAGATACATGCTTATTGGAAGACCACATGACAGTCTTTACTGAAACTTTTGAGGCTAGAGTTATACAAGCGATAAAGTGTATCAAACAACATACATCACATCACTTGGCTACATTACCTCGCAACAAAAGAAAACAAAAAAAAATGATATCACATGTATTGCCGTTCCACACTACTTCAAAGAGACGGTTATGATGGAATACCCAATCAAGAGTTATAACGAATACTGGATTTGAGAAATCTATTTTCCGGAAAAATTGTTTTAATGAAAAGCATTTTAAAAATTTAAGCTGAGAGTAGGACTAGTTTCTCGATTCAATAAATGCCGAATGTTTCCATTCGCTCAGAACACAGTCTGAGTGTGTTGTGTGTGGTGCCTCACACCGGTGTTGTGCGTCATTGAAGAGATTGTTTCTGAGTGAATTACTCAAGAAAATTATTCCGTGAGTGTTATTTTGCTTAAAGTCAACCTACTAAACGAATCCTTTGTTGTTTTTGATCGACTGTGAGCAAACGCGGCACCCACTGTGAATGAAGCTTTTTTTTTATAATCTTAAAATGACGACCACCATTGACTTTTAAGCAAAGATACCGAAATATCATAACTCCTCAATAGCGAGTCAACAAAATTTCCTTTCAGAATAACGTTACAAAAAATTACCGTTATAAAAATTATAGTAGAGACGATTATTATTTTTGTTGTTAAAAATTGACTAACAAAAACATAAAAAAATAACGTCATAAAAGTTTCCTTATAAGGAAACAGCTGATATTATTACTGTTGTGGGATCTCCCCTTTGAATATGATAATGAACTCGACTGAGTATACATATATTCCTGCCAGAGAGAGAACAGCAGTTGAGAGTTATAGAGATATCCGTTATCGGGGAGTACCGGAACTGATACGTAAGTTACCGATAGATACTGAAGTTAGCCAGAGATTACCGCATCAGAAGTCAGACCAGCTCTGAGCTCCACTCAGCTAAAATAATATACACGGCTATACTATTTCCAACGACTTCACTTCAAGACTTGTATACTTAATTATTTCTTACTAATATTATTCCTAGATTTACTAACCTACGTTCAAGTTTGTATATAACGTTCGATATAACCTACTTTTCTATTTCAATATCTGTTTTTGTTGTTCATTATTTTGTACGGTTCCTCACCTAGAATACACAACAATTATCATTTCTATTTTGCCATATGTTACCAAGAAAGATATCTCGATTCTTGTCTTCTCGTTGGTTCCCAACTCAAAATATTCTTTCTCTTAGATTGTTCATGCACAATCTTTCAAGTTGTTTAACCCATAGTGATGATTTCATAATTTCCACAACTGTTTTCGTTCCAAAAGGAACGAATTTGAACTTAAATTGCTTAGTTCCACTTTCCGTGCCGATAACCATTGTGCTACCAACAAATTGAAGAACTTTTTTTTACTCTTTCACAAGATTATTGAATCCTGATACTTGAGTTATGAGTTGTACCATATGTTTTTTTTTTCATGGTAAGCAGAACAATGTTTAAACATACCTAACAACGAGGCTACATCTCTTTCATCCTCCGAAATTAAACAGAAAGTAGGAGCGAATATATTGGCAATAAAATGTTTTTAAAAAAGACTCTTAAATATCTATCGCATTTTCACATCTAGAATCATCTTGACTGAAGCTTCCTGTTATTTATAACGCATCTGATTGATAAGAAAATAAACCCAAAAATATAACGAAAAAATGTCAAAATGAGGAGATATTTAATTTAGCATGGATGGAAAATAAATATTTAAGATCTGAAATAATGCTTTTATTTTGGTTGATAGAACAAAACTTAATTTATTTTCGAAGACCTCGATGTCATAAATATTTTCGTTTCACCCGACATTTTTGGGGTTGTTTTTGTTTATGTAATTGGCAAAATGTTGTTCATTATTGGGAAACATATTTTCTGAATTTATTGCAAAAGAGCAGATTTATTTGCATTTCATGGCAGGAAAATAATTACTAGAGAAGATGCAACGGAAATAACAAGAACGTTTATATAGAAACTGGAAGACGTACATGTAACCCGATCGTTCGTATCTAGCTTGCAAGCTATCTCAGTTTAGTAATGGCAAAATATATAGACGTCATGGGACTCTTTGACATGATGTCATGGTTAGCGAGCTTTTTCCCGCTGGGTCAGTTAGGATCGAGAAGTGAAATCAGTCCTTACTGGCTTCTTATTTTAAGCCTTGTACCACAACTATGTTGTGTAAATGTGTCTCTTTCGGATAAACATTACTTCTGAGAAATGAATTTGTTCTATATAGAAATTCGACTTTAATAAAATTAGGGTCAGTCAGTTAAGTGCCATACGTGATACACGCTTTGGGCGATCATGTCTCGAAAGAGACATGACTGACTGGGCAACCTACTACTGGATAATCTTCTGCTCAGTCAATCATGTCTCGTAAGAGATTTAATCACCCAAAACGTATGGCACTTAACTGACTGAAATGACCATAGATTTCCAATCGGATTCAAATCAGGACTTGATTGTAAAAATTTTATTATGTTCTCCCTTGTAAATCTTTGATGCTCAAGGAATTCACGGATAAGCTTAAGTACATGAGAAAGTGAAATGTCGTGCATAGATACACACATCCCTTTAAAACTGCGAGACTGGGATTTGTACCATACACAAAAATTCTTGTTCATCTCGAGGAATCAAGTTCTTAAACCTTATCTCATTTGCTTCGCTTTCTCAAATTAGATTTTCAACGGCGTTTTTTTATGTTCCATTTCCTTGTCTGCCTTTTTTCAGACGGACGTTTTTTTTTTTTAAACACTTGTCCTTTCTTTACTCCCTCCTCTTTTATTTTATTTAGTGAAGAATATCTCAGTGCGGGCATACCTCCAGGTTACTGACGCTGCTATGGTTGCTGCTCTTGCATTTCAGGAGGTTTCCGTTTGTGCTCTTGTGGTTGCTATAGCTACTTCTCTGCTGCTGCTGCTGCTTCTGCTTCTGCTGCTTACGCCCCTGTGTGACATGCTGTCGGGGAGTAGACTTTTTCCCTCTCCTCACTACATCATTAATATTCATTAAGTCCATTCAGTGCCTGGCCGGTTTTGTCTGACTCAACTGCATTCTTTGTTAATAAAGCTAGTGTTTCAAAATTTCCAAACAATGGAAAAATCTGTATATTATGTGTTGATAAAGCATTGCTTTCTTAATGCGAAAAATCAATGTATTCACTATAGGGCATGAAAATGTGTCAATGAGAAAGCTGCGTTCACAGTGGGTGCCGCGTTTGCTCACAGTCGATCAAAAACAACAACGCGTCGACGATTCAGAGCGTGGTTTGCAACAATTCCAACGCAACAAGAACACTGTTTTGCCTACATATGTGACATTGGATGAAACATGGATCTACCATTCTACTCGGGAGTCAAACTGGCAGTCAGCTAAGTAGACAGCAGCAGTTGTATGCTGTCCAAATCGAACAAAGACGCAAACATTAGCAGACAAGTTTTGGGCCTCTGTATTTTGGGCTGCGCAATGTATTTTGTTCATCGATTACCATGAGAAAGGAAGAACCAACAATAGCAAATATTATATAGCATTACTAGTGCGTTTGAAGGAAGAAATCGCCAAAAACGACAACAAATGAAGAGAAAAATGTATTCTTTCATCAGGACAATGCACCATTTGACAAATCCATCTCAATGATGGCAAGACTACATGAATTGCCCTTCGCAATTACTTTCGCATCCACTCTATTCTCAGAGACTACATGCTGTTTGCAAACCTCAAAAGTGTAAAAATCTTGTGTAAGAACCAGCCAGTACTCAACTAGAATAGAAGTTAGGTCTGCTGACCAAAAACAACCCCAGGGCAAATTGGTAGGTGGTTTAAATAATAACCTGGGAGATTCCATTCTGTTATAGGCAAGTCTATTGCATAAGAAGTGATTGGCTGATAATTTCCGTGTGTAAATTGAGCTCCATAAATATTCAGCACAATATCCACCATTTGTCTTTTGGCCACATAGGGGCATGTATTCAGTTACAACCCTGTTTATTTTTGTCTACCAACTGGACGCTAGTTGGAAACATCATTAAGGTGAGTCTCACACTTTTGAATGTTCACCTTCCTACAGAGAGACAAAAGGAGACAGCCATGTTGAAAGGTAAGTTATTTGACTTCTACAAAAAATGCTCCAGGGAAAAGACATTTGGCTCCAGTGAATAAGTGATATCGGAAACTGAGGTGTATTTTGAGTCTAAAACCAAATCGTTCTACAAATAAGGCATCAAATTGTTAAAGAAGCATTGGAATCAGTGTATTATCCTAGAAGAAGACTATGTTGATGAATAAAGTTTGTTTTTGCCTAAAAGTTGTTCTTTTATTTGTTAGGACCTAGATGTATTGAGTGATCTGTTATCTTTCATTCCATTCCCTCCATGAATGACACCACCACACCCACACTCGCCAGCCAGTGTGTCATGTATAGGGTAGTTTTGTTTAATCATTTTACTCGATTTGGAGTTTGCCGGAAAAAAAAATGAAGTGAACCTTGTCAGTCGAATTGGATCATCATTTTCACTTTAATGGTGTTCTCTAACACTGGGTTGTGTTTGGTTGTTTTTTTGTTTTTTTTTTACTGCTGGCCCATGTTCTCTACCGGACGAGTATGTGATTTTTTTACTTTAACTAAATTTTTTGACTTTAACGCAATGTTTCTGTCATATCACAGTTGGCAGTTTTCTGGTTGCTGCTTCCGATAGGTACTTAAGAGCCCTAACTCTTGGAAAGCGTCGAGTCAATGATCGTCTACCATCTCTACTTGAGGTCTCTCATCATCAACAACACAAAGACTTTCGCTTTGAAATTCAGAGTAATCTATCTCTTATAATGGCTGCCTCACAAGGTTAAAAAGAAAAATCTATATTGTAAGTTATACTCTTGCTAGTGGGTAGAATAAATCAGACATTTCAGTGCTTTCCAAACGATCAGTCAAAGGCCATACTTGGGCGATCATGTCTCGAAAGAGACATGACTGGGCAGAAGATTATCCCGCAGTAGGTTGCCATTGCTTTCTGCGCTAGACTGGTTGCCAGCCATGGCTATAGAACACAATCTGTCCTGTTATTTGACTCAAATCTAGAAAGAGAAGAGATGTATTATACTATTAAGTATAAATAGTGCGGGATCACTTTATTACTTCATAACAATATAAAACCAATCCCCCACTTTATATCCAGTAGTAGTCTTAATCATGTTTTCAACTATTATATTCAGTCAGTCAGTTAAATGCCATATGTGATACACGCCTTGGGCCATTATGTCTCGAAAGAAGCATGACTGACTGGGCAAAAGATTATCCCGCAGTAGGTTGTCATTGATTTCTTCAGTAGACTGGTTGCCAGCCAAAGCAATAGAGTCCAATCTGTTCTGTTATTTAACAAATAACTGAAGGGAAAAGTAGGATTAATATATTTCCCAAGGGTATTTGTGCCTAAATGAGTGCAGGGAGTTCAAATGGAATTCGAACTCGGTTCCTTTATTTCTTTATTTCGATATCCAAACAATATTTGTGCGAAAATGAAAGAAACACGCGTTAGAAACTAACCCAGACCAATTTGAATTTGCCCAAATGATGCCGTTTTCCCTACCGGTAGCTGTTACGCTTCATGTTTTACAAATGCTACCGGGTGTAATTATATTTACTTAAAATGCTACGTAAAAGCAAATAGCAACATTATTTATGGCGGTAGCGAAGGAAGTTGAAAGAAAATGTCGTGGCATATATTCTTGAATTTGATTGGCTGTAACGTTTTGCTGAAATTAAAAACAAATAATCCTGTTTTACGGTGTTTTCTTTTCCATTGTTAATTCGTCCGTTTTATCTTATGCCACAATCACATCGATAAGGTTATTGCACTGGTGGGAAAGATATAGAACTTGATTACTGAAAAAAACATGATAATAAATAGAGGAATTAGATATTTCTCTTGCCGTCTGTAACGTTCTCGTGAGGTAAAAAAAAATATCTGTGTCAGAAGCGTGCAAGGTAGCAAGAGAAAGAAGAACTACACGTCAGCGTTAGGAACAAAGCCAGTGAGATGGAATAAATGCAGCCTTCTTATAGCGACAACTGAATTGAAGAGGAAAAGAATCTTTCTATGGAATTAAATATATAGAGCAAGTGAACACGTAAGGCAAAACACATATAACGATAATAGAATATAATGGTGATATGGTTGTGGCGGCAGATGAGCATTTCAAGAGTCTAAGACCAGAGAATTTTATACCAAAAAAAGAAAGAAAGAAATATCGATATTAATAAGCACTAAAATAAAAAAAAAACATGGACGACTTGTAATATTTTGATGCAAACTTGGACACTTCCCCTGAGAATACATTGACACTAACGTATAATCCTCCAACCAAATTGCTAAAAACATGGAATAAAAAGAAAATTAATAAAAAAAAAACACACACACACAAATTATATTATGGAAGGAGAACTGCAGTAGCTAAAAAGTTATTTCCGAGCGAAGATAACGTCAGTACAATCAGAAAAAATATTTTAAAAGACATAAACAAATACAAAACAAAATAAAATAAATAAATGGAGAAGCTGTCGATCCTTTTGAGTGCAGGACCGAAATCTCAAGAATCTCTCAGGAATTTCGCGACTATAAGCGATTTGTTTCGTGGCAAAGCTAACTGTCCTCGTCTCCTTCTCAATTCCTTTTCCAAAATCTCCATAATCTCCTAGAAAATGTTTCTTGAATTATCACTCACCGGAAACGTGAAAGACATATATTGGCTGATGATGTATTGATTGGATTATCGGTGAGATGATATAATTTTTTATTGGTAGTTTAAACTCTGGAATTTGATTTTACTTTTTTTAACCTTTTATTTCTAATTGTTTTTCCTTTGTAACTTTTCTCTTTGATTTTTTTGTCACATTTTTACACGAAATAAAATATGGCTATGAACGAGATAATGTTTTTATGTGGTGAACATTATAAAAACGAGGTACTTTCTTGGATAGCAATGATTAGAGAAGAGAATGCCAAAAAAGAAGAAACAAATTTCACGAAAGCGCTGAAGAGATAAACGGAGAGGAAAAAGACCAACGTTTAAAATCGAAAAAAACAAAAAACAAATAAGAGTTAAATTGATGGCGGAACAGAAAAAAAAACAGTTCGCGTAAGTTCTCGAAGAGACGTGGTTTTAAAACGAGAGGATCAGAACGGATAAAGAAATTGCCGAAGAAAGCGAAGAATAAAAATAAACGTGAAGAGGGAAGCAAAAAGCTTAAAAATGAAAATGAAAGAAAAATCATTTGCGAAAGATGGCAAAGTTAAGAAGAAAAAAAATGATGACAAAGAAGAAAATCAGAACAATTTCGAAATAAAAAGAGACACCAAAGATAAAATGCTAAATTTAAAAGAGAACAGAGTAGAGAAAAACAACTGTCTGGAAATATTAATTTCATTTTAGTGAGAATATGTGCTGCAGACATTCTTTTTTTAATATTAAATATCCGATTATGTCTGTCTCGAACGTGCTTTTATAAATTAGCATATCACTGTGCTTCTTAAAGAAGCACAGTATTTGATCTGAACAAATATTGGTGACCAAGAACACCAGGTAATCACCAGGTAATCGAAATATTTTGTGGCGTTGGGCTGGCAAAACAAATGAAAAAGGAAAACAAAACAAAAAAGAAAGACAAAAAACGCTTAGCATGTGAATGAAAGATGTTTCAGCATTGAACCGTATCATTAAGATATAGGATATCTTATATATACTCGGTATTCTAAGTAGACTTACGTCAGACTAAGAAAGTATATAATATAAAGCTATTCTAAATGAACATCCAAATCGGTCCGTACATCAAATTAATGATCATTTAAGAACATTTTGTTACAAAGCAAGAAAAGTATTTATGTAATATAACAATCTGGCCCCACCCGAGGAAGTGATGCAAGCGATGGTGTTTTCCATCGGTGAAGGGGGCGGCGAAGCGACAAGACAGGTGTTTGTGAAATACATCCTGTCGAAGCCGGAGCGGATGTCGTTTTGACCTTATTTCCGACAGCGGCGGAAATGGCTACAGAGGCAAACAGATCAGGGGCCTCTTAGAATTACGTGGGCGTTGCGTGGGCGAGGCAAAAACCGGAAGGAAAGTCCCGGTTCTAGAGGACTATATAAAGACCTCGACACACGGATTCGCCAGTAGCAGAGAACGGCCGGTGGAAGCAGAGAGAGACAACACAGGCAGACTACACTCCCGTCAGCCATTCTATATGTGCCTTCACCCTCCCGTTCTCTATTCCACACAGTTCGTCGTCATTAATAAAAATATAACCTTATATTTTTATATATGCGTGTTTGTTGTTTTGTCGTCGTACGGCGTATATATAACATTTAGATCTGCAATTTTATTTCAATCCTTCTATATGGCATTGAATGTTAGACAATATTCACACAAATCAAGAAGAAACTCGATGGAAAAAAGATGGGGTTTAACAATGCTAACACGAGCAAGTGGCCAAGATGCGAGTTACAGACTCAAGAGAATCGACCAAAAATAATTGTTTGATGAGAAGAGAGATGACAAAAAATGAAGAGCCTTGGGTACACTGGAATAAGAAAAGCCACGTTTATATAACAACAGACGCATTAGTAAGAAACATAGACATTTTGTTGGAAACAAAAGAAAGGAGTTAGAATGTCTTGTAATATGAATCTTTATTTCATGACGAGGTATGGCTGAGGGCATCCACAGAGATAAAGCAACAAAGACTTACTACTACCAAGGAAGAAGAGAAAAATGTATTGTAATACGAATCCTTCTAGTGTGACAATGAATGGTTGACGGTATACTAACAGATAAAAAGGAGAATTAAAGCAACAAACACGTACTTGTACGAAGAAAAAGGGGTGAAAATGTCTTGTAATAGGAATTCTTCTATTATGGCAATGAATGGTTGACGGTATCCTAACAGATAAAAAGGAGAATTAAAGCAACAAACACGTACTTGTACGAAGAAAAAGGGGTGAAAATGTCTTGTAATACGAATTCTTCTATTATGGCAATGAGTGGTTGACGGTATACTAACAGATAAAAAGGAGAATTAAAGCAACAAAGACGTACTTGTACAAAGGAAAAAGGGGTGAAAATGTCTTGTAATACGAATTCTTCTATTATGGCAATGAATGGTTGAGGATATCCTAACAGATAAAAAGGAGAATTAAAGCAACAAAGACGTACTTGTACAAAGAAAAAAGGGGTGAAAATATCTTGTAATACGAATTCTTTTATTATGGCAATGAATGGTTGAAGGAATCCTAACAGATAAAAAGGAGAATTAAAGCAACAAAGACGTACTTGTACGAAGAAAAAGGGGTGAAAATGTCTTGTAATACGAATTCTTCTATTATGGCAATGAATGGTTGACGGTATACTAACAGATAAAAAGGAGAATTAAAGCAACAAAGACGTACTTGTACAAAGAAAAAAGGGGTGAAAATGTCTTGTAATACGAATTCTTTTATTATGGCAATGAATGGTTGAGGATATCCTAACAGATAAAAAGGAGAAATAAAGCAACAAAGACGTACTTGTACGAAGAAAAAGGGGTGAAAATGTCTTGTAATACGAATTCTTCTATTATGGCAATGAATGGTTGACGGTATCCTAACAGATAAAAAGGAGAATTAATGCAACAAAGACGTACTTGTACAAAGAAAAAAGTGGTGAAAATGTCTTGTAATAGGAATTCTTCTATTATGGCAATGAATGGTTGAGGATATCCTAACAGATAAAAAGGAGAATTAAAGCAACAAAGACGTACTTGTACAAAGAAAAAAGGGGTGAATATATCTTGTAATACGAATTCTTTTATTATGGCAATGAATGGTTGACGGAATCCTAACAGATAAAAAGGAGAATTAAAGCAACAAAGACGTACTTGTACGAAGAAAAAGGGGTGAAAATGTCTTGTAATACGAATTCTTCTATTATGGCAATGAATGGTTGACGGTATCCTAACAGATAAAAAGGAGAATTAAAGCAACAAACACGTACTTGTACAAAGAAAAAAGGGGTGAACATGTCTTGTAATACGAATTCTTCTATTATGGCAATGAATGGTTGACGGTATACTAACAGATAAAAAGGAGAATTAAAGCAACAAAGACGTACTTGTACAAAGAAAAAAGGGGTGAAAATGTCTTGTAATACGAATTCTTTTATTATGGCAATGAATGGTTGAGGATATCCTAACAGATAAAAAGGAGAATTAAAGCAACAAAGACGTACTTGTACGAAGAAAAAGGGGTGAAAATGTCTTGTAATACGAATTCTTTTATTATGGCAATGAATGGTTGAGGATATCCTAACAGATAAAAAGGAGAATTAAAGCAACAAAGACGTACTTGTACGAAGAAAAAAGGGGTGAAAATGTCTTGTAATACGAATTCTTTTATTATGGCAATGAATGGTTGACGGAATCCTAACAGATAAAAAGGAGAATTAAAGCAACAAAGACGTACTTGTACAAAGAAAAAAGGGGTGAAAATGTCTTGTAATACGAATTCTTTTATTATGGCAATGAATGGTTGACGGAATCCTAACAGATAAAAAGGAGAATTAAAGCAACAAAGACGTACTTGTACGAAGAAAAAGGGGTGAAAATGTCTTGTAATACGAATTCTTTTATTATGGCAATGAATGGTTGAGGATATCCTAACAGATAAAAAGGAGAATTAAAGCAACAAAGACGTACTTGTACGAAGAAAAAGGGGTGAAAATGTCTTGTAATACGAATTCTTTTATTATGGCAATGAATGGTTGACGATATCCTAACAGATAAAAAGGAGAATTAAAGCAACAAAGACGTACTTGTACAAAGAAAAAAGGGGTGAAAATGTCTTGTAATACGAATTCTTCTATTATGGCAATTAATGGTTGACGGTATACTAACAGATAAAAAGGAGAATTAAAGCAACAAAGACGTACTTGTACAAAGAAAAAAGGGGTGAAAATGTCTTGTAATAGGAATTCTTCTATTATGGCAATGAATGGTTGACGGAATCCTAACAGATAAAAAGGAGAATTAAAGCAACAAAGACGTACTTGTACAAAGAAAAAAGGGGTGAACATGTCTTGTAATAGGAATCCTCTTATTAGATAGAGAATATGGAGGTATTGGGCGGTACTCCAAATTGACAAAATCATATAAAACTACAGATGAAATGGAAAAAAAGCCATGCTCACCTACAGAATTTTTTAAGTAGCCTATGATCTTGAAACTTAGTGTATGAACGGGCATCGTGGCGCAATGGATATCGTTTCGAAATGAGAAATCGGAGAGTCGCATTCGAATTCGTTGAATTCATTTACGCTAAAATAATTGTGGGTGTATATATATTCAACTTTTCTACCCTAGTTAATGAACGAATAACAGGATAGATTTGGGTCTGTAGTCTTCTTTGGCAACCAATCTAAGACAGAAAGAGAAGAAAACCTACTGTGGGAAAATGTTCCGTCTAGTCATTTAGGTCTTCAAAGAGACATAATCACCCAACATATTTTTTGATGTGTTTGCATTCGGACATAATGCTAAATGAAAGATCCGAAGTAATGTCTGGATGCAAACATATCAGAAAATATATTTTAGGATCATACAGATCCCAATTAAAATGTTTGCAAATCTAGACAAGCTCTTCCTTTATTTTGAACTCTTGGTTAACTTTAAACTTTATGTTTTGCGTACTGAAAGTTCCTGTTGTATTTGTCTATATTTCTGAGATGAGGTAGTATTTACAGTATTTATCGTATTCAGACTATTGTCCTCATCTTTGTTGCCATTTGTACGAAGTTTAATAATAGATCATTCTATTTGTCTATATTTCTGAGATGAGGTAGTATTTACAGTATTTTCATTATTCGGACTATTGTCTTCATCTTTGTTGCCATTTGTACGACTTTTAATAATAGATCATTCTATTTGTCTATATTTCTGAGACGAGGTATTATTTACTGTATTTACATAATTCGGACTAGTATCCTCATCTTTGTTGCCATTTTTACGACGTTTCGGCGGTTGTACGCTCCGGCTTTCTTCAAGTGCTAGGAAGTTCAAACTGAACCCTTTATTACTGTTGTGGATTCCTGGTGAGGAACCGCATACAACAATGAACAACAAAAACAGATATTGAGATAGTTAAGTAGGTTACGTTGAACGTCATATACAAACTTGAACACAGGTTAGTAAATTCAGAAATACTATTAGTAAGAAATACTATATACAAGTCTTGAATTGAAGTCATTGGTAATAGTATGTTCGTGTATATTATTCTAGCTGAGTGGAACTCGGAGCTAGTCTAACTTCTGATGCGGTAGTCTCTTGGTAACTTCGGTATCTCTCAGTAACTTGCGTATCAGTTTCGGTACTCCCCGTTAACTCGCACGGATCTCTACGAATACTCTCCCTACTCTATGGCAGTAACTGCTGTTCTCTCTATGGCAGGAGTGTATGTATACGCAGACGAGATGATATTGAACTCACAACTTTTTGGTCAAGTCACAGGAACTAACCAACGTCTATATTTAGTGGATATACCAGGCTACAGTCGTGGTGAACAATTAACTTGCAGGGTTAGATGGAAATAACTCATGACTTATCTAGGGTTTACTAAGCAAGGAATGAGAATGATATACTCCAGTGATTGTAATAAAGGGTTCGGTTTCGAAATTCCTAGCACCTGAAGAAGGTCGGAACGTACAACGGCTGAAACGGCGTACAAACGACAACAAAGATGATGACAATAGTCCGAATAATTTAAATACTATATTGAATCCATAGCAAAATCTACTGTTAAGAAGGTTGGGTCACTATGTCGATCCAGGATGTTTTTTCCACTTGAATCCATCCTGCATATATACAAGTCAACCATCCGTCCGTGCATGGAGTACTGCTGCCATTTATGGTCAGGTGCCCCTGCAGTTCTCCTCAGTGTTCTTGACAGGCTCCAAAGGAGAGTCTGTAATGTGATAGGTACTGATCTGGCGGCTCGACTGTAGCCACTTCCCCATCGTCGAAATGTGGCCTCCCTTTGTCTGTTCTATAAATACTTTCATGGCTTCTGCTCAGACGAACTTAAGTCACTGATGCCTCCTCAACAGGTGTTTACTCGTGCAACCAGACTGGCATCTGGGTCCCACCCATTCACAGTCAGGTTAGCCAAATGCAGACGACAATTCTACTCCTGCAACTTCTTCTCTCGCACTTCCCGCGTGTGAAACTCACTCCCGTATTCTTGCTTTCCTGACGGCTACAACCTCCAGAAATTTAAATGCAAAGTCAATACTCATCTACTAACCGCTGGACTCTAGCTCTCTCCCCACCCCTGTATAACCTTCCCTTTCTCTCCACCTTTGTATCTGTCATCGCACCTGCTTTCTCAGCTTTCTATTGTTCCTTTCTAACTAGTTTGTACTCCTCACTCTTTTCTAATTAATCTTTTTACATTTATGTAGCCGCCTGCATATCAGTGGCGTTTCCGCCTTGCTCGGGGTGAAATGATTAAAAAAAAAAAATGAAAAAAAGTTCTACGTTTGAAAAGGGCGTTGGAGAATCAGTTGATCTAAAAAGCTTGAAGAAACCGACAGATTGAAAACAATGTTATCTAATTGACTCACTTGGGAATAGAAATTTTTAAACGATTTACATTATATATAAATTGACCACTTTTTACTGTAACTGTATACTGGTCGAATTTAATTCTGACCAATAAGGGGTTAATAATTATATATATATATATATATATATATATATATATACTGTTAAATATAACAGACAATTCATGTCTATTATGTTTAATCACGAGCAGTCCAAAACATCGTATTTTGGCTTTAATCTCAGGTGAAAATAAAAATAAAAACTGTCCAACATTTACATATTTTTTTAATATGCTGCTTCTATATTTTAAAATGTTAAACCAATACATAATAATAATCAAATTAAGCTCATCATATATTATAAAAAATAAAACAATAGTCTCTAATGACCCTACAACCACACAACTAAATTCTCTACAGACAACTAATGCAGTGTATTAATTTACATACCCGTTTCGAGATTGTATCTCTGGTACTTATAATAAAACCACTACATATATTTGTTTTACTACAACCACGCTCTCCCGTGGTCATACCTGTCACCTTTCTCATCAGAGTTTAATTAAACAAGATTTTTTAGAAAAAAATAGCCATGTAGGTAATATTAGAGAGATTTTAGTCGATAACACTATAATGTTCACAGTAAAAACAAACCTTCAGATACTGGAGGCAATTTGCATTAAATCAAACAACCCACACTTAATAAAAACAGATTTCAATCTGGTCACAACACATTACATTGCATTTAGACATATGTCTCTGTTAACATTTCGTTTCTCACGCGGTGTGACGTCATAAGACCTCATTACAAATTTACGAACTGTGTCTGCTATTCGGTAACTGTTATCATTGCATAGCAATGTTTTATGTCAACACAAGATAATATCGTCTTTGATGGTGGATGTCTTTTTGTTAACGTCCCTGTATCCTCTCTGAAAATGGCTCATGTGAGCCAAAAGCTTAGAACCAGCATAATAAAAGAATATCCAAATGTTGGACAATTTTTGTCTTTATTTTCATCTGAAATTAAAACCAAAATACAATGTTTAAAACGGTTCATGATTAAACATAATAGACATCCATTGTCTGTTATATTTAACAGTATATGTTTTGAAAATTCTCTGATGCCTCGATACACTAAATATATAAATATATACATCTATCTATCTATCTATCTATCTATCTATATATATATATATATATATATATAGATAGATAGATAGATAGATAGATAGATAGATAGATAGGTAAAATCGTCCTACAAAATTAAAGTTTGTAAAAAGGACATGCTACATAAGACGTTTTTCGGTCTAAGAAAAGCATCCTGATACCAAATCTAACCTTTAATTCTCTAGATTAGGCAGCGTTTTCATGTACTATAAATCATATTTATTATTATTATTGGTTATGGATGAAAATCACAGAATTGTCAGTTGAAACAACATTTGTCCTAATAACCCTTTTGTGTAGAATGTCGGCCTCCCTTTTTATATTCCAGCAGTAGTCTGCCAACATGCCGGTGTTCCATTTTCCTTTAAAACGTTTCTCCATCACTGAAATATCCTGATGAAATCTCTCGCCATGTTCATCACTTACATCACGAAGATTCTCAGCAAATAAATCCAAATGGGAGTGGAGAGCATGAATTTCTAGAGACATGTTACATCCCATGTTACAGACATATTACAGACATGTTACATCTCATATCATGAGAATGATGCAGTAGATCATTCACAACTTGAACATAGTCATCTGAATAATGTTTTCCCATGAAATTCTCACAAACTTTCTTGAATGAGTCAAAGGCATTTTTTTCTTGAGATGTTTGTTGAAAGTTTCATCAAGTACAACTTTTCGAATGTGGGGAGCTATGAAGAGACCTTCGTTTATTTTAGCTTGACTTAGAGAAGGGAACCTCTCTGCAAGATATGCAAATGCAAAGGAATCCTTATCTATGGCCTTCACAAATTGCTTAAACAAAAGTTTAATATGCAAAGGAGTCAAATGGATTCTATCACTTTGCAGAAGTGGTTTGTGCTTGATATTATGCTTTCCTTGCTCAATTTAATCTCTAACAGGGCAATCCTTGCGTACATAAGTTTCAGTTCTCGCTCTGGAGTCCCATAAGCAAAGATAAAAGCAAAATTTAGTATAACCAAGCTGCAAGCCAGTAAGCATAACCATAACCTTGAAATCTGCGCACACATGCCATTTATGGTTATTATATTGTATGCTCGTTAAAACTGTTTTAAAATTTTCATATGATTCTTTCATAGTTGCGCTGTAAACCATGATAACAGATGACAGTGTTACTGTTGTGTAACAAAACAGCTTTGATGCTTTCATTGGAAAAGAAAATTAAAGAAAACTCGCCACTTGTTATTATCATATGGTATTTCTACCTGTTCAACCATTTAGGGTTGTCATTACAGAAGCATAAGTCATCTTTTTTTTTTTTTTTTTTTTTTTTTTAATCATCTCACCCCAAGCAAGGCATTCCACTGCCACTATTGCGCATGGGGCTACATAGGGGAAGGTAAAGAGAAGGAGTGGATAGACATAGGGAATGTCAGGAGAAAGGTGATAGATGAGTAAGGATAGCAAGGATAAGTGTCGGGCAGATGGGAAGAGTGTTTGATAGAATGGGAGCAGGTTAGTGTGTTAGGAGGTGTCTATTGACCTTACATTTAAACTCCTGGAGATTGTAGCCGTCGGGGAAGCAATCGTTTGGAAGAGAATTCCACAGTTGGGAAGTGCGAGGAAAGAAACTGTTGGAGTAGAAGTTACGGCTGCATTTTATCGATTTCACTGTAAAAGGGTGGGATCTAGTTGCTAATCTAGTATCTCGTGCAAATTCGTATTTAGGGGGCACCAGTGATCTAAGTTCATCGGAGCAGAAGCCGTGAAAGTATTTATAGAAGAGACACAGCGAAGCCACGTCTCGCCGGTGGGAGAGAGACTGCAGGCGGTCTGCCAAGTCGGTATCTATCACATTACAGACCCTCCTCTGAACCTTATCGAGAAGCCCGAGGAGAACAGCAGGGGCACCCGACCAGATATGGCAGCAGTATTCAATGCACGGGCGGATGGTAGATTTGTAAATCTGCAGGATAGATTTAGACGGAAAAAACTTCCGGGCCCTACACAGAGAACCGACTTTCATAGCAGCGGATTTAGCAATGGATTCGATATAGTCATTCCATTTGAGGTCCGCTGAAAGTGTGAGACCAAGGAGGCGTAGTGTTTTACTCTCTGGGAGGCAAGCCTGGTCCATGCTAATGGGAGGTAGGTGAGATTGTCGATGATGGTTAATTGAGAGTAGCTTCGTTTTAGAAGCATTAAAATTTACTAGCCATTTCTTACCCCAGTCCAATATGGATTGGAGGTCTTTTTCAATCTCGGCTGCAAGTTTAGCTTTGACGCCTACACCAGATTTTTGTTGGAGGCGAGAGTAAACTGTGGTGTCATCGGCGTACAACTTTACAGTGTTAGCTGCTTGTGGTAAGTCAACTGGGATTCAGTCCATTTTTCATTCGTTTTTGTGAAATTTCTTGAAATTATTTTATTTATTTATTTCTCAGTTTTTTGGCCGTCTTTGTTTTTTGTTTTTTTTTTTTCGTCACTTAATTTGTGTAAATAATTTTGCTATTCAAGGGTATTTTCGACTAATGATAAATAGCATCACGGTTCAATTATTTCCATTAGTTTTGTCTTGTAGAAGATTTAAATTCTCTGTCTTCGAGAGATTGAATTCTTAACGGCTTGCAAGCGAACGCAAGCAACATAATTCGACTATATTCTGTAAAAAACGGTTTAATTTCTATTTTTGTCTTCAGAAATTGAATTAAATCAACTTTACAGTGTTATTGCTTGTGGTAAGTCAACTGGGATTCAGTCCATTTTTCAGTCTGTTTTTGTGAAATTTCTGAAATTATTTTATTTATTTATTTCGTCTTTTGGCCGTCTTTGTTTTTTGTTTTTTTTTTTCGTCACTTAATTTGTGTAAATAATTTTGCTATTCAAGGGTATTTCTGACTAATGATAAATAGCATCACGGTTCAATTATTTCCATTAGTTTTGTCTTGTAGAAGATTTAAATTTCTGTCTTCGAGAGATTGAATTCTTAACGGCTTGGCAAGCGAACGCAAGCAACATAACTCGACTATATTCTGTAAAAAACGGTTTAATTTCTATTTTTGTCTTCAGAAATTGAATTAAATCAACTTTACAGTGTTAGCTGCTTGTGGTAAGTCAACTGGGATTCAGTCCATTTTTCAGTCTGTTTTTGTGAAATTTCTTGAAATTATTTTATTTATTTATTTCGTCTTTTGGCCGTCTTTGTTTTTTGTTTTTTTTTTCGTCACTTAATTTGTAAATAATTTTGCTATTCAAGGGTATTTTCGACTACGATAAATAGCATCACGGTTCAATTATTTCCATTAGTTTTGTCTTGTAGAAGATTTAAATTTCTGTCTTCGAGAGATTGAATTCTTAACGGCTTGGCAAGCGAACGCAAGCAACATAACTCTACCTATATTCTGTAAAAAACGGTTTAATTTCTAGCTTTTTGTCTTCAGAAATTGAATTAAATCAACTTTTTTACAGTGTTAGCTGCTTGTGGTAAGTCAACTGGGATTCAGTCCATTTTTCAGTCTGTTTTTGTGAAATTTCTTGAAATTATTTTATTTATTTATTTCGTCTTTTGGCCGTCTTTGTTTTTTGTTTTTTTTTTCGTCACTTAATTTGTGTAAATAATTTTGCTATTCAAGGGGTATTTTCACCAATGATAAATAGCATCACGGTTCAATTATTTCATTAGTTTTGTCTTGTAGAAGATTTAAATTTCTGTCTTCGAGAGATTGAATTCTTAACGGCTTGGCAAGCGAACGCAAGCAACATAACTCGACTATATTCTGTAAAAAACGGTTTAATTTCTATTTTTGTTTTCAGAAATTGAATTAAATCAACTTTACAGTGTTAGCTGCTTGTGGTAAGTCAACTGGGATTCAGTCCATTTTTCAGTCTGTTTTTGTGAAATTTCTGAAATTATTTTATTTATTTATTTCGTCTTTTGGCCGTCTTTGTTTTTTGTTTTTTTTTCGTCACTTAATTTGTGTAAATAATTTTTGCTATTCAAGGGTATTTTCGACTAATGATAAATAGCATCACGGTTCAATTATTTTAATAGTTTTGTCTTGTAGAAGATTTAAATTTCTGTCTTCGAGATTGAATTCTTAACGGCTTGGCAAGCGAACGCAAGCAACATAACTCGACTATATTCTGTAAAAAACGGTTTAATTTCTATTTTTGTCTTCAGAAATTGAATTAAACTCAACTTTTACAGTGTTAGCTGCTTGTGGTAAGTCAACTGGGATTCAGTCCATTTTTCAGTCTGTTTTTGTGAAATTTCTTGAAATTATTTTATTTATTTATTTCTGTCTTTTGGCCGTCTTTGTTTTTTGTTTTTTTTTTCGTCACTTAATTTGTGTAAATAATTTTGCTATTCAAGGGTATTTTCGACTAATGATAAATAGCATCACGGTTCAATTATTTCCATTAGTTTTGTCTTGTAGAAGATTTAAATTCTGTCTTCGAGAGATTGAATTCTTAACGGCTTGGCAAGCGAACGCAAGCAACATAACTCGACTATATTCTGTAAAAACGGTTTAATTTCTATTTTTGTCTTCAGAAATTGAATTAAATCAACTTTACAGTGTTAGCTGCTTGTGGTAAGTCAACTGGGATTCAGTCCATTTTTCAGTCTGTTTTTGTGAAATTTCTTGAAATTATTTTATTTATTTATTTCGTCTTTTGGCCGTCTTTGTTTTTTGTTTTTTTTTTTCGTCACTTAATTTGTGTAAATAATTTTGCTATTCAAGGGTATTTTCGACTAATGATAAATAGCATCACGGTTCAATTATTTCCATTAGTTTTGTCTTGTAGAAGATTTAAATTTCTGTCTTCGAGAGATTGAATTCTTAACGGCTTGGCAAGCGAACGCAAGCAACATAACTCGACTATATTCTGTAAAAAACGGTTTAATTTCTATTTTTGTCTTCAGAAATTGAATTAAATCAACTTTACAGTGTTAGCTGCTTGTGGTAAGTCAACTGGGATTCAGTCCATTTTTCAGTCTGTTTTTGTGAAATTTCTTGAAATTATTTTATTTATTTATTTCTGTCTTTTGGCCGTCTTTGTTTTTTGTTTTTTTCGTCACTTAATTTGTGTAAATAATTTTGCTATTCATACAGTATTTTCGACTAATGATAAATAGCATCACGGTTCAATTATTTCCATTAGTTTTGTCTTGTAGAAGATTTAAATTTCTGTCTTCGAGAGATTGAATTCTTAACGGCTTGGCAAGCGAACGCAAGCAACATAACTCGACTATATTCTGTAAAAACGGTTTAATTTCTATTTTTGTCTTCAGAAATTGAATTAAATCAACTTTACAGTGTTAGCTGCTTGTGGTAAGTCAACTGGGATTCAGTCCATTTTTCAGTCTTGTTTTTGTGAAATTTCTTGAAATTATTTTATTTATTTATTTCGTCTTTTGGCCGTCTTTGTTTTTTGTTTTTTTTTTCGTCACTTAATTTGTGTAAATAATTTTGCTATTCAAGGGTATTTTCGACTAACGATAAATAGCATCACGGTTCAATTATTTCCATTAGTTTTGTCTTGTAGAAGATTTAAATTTCTGTCTTCGAGATTGAATTCTTAACGGCTTGGCAAGCGAACGCAAGCAACATAACTCTCGACTATATTCTGTAAAAACGGTTTAATTTCTATTTTTGTCTTCAGAAATTGAATTAAATCAACTTTACAGTGTTAGCTGCTTGTGGTAAGTCAACTGGGATTCAGTCCATTTTTCAGTCTGTTTTTGTGAAATTTCTTGAAATTATTTTATTTATTTATTTCGTCTTTTGGCCGTCTTTGTTTTTTGTTTTTTTTTCGTCACTTAATTTGTGTAAATAATTTTGCTATTCAAGGGTATTTTCGACTAATGATAAATAGCATCACGGTTCAATTATTTCCATTAGTTTTGTCTTGTAGAAGATTTAAATTTCTGTCTTCGAGAGATTGAATTCTTAACGGCTTGGCAAGCGAACGCAAGCAACATAACTCGACTATATTCTGTAAAAAAAAACGGTTTAATTTCTATTTTTGTCTTCAGAAATTGAATTAAATCAACTTTACAGTGTTAGCTGCTTGTGGTAAGTCAACTGGGATTCAGTCCATTTTTCAGTCTGTTTTTGTGAAATTTCTTGAAATTATTTTATTTATTTATTTCGTCTTTTGGCCGTCTTTGTTTTTTGTTTTTTTTTTCGTCACTTAATTTGTGTAAATAATTTTGCTATTCAAGGGTATTTTCGACTTTTACTAAGTTAAAACTTTGTAAGCCTCAGTCACTTTTTCCTTTTTTTTTTTTTTTTTTTTTTTTTTTTTTAATTGGAGTAGATAGTTTCTACTATCGCCCGGTCTCACACTCCACCCCCTTCTTTTGAATGAGTTTAGAGGTGATCACCTTGTTTCTTGTTTAGGAAGGGGTTTCCGGTTCATCCCCTTTCTCTGGTCTTGGTGTTAGTTCAGCTGGAAGCTCTTTGCAGTTACGGAGTATGGTGGCAACGTCTTTACATTCTGAGGGTACCGGGTTGGCAGTTTCCTGGTTGCTGCTTCCGACTGGTAGTTAGGAGCCCGAACTCTTGCGTAGCGTCTTGAGAGGCTGCTCTGATCAACAGTTGAATAATACCGGGGTTCTTGTAGTGCCATATCGCGCATGGACGGGCGTCCCTGCATGAACGTTCGGTGGGCAACCCCGAGGCCACATTATGTTGTAGGCCGCGCCAGTCTCCATCCTTCACAAGTTGCAAATGATTGACCGACTGATTCTATTCTAAGACCACTCCTTCACTGAATTACTATGGAAAAAAGCAAACATAATAACAAAACTAAACCAGCTCATTTGAAAACGCCCAAACCTGTCTGCATCTCTTTCACTAACATTCGCGGCATCCGCACCAACTTCCCCAGCGTAGATTCTTTCCTCCATAATAACTCACCTGATATATTAGCCCTATGTGAAACTAATCTTAACCCTTCTATCCCCTCATCTGAGTTCTGCGTTCCTGGCTACCTTCCCCTCTTCAGGAAGGACTCCAATGTTCATATGCATGGGCTTGGTGTCTATGTCAGCGAACACCTTCCTTTAGCTAGGGTGTCATCTTTTGAATCCCTAGATCATTCTTTCATGTGCTTCCGCCTCTCACTTCTCAGCTCGATTAGCTATCTCTTCTTTCTGTACCGCTCTCCTTCCTCCCCTGACTGTTCGTTACTTGACATCATTTCTGACAATATTGACAAAGCCATTTCTACCCATCCCTCTGCCCATGTATTCGTGTTTGGTGACTTTAACGCCCACCACACCAAGTGGCTGAAGAACGCTGTCACTGACCCTGCTGGTGTCCACACCATGAACTTTTCAATCACCCAATCCCTTACGCAAGTAGTGGACTTCCCCACGCGTTTATCCGACAACCCTAACGGAAGCAACTCACTTCTAGACCTCTGCTTCACTTCCATCCCAGACTCTTGCACTACCAGACAACTCTGCCCTCTTGGAAACTCTGACCACACTGTAGTGTCCGTCAATATTTCACTCCACTCCCGCCCGACCCATGAAACACAGACAAGTAGAATATCATACTGCTATCAAAGAGCAGACTGGGATTCGTTCCGAGACTTCCTCTGTGACATCCCTTGGAACAACGTCTTTAGTCTTCCCATCGAAGAATGTGCATCCGAGGTCTCCTCCTGGGTTAAGGCTGGCATTGATGCCTTCATCCCTGCTAGGAAATTCCAGCTTAAATCTCATTCGTCTCCATGGTTCTCACCTGCTTGTTCGGCTGCCATTGCCCACCGGAATCATTTCTTCCGACTTTATCGTAACTATGCGTCGGAAGAAAACAGGCGCCTTTTCACTTCAGCTCGTAATAAGTGTAAAAGGGTACTTAACGAAGCTAAGATGTTGTTTGCTGCCAGAATGAAGCAACGCATAGCATGCTCTAAATTCGGCTCTAAAGACTACTGGCGACTCTGTAAAAGAGTACTTAACAAGAGCAAGTCCACAATACCCCCGCTAATCAATAAATTTGAGGTCCTCACCTCCCCAGCAGATAAGGCTGAATGTTTTGCCCGCAGATTCTCGAACAATTCGAGTCTGGACTCGTCTGGAGTCTTTACACCCGATTTCTCACCTAGAACCGAGGCACAACTGAATGATGTCCACATTACACCTTCGCTTGTCTCTAAGATAATCTTAAAACTTGACCCTCACAAAGCGAGCGGTGGTGACGGAATCCCAACCATAGTCTTAAAGAAATGTGCCCCTGAACTCTCCTCTATCCTTTCTAAGCTCTACAACCTCTGCCTATCTGCTTCCTGCTTTCCTGCCTGTTGGAAATCTTCCTCTATAGTTCCCATATTTAAAAACACTGGAGAACCCTCTGACCCTGCAAATTACCGCCCTATCAGCCTTCTTCCGATCTTTGGCAAAGTGTTCGAAGCCATTATCAACGCCGAGGTGGTTCAGCATCTCACAGCACACAGGCTCCTCTCGGACAAGCAATATGGTTTCCGCTTCACCAGGTCTACTGCTGATATGCTAACGACCATCACCGAGTACATATACCAGGCACTCGACAGGAATGGCGAAGCTCGAACCGTTGCATTGGATATATCTAAGGCGTTCGACAGAGTTTGGCATGCTGGCCTTCTATGTAAACTGCGGAGCTATGGTATAACTGGACATTTGTTTGAACTAATCCAGTCATTCCTCTCTAACCGCACAATGAAAGTGGTATTAAACGGACATGCCTCTCAGAACTACCATACAAACGCAGGTGTCCCCCAAGGCTCCATCTTAGGTCCTACACTCTTCCTGATATATATTAATGATCTCCCTGATTCCATAAGAACCCAAATCTTTTATTGTAAACAAAACGTGCAGTTTTAGTGCACGTTTGCTGTAGTATGTTACCTTCACTCATTCTTTAAGAAGATTACATTCTTTACGTCTTGATGCCAGAAGTTCAATTTTGTCTTTCTTAAAATAGAGATCTCTAGATAAGTCATTTAAGGCCCCTTGAAAAATGGTATTGGCTTACTATTAGTTTCTGAATCAAAAACTTCTGTTGGTTCATCACTGGAATGATCATCTTCACTATTAGAACCCCACATTTCTTGATCTGGGGGTTTTGGCACAGGTAAATCTTTTGAGTGCTCAACTGGGCGCATTGCCGATTGCAAATTTAGGTAAGCAATGTGTTTCTTTTTCTTTGCTGTAGTACAGCCGGTATAGTGTTGCTGACAGAAATAGCAATCATTAGAATGGTCTTTCTACTCACGCCAAATCATTGGTACACTAAACTTCATGTGAACATTTTTCTTTCATACCATGTACTCAATGTCTTCACACACGTAATGCAACAGACACGAGGAGCCCATGGCTTGTCTTGGTCTCCTATTTTACAATGAAATTAAGCTTTGTACAATTTCTTGATATGTCTTGTAATGCTGCGCTTTTCCTTAGCAAATGTTAATCCGCCACAAATATAGCAGAATCGATTTGGATCATTTTTACACTGTCTTGACGTCATTGTCAAAACCTATATATATATAAAAAAAGAAATATTAAATCTAGATTCATTAGTCATGACTTATTTAGTGATAAACACGGTTTAATATAAGCGCACAATAACATATACAAAATATGTAAGCGCAACGATGTGAGAAATTCAGTTTTGACCTTTTTCGCTAAAATTCTCAAAGGTTACAAATTTGCTCAAAAACTACCTAACTCAACAAAAAGAAATCAAGAAATGGATTTTTTATGCCATTGCGAATATAAAAATGGGCGCAGGTGCCCTGTACTTTTTCAAGTGTTGCACAGTGTAACCAATGAGTGTGTTCCCTTCATTTCTTTTGAACATAGGTGAACGTTGCAACGGAATGTCGTTCATTGCTAAAGCAACGTTATAACAAGCAAAGTATATCCCTTTCTTGTATGGAACTAAAACACATAGTTTAGCCGCTTCGATCATTGATACACCCGATTACATATCTTTTCATCGAATTATCCTCGGCATCATACAAACCGAAATGTTCGATAGAAGAACAAATAAATAAATAAATAAATAAATCTTTTCATACATTCTTGCTAATTCCCTTATCGGATTCCAGGAAAAAAAATAATTCAAGTGAGCATCCAATTTTGTAAGAATCCATACCTATTACTTTTCTTCTTTCTAAATTCAACGTGTTAAAGCACGTGTGATACCCTGCCCACGTCAGCCACCAACCAGCAAAGGTAACACAGTTTCGGTGGCTAAGGTGGTACTGCCAACCCTGGCCGCAACTGTACCTGTTGCCACCGGGGAGAGTATTGTTTCTTTTTGTGTTAAAGTGTTAGTCTCTAGCGAATTTTTTTACTACTGTAAGTTATTTCTACAAGACTGTGTTAAAAGCATTTGCATTTTATTGTTAAGCAATACACAACGCGTTCGTAGCGACAGTTATCAATGACGTGGAAAAGAAGGTAAACAGGTGTGTTTCACTTCGGTTGGTTGGTCGTTTGTTTTTATGGCAATTCAACCTTGGCGGGTCATTTATTGCCAACTAACCTTTATTTATTTATTACTGGTAATACCTTTTACAATTTATTGTTGTTTATATAAGTTTTTGTGTCTACTAATACATTTTCACTTTTTTTTTCGAGTATCAAGATTCATTGGGATTTGTTTTTAAGGGCCGGGTCTCCAAGTCTTACCCTTGTTATTTAACTCATAACTTGAGGGAAGGGATGGGTTAATACCTTTCCCAAGGGTACCAGTGCTTAAGTGAATGCAGGGTATTCAACTGGAATTCGAACTCGGAACCGATTTCTCTTTCCGAGCCGATATATACTGCACCACAACGTTCATCATATATAATTATATATAATAATTGCTGATTTTTTTATCAGATCTGAGCTTTCGGCTTACATAAGCCATTATCAAAGGATGAACATTTAATATTCAGTGAACATAGAACATTTAAATTATTAACAGAGTGGAGTTATACAGAGAAAATTAAATAGGTCCATTTTTTGCGTCCTATTTAATGAAACCAGTGTTAATGAAAAAATGCTGCCAAAATACACACACAATATATATATATATATATATATATATATTATCGATTTTCTGCACTATTGTAAGAACTGCAACCTTGAAACTTCTAAATATCGTTTCTTATGTCATTGTCTATGAGTGTATCAAATTTGAATAAAATCGGACCACTCCTTCTATAACCCGATTTTTTCGATTATCGATTTTTTATATTTATCGGGGGTACCTCGACCTAGCTAAGAACGCTTATAGTACAACTGTGTAAATTTTCAAGAAAATCGGTTCAGCCGTTTCGGAGTCTATAGGTAACGGACACACACACAGAAACATACACACACACACAATTCCATTTATAAATAAGTTTATATAGATATTTTCATGGCCAGTCAGATAAGTGCCATACGTGATACATGCTTGGGTGATCATGTCTCAAAAGAGACATGACTGACTGGGAAGAAGATTATCCCGCAGTAGGTTGCCATTGCTTTCTTCGGTAGACTGGTTGCCGAACAAAGCTATAGAACCCAATCTGTCCTGTTATTTAACCCATAAGTAGAAGGAAGAGACCGATTAATACCTTTTCCCAAGGGTATTTGCGCGTAAGTGAATGCAATGAATTCGGCTGAAATTCGAACTCGGCTCCCTAATTTCTAGTTCCGAGCCGATATCCAATGCACCACAACGCACATCCTTTTTCATGGTAATTATTCTAATAATCTGTTCATTCTTTAATTGGATTTTACGATGTTATGTTTAATAATAGATTTTTAGTTAGATTCCAGCATTTTATAGATGAAATGGCTAAATGCAACCGTAAGTTAAATGCTAACAGTTTCGACTCTCCAAACAATTCGGAGCCATTTTCACTACCTGCACATTTAATCTTACAGAACCTGGTATTCCTAAGCGTCCACCCATCTAGATATTTACAAGCCTTGACATTGCTTGATATTAGATAATGATTGTTTGGGATTGTCGTCTTCAACTGCGCGTAAGTGAATCTAATCAATGCGACTGGAACTCTAACTTGGCTCTCCTATTGTTATTCCGAGTTGAAGTAAAGAAATACGTCTTCCAAAAGCTAAGCAAAGTAATAATAAACAGGAATATTTAATAAGAAACAAAGAATATGTCAATATGTCAGTGTATTTTGGACAATCCCCCTCACAGATCAAGAAAAGAGCTGAGAGAGAAGAAATGTTTTCCTACATAAGGACGCTTCGAATATTTTCGACTGAAGATGTGAGTAGCAAGGAATTGTTTAAAACAATAGAATCAAAAAAGATCTTTATACGTAAAATTAGAATAATTCACTTGCGAATTTCTAAGGCGCATAATTAGATGGGAAAAAATAAGAAAGAAAGTGTCGGAGGTGTTCAAAAGACAAACCTTACTGAGTGCCAGAAAGGATAGGAAGTTGTGGAGATCCTCGATCGTCACGTTCTGAATGAACACGAGACATAGAAGAATATTGTCAGATGCGAAATATCTAAAACGCTGATCATTACAGACGAAGTTACATGATGGAATAAAAAATATTTTTGAATCGGAATAAACATATCATACAAACCCCCACCATATCAGAAGAAGAAGACAAAAACAGACAGACATATAAGAAGAAGAAGACAAAAACAGACAGACACGAGAAGAACTATAAAAAGAACTAATTTCAAATAGCTAACTCTTTCCTCTACATTATCTCGTAAAGAACGATGCAAAATGTCCGCCGTGATTTTCACAGTGACGTACAAAACTATGAGACTAAATGAAACTCGAGTCAATACAATAAATTCGGGAAGAAAACGAAATAAAAAAAAATAAAATAACCGATAATGGTTCACCTCTCTTAATGATTGTCTTCTTTTTGAGTGTTTAGCGAATCGCTTGATTAAAATTGCAACATTTCGCTGCATAATTCAGTTACAGCGAACATATTGAACGCGTTTAGCTTCGTTACGCGAAAACAAACGCCGACAAAATTACACACGGAACGTCATAAAGAGACCGGAGCGAGCCGTGGCGGAGCGAGCCGAGGCAGAGCGAGCCGAGGCGGAGCGAAAACTATGATGAACACACCGGCGGAAACCATGAACTATGGTAACTGGGGAATATTGAGATCGGGGATTTTAGTTGATGATCGCTTATATCGAACAGATCTCATGCTATCACGAGAGTACTCTTGCCGTTAAAAATGACAGTATGATATTTGAGCGTATTAATTAATTCAGTCAGTCAGTTAAGTGCCATACGTGATACACGCTTGGACAATCATGTCTCGAAAGAGACATGACTAACTGGGCAGAAGATGATCCCAAAGTAGGTTGCCATTGCTTTTTACAGTAGACTGGTTACCAGCCAAAGCTATAGAACCCAATCTGTGCTATTATTTGACATAGCTAGAGGGGGAAGAGATGTATTATATTATTAAGTAGTAATTAGTGGGTATCAGTTTATTACTTCATAACAATATAAAACTGATCTCTCACTTTATGCTCAGTAGAAGCTTTAATCATGTTTTTAATTATTATATTCATAGAGCCAGTTAAGTGCCATACTTGATACACACTTTGGGCGATCATAGTAGAAGATTATCCTGCAGTAGGTTGCCATTGCTTTCTGCGGTAGACTGGTTTCCACCTAAGGTTATAGAACCCAATCTGTCCTGTTATTTAACCCTTAAATGGAAGGAAAAGACGGATTAATATCTTTCCTAAGGGTATTTGTGCGAAAGTGAATGCAGGGAATTGAACTTTTGTTGTGTATATCTGTTTTAAGAGATTAAGGTTTTTTGTTTTGCATTTTTCTTAGGATAAATGAAATTCTTCATCTGTTGTGTAGAAAGTCAAATATCTGATTTTGCTTTTTAAAGCTTTGTCCTGTGTGTGAAATAAAAGCAGACATGAGATTTTGGTTTCTTTTTGTTTTGTTTGTCGACAAGTCACTGAGAAAAGGAAGGAACCAGTTAATGCGATGTGAAAGAAAGGTAATATCCTCGCGTATTTATACGATTGTGGAAAATTGAAATGGATCAACATTTAAGATATTTTTCCTTGCACCTGATTAGCTAATAATTAAGTGGTATTTATTTGCTTTTTGCAGTGGCAGCACGTGATAAAATTTCTGAGCCAACTGTCTTTTCAAAATAACTTTTCTGTTGGTGAATGTATAAATGTATAAACTTCTTATTGGCTTATAAAGAGATGTAGGTGGGTGCAAGCTCGGATTCTCTGTGTAATTAAATTACATTATGTTAAAATATTATAAAATATTATAATATTAAAATTATGATGTTATATATATATATATATATATATATATATATATATATATAAATTTCCTCGAGCCACAAGATTAGCAACTAGGTCCTACCTTTTTACTGTGAAACCAATAAATTGTAAACGCAAATTCTACTTCATCAGCTTCTTTTCTCGCAGTTCCTGCCTGTGGAACTCCCTTCCGTTTACTTGCTTTCCCGACAGCGATAATCTCCAAGAATTTAAATGTAAAGTCAATAGTCATTTCCTATCTCACTAACTTTGTCGTCGTCCTGCGGCCTTGGCTGAGAGAGAACTCACTACACCCCTCCGGTATTCCCTGTGCATTTGGAACCCTGGCGCAGTTTATCGCGAAATTCATAATCTTGTCAAAAGGCTGAATACTTAATGCTTCGCCAGGGCTACCAAGGATGTTTTTATTGTGACACCAACACTAGATGGGTTGCCTCCAGGCCCCGTCTTGTTATTTAACCCATAACTGGAGGGAAGTGACGGATTAATACCTTTCCCAAGGGTACCAGTGCTTAAGTGAATGCAGGGTACTCAACTGGAATTCGAACGCGGCTCACCGATTTCTCTGCAAGCCGATATCCACTGCACCACAACGCACATCCGTCACTGAACGCTTACAGCGCCTGGTATTATTAAGCGGTCACCCATGTAGGTACTGACCAGACTCACGTCGCTTAACTTCGGCGATCTCTCTCATGCTCCTTTCTCCGTCCACTCCACTCTCATCAGTATTCTCATCCTTCTCTTACCCACTTCCTGACACCCCGACAACCTGTGACTCTTTCCCATAACCTTCCTCCTAAGTAAACCCCTGCAAAGCAGTGGCATTAAAATGGAGCGGTATGATTAAAAAAACATCTTATAATATCATAGAATGTTGCATTATAGTATTATAAGATATTAGAAGTATTATATAGAATAAAAATATAGAATAGTATGCGATACAATGATATAAAATTCGAAAGGTAAGTTTAATAATCCTGTCTGCTATGAATCACATAACCTTACCGGTTGAATACCGATAATATTTAAGGGAAATTGAAACAAAAAATGCATTATAATTTAAATGAGAAAGAGACAGTTACATTTTCTTGATCGCACAAATACTGGAGTTGACAGAGACAGAGAAAACAGTGAATGAAGAACGGAAAATTCTCAAGTAAAGGGTTGTAACGATATAACTTAGGAAAGATATCAGAAGACGAAACCTTCTGAAGAAACACAAAAGGCAGAAGGTTGTAGAAAGCCATAATCTTCGATATATTTTGTCTCTTCAGACACGCATTCCCCATAAACATTCCCATACAAGGTGGGCGAAATGTTGAAAGCCACTTTATAGATTTAATAATTACTAGGTTTCATGCTTTATTTGGTATAATTAACTATTCCAGTCAGAGATTATTTAACCCATTACTGCAAAGCACCTAATTTTGTTTTCGGTCGGGGGAGGTTAATTAGATTTTAAAAATTGCCTCACCTGAGATTATCATTAGCCAGTAAGGTAACAAGAGCAAATATTTTACAGAAACACTAATTCATTAATTGGGGAAATTCGCTTTTAAGAAGGTCGGTTCACTGTGCAGGGCCAGGAAGTTTTTCCCGTCTGAGTCCATCCTGCACATATATAAATCTACCATCCGCCCGTGTATTGAATACTGCTGCCTCATCTGGTCGGGTGCCCCTGCTATTCGCATCGGGGTTCTTGACAGAATCCAACGAGACTCTGTAATGTGATAGATACCGACTTGGCAGCTCGGCTGCAGTCGCTATCTCACCGGCGTATCGTGGCTTCCTTGTGCCACTTCTATAAATACTTAACTTCAACTTAAAACTTAGATCACTGGTGCCTCCTATTCATGAATTTACACGAGCTACTAGCTTAGAAAACAGCGTCCCACCCTTTTACAGCGAAACCGATAAAATGTAACCTCAATTTCTACTCCATTAACTTCTTTTCATGCAGTTCCCGCCTGTGGAACTCCCTTCCATATACTTGCTTCCCTGACAGCTACAATCTTCAGGAATTTAAATGTAAGGTCAATAGACATCTCCTATCTCACTGATTAGCATCCATTCTTTCAAGCCCTTTTTTCATCTATTCCACCCCCATCTTCGGTATCCTCATCCGACTATTACCCTCCTTCTGACATTTCTCATAACTAACCCCTCTTTCTCATCACTTTCCCCTATGTAACCCCCTGCGCAACTGTGGCAGTAGAATACCTTGCTTGGGGTTAGATGATCTTTTAAAAAATTATGATCAGAAAGAGGAGGAGGAGGAGGAGAAAGAGGTAGAGAGAGATGAGAAAGAAAGTTCATTAGAGCAATTGCCATGGAAATACACATAGAAACGACACAGGAAATCCAGGTCACGGCAAGAAATAGTCACTGAAACAGAGATGCCAGTTCATAACTGATAACATAACAAACCCTTTTTCTGATTTTATCAAGAAACGTGATATATATATTTTTGGCATTTAAAACAACATGCCTGGCTGCATAAACAATTCTGGAAAACCCTCGTTGAAAACACAACGTTACTTAAACATGTAAACAATAAACAAAAACTAAAAATTCTCGAAGCTATATAAATAAAACAGTTGAAATTTAACTTTTAAACAGTTGAAATTTAACTTTTAAAATTAACAAAATAGACTATGAAATCTACACAGACATTCTTAAATGCCTATAATTAATTACAGAAGACATTAGTTTATTTTAATGGCTTCCCATACTTAATATTTCTCGTTTTCACTCTCGCGTGGTCATGCGTGACGTCATGAACTCTGGTGCAATTTTCCCTTCCAGCGTCTCGTATGCAAGAGTTTTTCTTGACATCTTCCATGTAAACAAAAACAGACTATCATTATTCTTTTTCCGTGTATTGTTTAATATATTTTAATGCAACTGGCATCTTTGGTAATGGCTTATATAAGCCGAAAGCTAAGATAGGATTTAAAAATATGTATCGAAATTGTGATTTTTTCCCTTTTAATGATAATGCTATTAAGCCTATCAGACGATATGAAAAGAATTTACATACAATAGACAAAACTTATCTATATTATTTAATGAAACATGCATCAATACATATATATAGTTTATGGTAAAAACAAATTTTACCGAATTTCATCAGACCACACTATATTTAGTGTGGTCTGATGAAATGAGGTAATTTAGCTCATAGAAATGTATTATAATTTATAGCCAATTTAAATGACGTGTTGAGTTTTCTTTTATATATATATATATATATATATATATATATATATATATATATATACTACTGGCCATAATTGTTATGCTACCCTACTTTTTTAAAAGAAATGATGCATTTCATACTATTTTTAGTATTTATTGCCAAATGAAATTAGAATGCTTCTTTTTTTATTATTAGTGTTCAAAATTTAACAAAGCAACAAAGCGAAGATGAACTCGTCCAAATCCCCCTAAATTTTCTTCATTCTTTCATTGATGAAACTGCAATATAGGTAATTATTAAATATTTATAAATTCATTTGATGCATATGTTATTGTGAAATATTTAAAAAAAAGCCGTTCTATTTTCATTTTAAATTATTCACAAAAAATACTAAAAATTGGCAAAAAAATACTAAAAATAGTATGAAATACATGATTTTTTTATAACACTGGGGTGGCCTTATAATTATGGCCGGTAGATGTTAAGAGGTGACTGAAATCTGTATTTTTTCTGAAGTGTAACTGGACCTTGTGAGATTGTATATGACCCAGCGGGTTAATAAACGACTGATCAGAAGGTTGGAGTTGTTGTGGAGAGGATATATATATATATATATATATATATATATATATATATACACTACCGGCCATAATTATTAAGCCAACCCATTTTTAAAAAATAAATTAAGTATTTCATACTATTTTTAGTATTTAGTGCCAAATGAAAATAGAATGGTTCTTTTGTTATAATTACTTTGCAAAATTTTACAAGGCAAGGAAGCAAAAACGAACTCGTCCGAATCACCCTAAATTTTCTTCATTCTTTCATTGATGAAACTGCAATATAGGTAATTATTAAATATTTATAAATTCATTTGATGCACATGTTATTGTGCAGTAGTAACAAAGGAACCATTCTATTTTCATTTACAATTATTCCCTTGGCAATATTTACTAAAAAATAGTATGAAATACATCATTTTTATTTAAACACTGGGGTCCCCTAATAAATATGGTCGGTAGTATATATATATAGAGAGAGAGAACAGCTGAAGACGTAATGAATTTCTTTCCCAGAGGTTAACATTATCCATGTTGATGGAAGGCAAAAGTAGATATCTAACATGATTAATAGGCTGCAGTTTCGTTTTAGAAGAGTTAAAGCTTACAATCCATTTGTTGCCCCAGCAAACAACAAATAGTATGCTATCTTCGAGATCCGCTGCCATATTTACTTCATCATTCTTATTAAAAGTTGAATAAATTGTTGTCTGATTAGCATAAGGACTGACTTGGAAATTAAAACAAAATATTCGAGAAATTAACCTAGATATTCATTCGATTTAACAAAACCTGCTCGAATAAAGAATTATATATATATATATATCAGCATGCGGTGTGAGTATAGAAGAATCCAAAGGAGTATCCTGTACATACAGTGGTAGGAAAGCTCTGTAAGAGAGCTCAATATATATATATATATGTATATAAATACATATAGAGCAAATATAGGGGGAAATAAGGCAGACACGTTATTTCATGGTAAATCGGAAGTATAGGCCTATTTCAGACAAACCATCATCAGCTTCCGTCTTTATTGTACAAAGGATTTTTGTACAATAAAGACGGAAGCTTACAACGGTGGGAAAATATGTAAACTCTGGCAAGAATAAAAGTTAGAGATTATGCTATTAACTGTTGAATGAAAGAACGGAAAGTATGACTAAGTGTAACCATACTAAAAAAAAATTATTAGGTTCATACAACCATGGATGAAAGCGTTATAATTTCTTGTAATTTAAAAATTGCTCGTTCAAAAGTTCTCCGTCACGTGAGCGTTCAAAAATATCTCCGTTACGTGAGCGTTCTTAACAAAAACGATAAACGGTAAAATCAGTGATTGCACATCGCTTGAAGACACCACTCATGGTAGAAACCTAGGTCGCGTTATAACTCATTTACAAATGGAAAATATTCAAAAGTTCTACAATATAATTGTATTGAACACTATTTAATACAAAGGTGCACTGGTCTAATTATATAATGACAAAAATCTAAGCAATTAAACAAACAATATATTTTTTTTATAAACATATCCTGTTAAATATAACAGAAAATGAATGTCTATTATGTTTAATCATGAGCCTTTCTAAACATCGTATTTGGGCTTTAAATTCATTTGAAAATAAAGACAAAAATTCTGCAACATTTGGATATCTTATTAAGTTTGCTCTAAGCTTTCGGTTCACATGAGCCAAATTAATAAAATATTATCCAAATGTTGGAGAATTTTTGTCTTTATTTTCAACTGAAATTAAAGCCAAAATACCGATGTTTAGAACGGCTCATGATTAAACATAATAGACATTCATTGTCTCTTATATTTAACAGTATATGTTTAGAAAATTATCTGCTGCCTCGATACACGATATATATATATATATATATATATATATATATATATATATATACAGTAAAATGTATGGCAAATACGAAAGATTTCATGTGATGAGATTTGGTCCTTAAAACTTACTCGAGAAAATGCTCGGAATTTTTAATTTATTTTTTTTTTAATGAAAATTTCCAGCAACTTTCGTTTCTGTGGATGTGTAGCCGCACCCATTTAACGAATTTAGTCCGATTTCTACTTTGTTATACATTTTATTCTAATATTATTCATGATATATAAAATGTATATATTGTTATCTCAGCCAGACGTGAATAAGTTAGCGGAGATTAAATAAAAGGAGTAGCGTACATTAGCCAAAATGCGATAAAAAGCAATAATATTTTGTCAGTAATAAACTGAGATAAAAAGAAGAAGCGTTCAGTTTTTAAATTCTCATAAAAGTGAAGAATTTCTCTTGACTAAAATCTAATAAAAGTAGCGGAACATGATAATAAAATGAAACAATAATAACAAGTTTTGTTGAGCGAAATTTCATGAAATGAAAGATGTCACCATATCTAAAATTGGATAAAACGGTTACTGTACTTCAGACTCAATATGATAAAATGGAATAAAAACACATTAGGCTAAAATCATTAAAGCAACAAACAGGAACATTATTTACATTATTCGGACTATTGTCCTCATCTTTGTTGCCATTTGTACGACTTTTAATAATAGATCATTCTATTTGTCTATATTTCTGAGCTGAGGTAGTATTTACAGTATTTACATTATTCGGACTATTGTCCCCATCTTAGTTGCCATTTGTACGACGTTTAATAATAGATCATTCTATTTGTCTATATTTCTGAGATGAGGTAATATTTACAGTATATACATTATTCGGACTATTGTCCTCATCTTTGTTGCCATTTGTAAGACGTTTAATAATAGATCATTCTATTTGTCTATATTTCTGAGATGAGGTAATATTTTCAGTATATACATTATTCGGACTATTGTCCTCATCTTTGTTGCCATTTGTACGACGTTTAATAATAGATCATTCTATTTGTCTATATTTCTGAGATGAGGTAATATTTTCAGTATATACATTATTCGGACTATTGTCCTCATATATGTTGCCATTTGTACGACGTTTAATAATAGATCATTCTATTTGTCTATATTTCTGAGATGATATAGTATTTACAGTATTTACATTATTATGTTCAAATCTTTTGATATGTCCAGGAAAGGTATATATATATATATATATATATATATATATATATATATATATATATATATATCAGTACGAGGTTGTTAAGTAGTTAAGTCTAGTGTAACCGGGTAAGTCAATCTAGTACGTAGACGTAATCGTCGTATGCAGTATCCTGAGACGTGGTCGTAGTTAGTGGTAGACCTCTAGATCTCGAATGGAAGATCTCGCGATCTCACTCCCTACGTCCTTGACTTCGTCTGTATTTATGGCTGATACCAGCCAATCACATTCCAGTGAGTCGGAACCAAAGAATATACATATTCATTACCTATTCGTTACATCATCTTTTTTCTTTTTACCAACCAATTCTTTCCTGGTTTCTGCTATCACTCAAACTCACTAAATATGTAAATTACTACCCCCTTGCTTCTCTTACATTCTATACATCCTGTGTTCAATTCTCCTAGCCTATTTTGGACGTTTCTTTATGATTGTAAGCATAAGTTTTCTTCTACCTATTTTTCTGAAGACATTTACGTTATACTTTGAACAGTCTGTTTTTAGTATTCTTTCGTGGAAGCACAGCATTGTCGCTTTATTGATTAATTCGTTTTTTATGGCTTACCAACCTATTACAGGTTATTTAAAACCAGGAAATATTTTTCAAGTCGTAAAAATTCATTTGGCAGTAATAAAGGTTTACAGATGCAATCTTTTACTCATTAGCCCATACATGTGGGGAGCAGAAATAAATTGCAGATTGGATTTACAAAGCTAATTTGTGCACAAATGAATAAGATCAAACCAATGGAAATTGGGACTAGACTCTCCCATTAACAATCATTATCTATTACACCTCCTGAACAAACAACACCGAGTATTCTCAAGCAGTAATCTATCTAACTGCTGACAGGGCTAAACCGGTCAACGTACGGGAACCAGCGTTTCAACATGGAACGGTCGTAATCTTCTGTCGCGATAAGTTCAGTTCAGTATCCATTTTTATTTACAGAATTCCTTTCCATATACTTGCTTCCCCGACAGCTACAATCTCCAGGAATTTAAATGTAAGGTCAATAGGCATCTTCTATCACACCTACTCACATACATTCTCTCATGCTCTTTTTTTATCTACTCGACCCCCATCCTCAGTCTTCTCATCCGCCTATTACCCTCTTTCTGACATTTTATATAACTAACCACTCTTTCTCATCACTTTCCCTTATGCAAACCCCTGCGCAACAGTGGCAGTAGAATACCTTGCTTGGGGTGAGATGAAAAAAAAAATAAAACAACTATTTATATCGTTCGGATTGTAGTCGTCATCTTCACTGCCATATTTACGGGGTTTCTAACATTCGCTTTTGCCTTCTTCAGGTGAAATTTCGAATCAAACCCTTTATTTAATCCACTGGGGTAGATTGTTCTAAATCCATGAGTCATGCTGCTCCTAGATATCTCAGTTTTATTAAAATCTATTTTGTAATTCAACTCTCCATGTTTTGTTCAGTTCTACTGTGGCTAGCTATTGGAATCAGAAGTCTTCAGGTTAAATCACTTTTGGGATTGCTTCAGCCAACACTTCCATCACTATGCTGATGTTCTCAATTATTTCAAGTTGAGATAATTGACAGAACATCACTGGAAAATAAGAAAACTTAAGGACTCAGCACATATGCTAACGCAACTTAAAAATAAATACAACATGAGAACGAGTTATACAGAGAGTTATTGAAAAACTATCATAACAAAATATTGTAATATGAGTTCTGGTAACAATTGTTACTGAGGAATTGGATTTATAAGTCTCCAAAATTCATTCAGTGGGATATATCCCCCTGCAAAGGCACAATCGTAAATAATTATAAGTCTCATTATCCGTTCTCTGTTATCATAGTGTCCTGAAAATAAAGATTTCTGTACTTGCTTGATTTTAATATCCCCAGTACGTAACTTATGTCTTGCATTTGTCTATTTTACTAAAATCTAGGCAGTTCTGCTGCAATTACAGTCCTTTCTTTGTGAGTTCCTCTTGCTGTTTCGTAACAGCGTTTTTTCCGTTGCATCACCCCAGCATTAAATATCAAAGTCATATAATAGCAAAACTAAACCAGCTAGTCTGAAAACGCCCAAAACAGTCTGCATCTCTTTCACTAACATACGTGGTATCCGCACGAACTTCCTCAGCGTAGATTCATTCCTTCACACTAACTAACCAGATATCTTAGCCTTATGCAAAACTAACCTTAACCCTTCTATACCCTTTCTGAGTTCTACGTTCCTGGTTACCTTTCTCTCTTCAGGAAGGACTCCAATGTTCATATGCTTGGGCTTGGTGTGTATGTCAGCGAACACCTCCCCCTAGCTAGGGTGACATCTCTTGAATCCCTGGATCATTCTTTCATGTGCTTCCGTCTCTCACTTCTAAGCTAGATTAAATGTAAGGTCAATAGACACCTCCTAATACAATAACTCGCTTCCATTCTTTCAAACACCCTTCCTATCCTCCCAACTATCTATCACCCCACTTCTGACATTTCCTATATCTAACCACTCTTCTGTTTACCTTCCCCTATGTAGCCCCAAGCGCAATAGTGGCAGTGGAATGCCTTGCTTGGGGTGAAATGGGGTGAAACGATTAGAAATATATATATATATGTATATTAGTCATCCACATACAAGCCTGTTTCGCTGTATCACAGCTCATCAGTGTCGCTAGACGCATCCAGTTGCTTCTGGCCGGGATCGAAACTCGACCGATTTGGTGTCAGTCGGAGTCGCTACTCCCTAAGCCATCGACACATGGAATCAGAGAATGGAAATTTTAACGTGTTGTATATAAGCAGTGTATACACACGTCAGTCACCGAGAGAACTCGATTCATTTCTGAAGAGTCACGCATATAGCAGAAGTGGAAACTGTTTTCAAAATTTTCTTCTCCAGAGAGCTCAATCATAATGAGAGCATAATATATTAGTAATCCACATACAAGCCTGTTTCGCTGTATCACAGCTCATCAGTGTCGCTAGACGCATCTACTTGCTTCTGGCCGGGATCGAAACTCGACCGATTTGGTGTCAGTCGGAGTCGCTACTCCCTAAGCTATCGACACATGGAATCAGATATATATATATTCGTATCCTATATTTTAAAGATTAGTGGAAAGAGAATCAAACGGTTTAGGTCATTTCAAGAATTTCAAGTACAAAAATTTAAATACCTAGGAAGCATTCTAACAGACAATGGAAAATGTGACACTGAGATCCGAAGATGGATTAGCATGGCCAAGAACGCATTTCAAAAGCTAAGCAGACTATTGAGAGACAGGAAGATTTCGTTGGAGACAAAGAAAATAACCCTGGACTCTTATATGATATCTGTACTTCTATATGCCATAGAATGCTGTACGATCTCCTCAAATATGAAGGAGAGACTGGAAGCAACAGAAATGTAGTTCTACAGAAGGATTTTGAGGATAACATGCACCAAATATATGAGCAATGATGAAATTTTGGAAAGGATGCAAACGAAAAGGAAATGTATACCCGGCATCACAAAGAGACAGGTGAAATTTCTGTGAAACGTAATGAGAGAGAAAGGCTTAGAGAAACTAATACTTACAGGACGGCTAGAGGAGAAAAACATGAAGCAAAAAGCATCGCGAGACATAACCGATAGTGGATGTGAAGCGTGCTTTGGAACAGATACTAAGAAGAAAATGTTAAGTTCAACCAAAAAATAGGGGCAAGTGGAAATCCTTTGAATTGCTATGTGATGTCAGTTCTTCATTATGGCAGTGAATGTTGGACAATATCAACAAAAATGAAGGGAAAACTTGAAGCAGCTGAAATGTGGTTCTAGAGAAAGATGCTGCGGATATCATGGACAGAGCAATGATGAGGTTTTGGAAAGGATGGAAACGAAAAGAGACAACTAAAGTTCCTGGCACATGCAATGAGGACGGAAGGCTTGAAGAATCTGATACTTCCAGGTCAGATAGAGGGAAAAAAAAGTAGAAAGCGGCCTATAACATATTTGAAGGGCCTGAGCAGATGGATGGCAGAACGGGTTTTGGGTGATGTAACAGAAGAAAACATACTAATAGCCACCATGTATAGGGAGACGTGGAAAGCCATGATTGCCTACGTCCTGAAGAGACAGGGCACATAGAAGAAGAATATATATGCAAATTGTTTAGAAGAAATTATAATGTGGGTACAAAATGGGGCAAAATTGTATATTATAATCAATATATAAACTGATCTCTCATTATGTGGCCATGCTAGTTTCCAGACATTTATAGTCTAGATTTATGGGCTTCAGCTAGTGGATGACAGATCAAGGGTTGCGTGATGTAATAGGAGAAAGCGTGCTAAGAGCCACTTGGGATAGGGAGACGTGGAGGGCCATGATCTCCTACATCCTGAAAGGAAAAGGCACATAAAAACTATATATGCCAACTGTTTATAAAAAAAAAATATGTGGATACAATATGGGGGATCAATTCTGTATATAATCAATATATAAACGGATCCCTCATTTTGTGGCCATGCTAGTTTCTGTACATTTATAGTCTAGATTTATGCGCTTGAGCTAGTGGATGACAGAACGGGGGTTGCATGGTGTAACAGGAGAAGGCGGGCTAAGAGCCACCAGGGATAGGGAAGCGTGGAAAGACATGATCGCCTACGTCTTGAAGGTACAAGCACATAGAAAAATACTTGTAAAATAACTTGATTCAAGTAGTCTTTGTTGCTGCTGGAAGGATTCAACTGATGCGTTTCTATCATTTATTAAAGCTCGTTGTTTGGGATTGAGTAGCATTAATATAAAATACCGGATTAAGAATTATATATATATATATATATATATATATATATATATATATATATATATTGTGTGTGTGTGTGTGTATTTTGGCAGCATTTTTCATTAATGCAGGTTTCATTGAATAATATAGACTTTTTGTCTATTAATTTTGTGTAGGATCCGTTCGTACCGTCTGACAAAATAGTGGCGTTGTGGTCCCTGGTCTGATTGCAGGCATTTTTAGTACGTTATTAGAAATATCGAAATTGATTGTATTCAAACCAGGTTTAAATTGTTTAATGTAGAGTGCTTCGAGGATTTTTAGTTTCTGTTTATTATTTTCTTGTTTAAGTATGTACGTGTTATCAACGAGCGTTTTTCTCAGAAGTGTGCGTTGATAACTGTCTTCGGCCATCCGCCACGGTAGGGATGGACTTACATTTTCAATTCAATTCTCTCTATTGTTAATAACTTAAATGTTCTATGTTTACTGTGCGTTAATATTTACTCTTTGATAATGGCTTACGTGAGCCGAAAGCTTAGACCCGATAAAAAAAATCAACAATTACTGTGATTTTTTGTTGTCTTTCAAAGACATCACCTTCAAATATATCAAACGGTATGAACGGATCCTACACAAAATTAATAGACAAAACTTGTCTATATTATTCAATGAAACCTGCATTAATATATATATATATATATATATATATTCTTATAATCATATCGCCCCAAGCAAAGGCATTTTACTGTCACTGTTTTGCAGGTGGTTATATAGAAGGAAAGTTATGAGAAAGAGTGACAGGATTTAGGGGGTGTCAGGAAGTGGGTAAGTGAAGGATGACTATGGTCATAAAGTGAGGGATGGGTTTATATATATATTGTAATATAGAATCGATCCCCCATTTATATCCACGTTATAATAGTATAGAATAATTTTATTTTCATAATCATGTCACCCCAAGCAAGGTATTACTGCCAATGTTTTGCAAGGTGTTACTTAGGAGGAAAGTTATGAGGAAGAGTGACAGGTTATAGGGTGTCTCAGGAAGTGGATAAAAGAAGGATGACTATGGTCATAAAATAAGAGATCAGTTTATATATTGATTGTAATGTAGAATCAATCCCCCATTTATACCCACATTATAATAGTATATAATTTTTTTTTATTCTTATAATCATATCGCCCCAAGCAAGGCATTTTACTGCCACTGTTTTGCAGAGGGTTACATAAGAGGAAAGTTATGAGAAAGAGTGACAGGTTATAGGGGGTGTCAGGAAATGGGTAAGATAATGATGAGAATACTGATGAGAGTGAAGTGAACAGAGAAAGGAGCATGAGAGACAGGATGCAGGTTAGTGAGATAGGAGACGAATCTTGAATTTACATTTAAATTCTTGGAGATTGTAGATGTCGGGAAAGCAAGTATACGGACGGGAATTCCACAGGCGGGAAGTGCGAGAAAAGAAGCTGTGGTGTAGAATTTGCGTTTACATTTTATTGGTTTCACAGTAAAAGGGTGGGACCTAATTGCTAATCTTGTGAATTCATATATAGTGGACATATATAGTGGAACCAGTGAGCTAAGTTCATCGGTATATATATATATATATATATATATATATATATCGGAGAATATAAAGTATATATTCTCTTAAAGTCATTAGAATTATTGACATGAATAAACATGTCTGCGAAGAAGATAGTTTAAACAATATTTTTTAAAACAAGTGACACTTCATACATGA
>JBBBDQ010001862.1:1805000-1887500 GCA_037127315.1 Ascarosepion bandense | reverse complement strand
AGAGAATCAATCTCCTGAATGTATATTATATAGCAACAACAGTCCATGATGGTCACAAAGTAAGGGATCAGTTATGTATTGATTATAATAGAGAATCAATCTCCCGAAGGTATATTATATAGCAACAACAGTCCATGATAGTCACAAAGTCAGGGATCAGTTTATGTATTGCTTATAATAGAGAATCAATCTCCCGAAGGTATATTATATAGCAACAACAGTCCATGATGGTCACAAAGTCAGGGATCAGTTTATGTATTGCTTATAATAGAGAATCAATCTCCCGAAGGTATATTATATAGCAACAACAGTCCATGATGGTCACAAAGTCAGGGATCAGTTTATGTATTGCTTATAATAGAGAATCAATCTCCCGAAGGTATATTATATAGCAACAACAGTCCATGATAGTCACAAAGTCAGGGATCAGTTTATGTATTGCTTATAATAGAGAATCAATCTCCCGAAGGTATATTATATAGCAACAACAGTCCATGATGGTCACAAAGTAAGGGATCAGTTTATGTATTGCTTATAATAGAGAATCAATCTCCCGAAGGTATATTATATAGCAACAACAGTCCATGATGGTCACAAAGTCAGGGATCAGTTTATGTATTGCTTATAATAGAGAATCAATCTCCCGAAGGTATATTATATAGCAACAACAGTCCATGATAGTCACAAAGTCAGGGATCAGTTTATGTATTGCTTATAATAGAGAATCAATCTCCCGAATGTATATTATATAGCAACAACAGTCCATGATGGTCACAAAGTAAGGGATCAGTTTATGTATTGATTATAATAGAGAATCAATCTCCCGAATGTATATTATATAGCAACAACAGTCCATGATGGTCACAAAGTAAGGGATCAGTTTATGTATTGCTTATAATAGAGAATCAATCTCCCGAATGTATATTATATAGCAACAACAGTCCATGATGGTCACAAAGTAAGGGATCAGTTTATGTATTGATTATAATAGAGAATCAATCTCCCGAATGTATATTATATAGCAACAACAGTCCATGATGGTCACAAAGTAAGGGATCAGTTTATGTATTGATTATAATAGAGAATCAATCTCCCGAATGTATATTATATAGCAACAACAGTCCATGATGGTCACAAAGTCAGGGATCAGTTTATGTATTGATTATAATACAGAATCAATCACCCGAATGTATATTATATAGCAACAACAGTCTATGATGGTCACAAAGTAGGGGATCAGTTTATGTATTGATTATAACAGAAAATCAATCTCCCGAATGTATATTATATAGCAACAACAGTCCATGATGGTCACAAAGTAAGGGATCAGTTTATGTATTGATTATAATAGAGAATCAATCTCCCGAATGTATATTATGTAGCAACAACAGTCCATGATGGTCACAAAGTAAGGGATCAGTTTATGTATTGATTATAATAGAGAATCAATCTCCCGAATGTATATTATAAAGTAACCACAGTCCATGATGGTCACAAAGTAGGGGATCAGTTTATGTATTGATTATAATAGAGAATCAATCTCCCGAATGTATATTATATAGCAACAACAGTCCATGATGGTCACAAAGTAAGGGATCAGTTTATGTATTGATTATAATAGAGAACCAATCTCCCAAATGTATATTATGTAGCAACAACAGTCCATGATGGTCACAAAGTAGGGGATCAGTTTATGTATTGATTATAATAGAGAATCAATCTCCCGAATGTATATTATATAGCAACAACAGTCCATGATGGTCACAAAATAGGGGATCAGATTATGTATTGATTATAACAGAAAATCAATCTCCCGAATGTATATTATATAGCAACAACAGTCCATGATGGTCACAAAGTAAGGGATCAGTTTATGTATTGATTATAATAGAGAATCAATCTCCCGAATGTATATTATATAGCAACAACAGTCCATGATGGTCACAAAGTAAGGGATCAGTTTATGTATTGATTATAACAGAGAATCAATCTCCCGAATGTATATTATATAGCAACAACAGTCCATGATGGTCACAAAGTCAGGGATCAGTTTATGTATTGATTATAATAGAGAATCAATCTCCCGAATGTATATTATAAAGTAACCACAGTCCATGATGGTCACAAAGTAGGGGATCAGTTTATGTATTGATTATAACAGAAAATCAATCTCCCGAATGTATATTATATAGCAACAACAGTCCATGCTGGTCACAAAGTAAGGGATCAGTTTATGTATTGATTATAATAGAGAATCAATCTCCCGAATGTATATTATGTAGCAACAACAGTCCATGATGGTCACAAAGTAAGGGATCAGTTTATGTATTGATTATAATAGAGAATCAATCTCCCGAATGTATATTATAAAGTAACCACAGTCCATGATGGTCACAAAGTAGGGGATCAGTTTATGTATTGATTATAACAGAAAATCAATCTCCCGAATGTATATTATATAGCAACAACAGTCCATGCTGGTCACAAAGTAAGGGATCAGTTTATGTATTGATTATAATAGAGAATCAATCTCCCGAATGTATATTATGTAGCAACAACAGTCCATGATGGTCACAAAGTAAGGGATCAGTTTATGTATTGATTATAATAGAGAATCAATCTCCCGAATGTATATTATAAAGTAACCACAGTCCATGATGGTCACAAAGTAGGGGATCAGTTTATGTATTGATTATAATAGAGAATCAATCTCCCGAATGTATATTATATAGCAACAACAGTCCATGATGGTCACAAAGTAAGGGATCAGTTTATGTATTGATTATAATAGAGAACCAATCTCCCAAATGTATATTATGTAGCAACAACAGTCCATGATGGTCACAAAGTAGGGGATCAGTTTATGTATTGATTATAATAGAGAATCAATCTCCCGAATGTATATTATATAGCAACAACAGTCCATGATGGTCACAAAGTAGGGGATCAGATTATGTATTGATTATAACAGAAAATCAATCTCCCGAATGTATATTATATAGCAACAACAGTCCATGATGGTCACAAAGTAAGGGATCAGTTTATGTATTGATTATAATAGAGAATCAATCTCCCGAATGTATATTATATAGCAACAACAGTCCATGATGGTCACAAAGTCAGGGATCAGTTTATGTATTGATTATAATAGAGAATCAATCTCCCGAATGTATATTATAAAGTAACCACAGTCCATGATGGTCACAAAGTAAGGGATCAGTTTATGTATTGATTATAACAGAGAATCAATCTCCCGAATGTATATTATAAAGTAACCACAGTCCATGATGGTCACAAAGTAAGGGATCAGTTTATGTATTGATTATAATAGAGAATCAATCTCCCGAATGTATATTATGAAGTAACCAGAGTCCATGATGGTAACAAAGTCAGGGATCAGTTTATCTATTGATTATAATAGAAAATCAATCTCCCGAATGTACATTATATAGAAACCACAGTCAATGATGGTCACAAATTACGGGATCAGTTTATGTATTGATTATAATAGAGAATCAATCTCCCGAATGTATATTATATAGCAACAACAGTCCATGATGGTCACAAAGTAAGGGATCAGTTTATGTATTGATTATAATAGAGAATCAATCTCCCGAATGTATATTATATAGCAACAACAGTCCATGATGGTCACAAAGTCAGGGATCAGTTTATGTATTGATTATAATAGAGAATCAATCTCCCGAATGTATATTATAAAGTAACCACAGTCCATGATGGTCACAAAGTAAGGGATCAGTTTATGTATTGATTATAATAGAGAATCAATCTCCCGAATGTATATTATATAGCAACAACAGTCCATGATGGTCACAAAGTAAGGGATCAATTTATGTATTGATTATAATAGAGAATCAATCTTTCGAATGTATATTATATAGTAACAACAGTCCATGATGGTCACAAAGAAAGGGATCAGTTTATGTATTGATTATAATAGAGAATCAATCTCCCGAATGTATATTATATAGCAACAACAGTCCATGATGGTCACAAAGTAGGGGATCAGTTTATGTATTGATTATAATAGAGAATCAATCTCCCGAATGTATATTATATAGCAACAACAGTCCATGATGGTAACAAAGTCAGGGATCAGTTTATCTATTGATTATAATAGAAAATCAATCTCCCGAATGTATATTATATGGCAACCACAGTCAATGATGGTCACAAAGTAAGTGATCAGTTTATGTATTGATTATAATAGAGAATCAATCTCCCGAATGTATATTATATAGCAACAACAGTCCGTGATGGTCACAAAATCAGGGATCAGTCTATGTATTGATTATAACAGAGAATCAATCTCCCGAATGTATATTATAAAGTAACCAGAGTTCATGATGGTGACAAAGTCAGGGATCAGTTTATCTATTGATTATAATAGAAAATCAATCTCCCGAATGTACATTATATAGAAACCACAGTCAATGATGGTCACAAAGTAAGGGATCAGTTTATGTATTGATTATAATAGAGAATCAATCTCCCGAATGTATATTATATAGCAACAACAGTCCATGATGGTCACAAAGTAAGGGATCAGTTTATGTATTGATTATAATAGAGAATCAATCTCCCGAATGTATAGTATATAGCAACAACAATCCATGATGGTCACAAAGTAGGGGATCAGTTTATGTATTGATTATAATAGAGAATCAATCTCCCGAATGTATATTATATAGCAACAACAGTCCATGATGGTCACAAAGTAAGGGATCAGTTTATGTATTGATTATAATAGAGAATCAATCTCCCGAATGTATATTATATAGCAACAACAGTCCATGATGGTCACAAAGTCAGGGATCAGTTTATGTATTGATTATAATAGAGAATCAATCTCCCGAATGTATATTATATAGCAACAACAGTCCATGATGGTCACAAAGTAAGGGATCAGTTTATGTATTGATTATAATAGAGAATCAATCTCCCGAATGTATATTATATAGCAACAACAATCCATGATGGTCACAAAGTAGGGGATCAGTTTATGTATTGATTATAATAGAGAATCAATCTCCCGAATGTATATTATATAGCAACAACAGTCCATGATGATCACAAAGTAAGGGATCAGTTTATGTATTGATTATAATAGAGAATCAATCTCCCGAATGTATATTATATAGCAACAACAATCCATGATGGTCACAAAGTAGGGGATCAGTTTATGTATTGATTATAATAGAGAATCAATCTCCCGAATGTATATTATATAGCAACAACAGTCCATGATGGTCACAAAGTAAGGGATCAGTTTATGTATTGATTATAATAGAGAATCAATCTCCCGAATGTATATTATATAGCAACAACAGTCCATGATGGTCACAAAGTCAGGGATCAGTTTATGTATTGATTATAATAGAGAATCAATCTCCCGAATGTATATTATATAGCAACAACAATCCATGATGGTCACAAAGTAGGGGATCAGTTTATGTATTGATTATAATAGAGAATCAATCTCCCGAATGTATATTATATAGCAACAACAGTCCATGATGGTCACAAAGTAAGGGATCAGTTTATGTATTGATTCTGATAGAGAATCAATCTCCCGAATGTATATTATATAGCAACAACAGTCCATGATGGTCACAAAGTCAGGGATCAGTTTATGTATTGATTATAATAGAGAATCAATCTACCGAATGTATATTATATAGCAACAACAATCCATGATGGTAACAAAGTCAGGGATCAGTTTATCTATTGATTATAATAGAAAATCAATCTCCCGAATGTACATTATATAGAAAACACAGTCAATGATGGTCACAAAGTAAGGGATCAGTTTATGTATTGATTATAATAGAGAATCAATCTCCCGAATGTATATTATATAGCAACAACAGTCCATGATGGTCACAAAGTAGGGGATCAGTTTATGTATTGATTATAACAGAGAATCAATCTCCCGAATGTATATTATATAGCAACAACAGTCCGTGATGGTCACAAAGTCAGGGATCAGTCTATGTATTGATTATAACAGAGCATCAATCTCCCGAATGTATATTATATAGCAACAACAGTCCATGATGGTCTAGTAAGGGATCAGTTTATGTATTGATTATAGCGGGAATCAAATGCCAACGAATGTATATTATATAGCAACAACAATCCATGATGGTCACAAAGTAGGGGATCAGTTTATGTATTGATTATAATAGAGAATCAATCTCCCGAATGTATATTATATAGCAACAACAGTCCATGATGGTCACAAAGTAAGGGATCAGTTTATGTTTTGATTATAATAGAGAATCAATCTCCCGAATGTATATTATATAGCAACAACAATCCATGATGGTCACAAAGTAGGGGATCAGTTTATGTATTGATTATAATAGAATCAATCTCCGATGTATTATATAGCAACAACAGTCCATGATGGTCACAAAGTAGGGGATCAGTTTATGTATTGATTATAATAGAGAATCAATCTCCCGAATGTATATTATATAGCAACAACAATCCATGATGTATGGTCACAAAGTAGGGGATCAGTTTATGTATTGATTATAATAGAGAATCAATCTCCCGAATGTATATTATATAGCAAACAACAATCCATGATGGTCACAAAGTAGGGGATCAGTTTATGTATTGATTATAATAGAGAATCAATCTCCCGAATGTATAATATATAGCAACAACAGTCCATGATGGTCACAAAGTAAGGGATCAGTTTATATGTTGAATTATAATAGAGAATCAATCTCACAGAATGTATATTATATAGCAACAACAATCCATGATGGTCACAAAGTAGGGGATCAGTTTATGTATTGATTATAATAGAGAATCAATCTCCCGAATGTATATTATATAGCAACAACAGTCCATGATGGTCACAAAGTAAGGGATCAGTTTATGTATTGATTATAATAGAGAATCAATCTCCCGAATGTATATTATATAGCAACAACAATCCATGATGGTCACAAAGTAGGGGATCAGTTTATGTATTGTTATAATAGGGAATCAATCTCCCGAATGTATATTATATAGCAACAACAGTCCATGATGGTCACAAAGTAGGGGATCAGTTTATGTATTGATTACATAATAGAGAATCAATCTCCCCGAATGTATATAGCAACAACAATCACAAATCATGGTGCAAAGTAGGGGATCAGTTTATGTATTGATTATAATAGAGAATCAATCTCGAATGTATATTATATAGCAACAACAATCCATGATGGTCACAAAAGTAGGGGATCAGTTTATGTATTGATTATAATAGAAAATCAATCTCCCGAATGTATATTATATAGCAACAACAGTCCATGATGGTCACAAAGTAAGGGATCAGTTTATGTATTGATTATAATAGAGAATCAATCTCCCGAATGTATATTATATAGCAACAACAATCCATGATGGTCACAAAGTAGAGGGATCGTTTATATGGTGATTATAATAGAGAATCAATCTCCCGAATGTATATTATATAGCAACAACAGTCCATGATGGTCACAAAGTAGGGGATCAGTTTTATGTATTGATTATAATAGAGAATCAATCTCGAATGTATATTATATAGCAACAACAATCCATGATGATTACAGTAGGGGATCAGTTTATGTATTGATTATAATAAGAAATCAATCTCCCGAATGTATATTATATAGCAACAACAGTCCATAGTGGTCACGAAGTAAGGGATCAGTTTATGTATTAGTTACTAATGAGAATCAAATACCAGATATGTATATTATATATTAACAAATAGTGGTCACAAAGTAGGGGATCAGTTTATGTATTGATTACAAGCAAGAGAATCGATCTCCCGAATGTATATTATATAGCAACAACAGTCCATGATGGTCACAAAGTAAGGGATCAGTTTATGTATTGATTATAATAGAGAATCAATCTCCCGAATGTATATTATATAGCAACAACAATCCATGATGGTCACAAAGTAGGATCAGTTTATGTATTGATTATAATAGAGAATCAATCTCCCGAATGTATATTATATAGCAACAACAGTCCATGATGGTCACAAAGTAGGGGATCAGTTTATGTATTGATTATAATAAGAGAGAATCAATCTCCCGAATGTATATTATATAGCAACAACAATCCATGATGGTCACAAAGTAGGGGATCAGTTTATGTATTGATTATAATAGAGAATCAATCTCCCGAATGTATCATATATAGCAACAATCCATGATGGTCACAAAGTAGGGGATCAGTTTATGTATTGATTATAATAGAGAATCAATCTCCAGATGTATATTATATAGCAACAACAGTCCATGATGGTCACAAAATAAGGGATCAGTTTTATGTATTGATTATAATAGAGAATCAATCTCCCGAATGTATATTATATAGCAACAACAATCCATGATGGTCACAAAGTAAGGATCAGTTTATGTATTGATTATAATGAGGAATCAATCTCCCGAATGTATATTATATAGCAACAGTCATGATACTGAGTCCACAAAGTAAGGGATCAGTTTATGTATTGATTCTGATAGAGAATCAATCTCCCGAATGTATATTATATAGCAACAACAATCCATGATGGTAACAAAGTCAGGGATCAGTTTATCTATTGATTATAATAGAAAATCAATCTCCCGAATGTACATTATATAGAAAACACAGTCAATGATGGTCACAAAGTAAGGGATCAGTTTATGTATTGATTATAATAGAGAATCAATCTCCCGAATGTATATTATATAGCAACAACAGTCCATGATGGTCACAAAGTAAGGGATCAGTTTATGTATTGATTATAACAGAGAATCAATCTCCCGAATGTATATTATATAGCAACAACAGTCCATGATGGTCACAAAGTAGGGGATCAGTTTATGTATTGATTATAACAGAGAATCAATCTCCCGAATGTATATTATATAGCAACAACAGTCCATGATGGTCACAAAGTAAGGGATCAGTCTATGTATTGACTATAATAGAGAATCAATCTCCCGAATGTATATTATATAGCAACAACAGTCCGTGATGGTCACAAAGTCAGGGATCAGTCTATGTATTGATTATAATAGAGAATCAATCTCCCGAATGTATATTATAGAGCAACAACAGTCCATGATGGTCACAAAGTAAGGGATCAGTTTATGTATTGATTATAATAGAGAATCAGTCTCCCGAATGTATATTATATAGCAACAACAGTCCATGATGATCACAAAGTCAGGGATCAGTCTATGTATTGACTATAATAGAGAATCAATCTCCCGAATGTATATTATATAGAAACAAAAGTCCATGATGGTCACAAAGTAGGGGATCAGTTTATGTATTGATTATAACAGAGAATCAATCTCCCGAATGTATATTATATAGCAACAACAGTCCGTGATGGTCACAAAGTCAGGGATCAGTCTATGTATTGACTATAATAGAGAATCAATCTCCCGAATGTATATTATAGAGCAACAACAGTCCATGATGGTCACAAAGTAAGGGATCAGTCTATGTATTGACTATAATAGAGAATCAATCTCCCGAATGTATATTATAGAGCAACAACAGTCCATGATGGTCACAAAGTAAGGGATCAGTTTATGTATTGATTATAATAGAGAATCAGTCTCCCGAATGTATATTATATAGCAACAACAGTCCATGATGATCACAAAGTAAGGGATCAGTTTATGTATTGATTATAACAGAGAATCAATCTCCCGAATGTATATTATATGGCAACAACAGTCCGTGATGGTCACAAAGTCAGGGATCAAATTATGTATTGATTATAACGGAGAATCAATCTCCCGAATGTATATTATATAGCAACAACAGTCCATGATGGTCACAAAAATGAGGATCAGTTTTATGTATTGGTTATAATAGAGAATCAATCTCCCAGATGTATATTATATAGCAACAACAGTCCATGATGGTCACAAAGTAAGGGATCAGTTTATGTATTGATTGCATAATAGGAAGATCGATCTCCCGAATGTATATTATATAGCAACAACAGTCCATGATGGTCACAAAGTAAGGGATCAGTTTATGTAGTGAGTTATAACAGAGAATCAATCTCCCGAATGTATATTATATAGCAACAACAGTCCATGATGGTCACAAAGTAGAGGATCATTTTATGTATTGATTATAATAGGGTGATCTCCCGAATGTATATTATATAGCAACAACAGTCCATGATGGTCACAAAGTAAGGGATCAGTTTATGTATTGATTATATTAAAATCAATCTCCCGAATGTATATTATATAGCAACAACAGTCAAGGATGGTCACAAAGTAAGGGATGGTTTATGTATTGATTATAATGAGAGAATCGATCTCCCAGTGCTCTTATAGCAACAACAGATCATGATGGTCACAAAGTAAAGAGGATGGTTATGTATGATTATGTAAATCAATCTCCCGAATATTTGCTCGTTATATAGCAACAACAGTCCATGATGGTCACAAAAGTAAGGATCAGTTTAGTATTGATTATAATAGAGAATCAATCTCCCAGATATTATAGCAACAACAGTCCATGATGGTCACAAAATGGGGATCATTTGTTATTGATTATAATGAAGAATCAAGAATATCTGAATGTATTAGCAACAGCAACAACAGTCCATGATGGTCACAAAGTAAGGGATCAGTTTATGTATTGATTATAATAGAGAATCAATCTCCCGAATGTATATTATATAGCAACAACAGTCCATGATGGTCACAAAGTAAGGGATCAGTTTATGTATTGATTATAACAGAGAATCAATCTCCCGAATGTATATTATATAGCAACAACAGTCGTGATGGTCACAAAGTCAGGGATCAGTCTATGTATTGATTATAACAGAGAATCAATCCTCCCGAATGTATATTATATAGCAACAACAGTCCATGATGGTCACAAAGTAAGGGATCAAGTTTATATATTGATTATATACGAGAATCAATCTCCAGAATGTATATTATAAAAGTAAACACACGGTCCATGGTGGTCACAAAAGTAAGGATCAGAGTTTATGTATTGATTATAACAGAGAATCAATCTCCCGAATGTATATTATATCATGGCAACAATTGTGGAAGTGGTCACAAAGTCAGGGATCAGTCTATGTATTGATTATAACAGAGAATCAATCTCCCGAATGTATATTATATTAGCAACAACAGTCCATGATGGTCACAAAGTAAGGGATCAGTTTAGCTGATTATAATAGAGAATCAATCTCGAATGTATATTATATAGCAACAACAGTCCATGATGATCACAAAGTAGTGATCATTTTATGTATTGATTATAATAGAGAATCGATCTCCCGAATGTATATTATATAGCAACAACAGTCCATGATGGTCACAAAGTAAGGGATCAGTTTATGTATTGATTATAATAGAATCAATCTCCCGAATGTATATTATATAGCAACAACAGTCCATGATGGTCACAAAGTAAGGGATCAGTTTATGTATTGATTATAACAGAGAATCAATCTCCCAGAATGTATGATATATAGCAACAACAGTCCGTGATGGTCACAAAGTCAGGGATCAGTCTATGTATTGATTATAACAGAGAATCAATCTCCCGAATGTATATTATATAGCAACAACAGTCCATGATGGTCACAAAGTAAGGGATCAGTTTATGTATTGATTATAATAGAGAATCAATCTCCCGAATGTATATTATAAAGTAACCACAGTCCATGAGTGGTCACAAAGTAAGGGATCAGTTTGTATTGATTTATAACAGAAGATAAATGCTCCCGAATGTATATTATATAGCAACAACAGTCCATGATGGTCACAAGTGAGATCAGTCTATGCAATTGATTATAACAGAGAATCAATCTCCCGAATGTATATTATATAGCAACAACAGTCCATAATGGTCACAAAGTAAGGGATCAGTTTATGTATTGATTATAATAGAGAATCAATCTCCCGAATGTATATTATATAGCAACAACAGTCCATGATGGTCACAAAGTAAGGGATCAGTTTATGTATTGATTATAATAGAGAATCAATCTCCCGAATGTATATTATATAGCAACAACAGTCCATGATGATCACAAAGTAAGTGATCATTTTATGTATTGATTATAATAGAGAATCGATCTCCCGAATGTATATTATATAGCAACAACAGTCCATGATGGTCACAAAGTAAGGGATCAGTTTATGTATTGATTATAATAGAGAATCAATCTCCCGAATGTATATTATATAGCAACAACAGTCCATGATGGTCACAAAGTAAGGGATCAGTTTATGTATTGATTATAATAGAGAATCAATCTCCCGAATGTATATTATATAGCAACAACAGTCCATGATGGTCACAAAGTCAGGGATCAGTTTATGTATTGATTATAATAGAGAATCAATCTCCCGAATGTATATTATATAGCAACAACAGTCCATGATGGTCACAAAGTAAGGGATCAGTTTATGTATTGATTATAACAGAGAATCAATCTCCCGAATGTATATTATATAGCAACAAGAGTCCATGATGGTCACAAAGTCAGGGATCAGTTTATGTATTGATTATAACAGAGAATCAATCTCCCGAATGCATATTATATAGCAACAACAGTCCGTGATGGTCACAAAGTCAGGGATCAGTCTATGTATTGATTATAATAGAGAATCAATCTCCCGAATGTATATTATATAGCAACAACAGTCCATGATGGTCACAAAGTAAGGGATCAGTTTATGTATTGATTATAATAGAGAATCAATCTCCCGAATGTATATTATATAGCAACAACAGTGCATGATGGTCACAAAGTAAGGGATCAGTTTGCTGTATTGATTATAATAGAGAATCAATCTCCCGAATGTATATTATATAGCAACAACAGTCCATGATGGTCACAAAGTCAGGGATCAGTTTATGTATTGATTATAATAGAGAATCAATCTCCCGAATGTATATTATATAGCAACAACAGTCCATGATGCTCACAAAGTAGGGGATCAGTTTATGTATTGATTATAATAGAGAATCAATCTCCCGAATGTATATTATATAGCAACAACAGTCCATGATGGTCACAAAGTAAGGGATTAGTTTATGTATTGATTATAATAGAGAATCAATCTCCCGAATGTATATTATATAGCAACCACAGTTCATGATGGTCACAAAGTAAGGGGTCAGTTTATGTATTGATTATAATAGAGAATCAATCTCCCCAATGTATATTATATAGCAACAACAGTCCATGATGCTCACAAAGTAGGGGATCAGTTTATGTATTGATTATAATAGAGAATCAATCTCCCGAATGTATATTATATAGCAACAAGAGTCCATGATGGTCACAAAGTAGGGGATCAGTTTATGTATTGATTATAATAGAGAATCAATCTCCCGAATGTATATTATATAGCAACCACAGTTCATGATGGTCAAAAAGTAAGGGATCAGTTTATGTATTGATTATAATAGAGAATCAATCTCCCGAATGTATATTATATAGCAACAACAGTCCATGATGGTCACAAAGTAAGGGATCAGTTTATGTATTGATTATAATAGAGAATCAATCTCCCGAATGTATATTATATAGCAACAACAGTCCATGATGGTCACAAAGTAAGGGATCAGTTTATGTATTGATTATAATAGAGAATCAATCTCCCGAATGTATATTATATAGCAACAACAGTCCATGATGCTCACAAAGTAGGGGATCAGTTTATGTATTGATTATAATAGAGAATCAATCTCCCGAATGTATATTATATAGCAACAACAGTCCATGATGGTCACAAAGTCAGGGATCAGTTCATGTATTGATTATAATAGAGAATCAATCTCCCGAATGTATATTATATAGCAACAACAGTCCATGATGGTCACAAAGTAGGGGATCAGTTTATGCATTGATTATAATAGAGAATCAATCTCCCGAATGTATATTATATAGCAACGACAGTCCATGATGGTCACAAAGTAAGGGTTTGGATGTAATGTTGACAACATTCCTGGATATAGCCGTCCGTGCATGGAGTACTGCTGCCATTTATGGTCAGGTGCCCCTGCCGTTCTCCTCAGTGTTCTTGACAAGCTCCAAAGGAGAGTCTGTAATGTGATAGGTACTGATCTGGCGACTCGTCTGCAGCCACTTTCCCATCGTCGAAATGTGGCCTCCCTCTGTCTCTTCTATAAATACTTTCCTGGCTTCTGCTCGGATGAGCTTAAGTCACTGATGCCTCCTCAACAGGTGTTTACCCGTTCAACCAGACTGGCAACTGGATCCCACCCATTCACAATCAGGTTAGCCAAACGCAGACGACAATTCTACTCCTGCAGCTTCCTCTCTCGCACTTCCCGCCTGTGGAACTCACTCCCGTATTCTTGCTTTCCTGACGGCTACGACCTCCAGAAATTTAAAAGCAAAGTTAATACTCACCTACTAACCACTGGACTCTAGCTCTCTCCCCTCCCCTGTATAACCTTCCCTTTCTCTCCGCCCATGTACCTGTCATTGCACCTGCTTTCTCAGTTTTCTATTGTTCCTTTCTAACTAGCTTGTACTCCTCACTCTTTTCTAATTAATCTTTCTACATTTATGTAACCCCCTGCACATCAGTGGCGTTTCTGCCTTGCTCGGGGTGAAATGATTAAAAAAAAAAAAAAAAAAAAAATATAGACTACCCTCTTGGCATCTGTTGACCAGGTCCGTCATAGTATATGGACATAGAGTATCCTCGCTGCACGTAATCTGTTCAATGAAACAACGTCAAAGACCATCACTCTCGACTAACACACTCTCCAAAATCGGATTTGAACTGCAATACTCGGAAAAATATGGCCGCCTTTTATACACGTCATATTGAATATTTTGAGCTTCCTGATTGGTTAAACCTTCTATTGGTGAAGTATAAAATGGATTGACTCGTAGGGGTCTGCACAGTATATATACGTCCCCAAAAGTTCAACAGTCTTATAATTTTTAAATTACCAGATAGAATTGTAGTTTCTATGCTGACAGTTTCTTCTCTTGCACTTATTGATTGAGAAACACTCTTCCCAGTCAACTGTGATTATCAAAAACTTAAATGAATTATCAATCGTGATCTGAGCTATTGTTCTTTTAATAATTTTTCGCCTTAACAGTAGTTTTTCTAATATTATCTGATATTCAGTAGCCCTTTTAAACGACAAAAACGAAGCTAATCTAGAAAGAAAACACTTAATTAAAACCCCGTTGGGAATGGGGCTAATAACCACCCCCTTTTTAAGCGATAGATCGTATAGGTGCAGCAATATCAGGTAGGATCCATCTTCCACGCTTCTATGCACTGCGGGAAGTATTCTTTTTGGGCGCCCCACATCCCCATCTTCGCCTTCGAAACGGGTCCACCATGATAATGCCTTTGAACTTGGAGAAAAGAAAAATGTTATGCGGCGTAAGATCAGGTAAACAGGTGAGGTTGTTTCAGTAAAGTGAGCTTCTTTTCGGCTACAAAATGAATTAACGTGGTGAAGCAGCCACGATTTGTTCGCTAAAATGACAGTTATATAGTCGCAAGATATCATGTTAGATAATAACAGAATCTACTTATCCCTATTTCGCCCAGTACAGCCACTCCCATCAATTTTCAAGCACATCTCATATATCTTGATATGCATTGATGTGAAGTATATACGACTCGGAACTAGAAATCGGAGAGCCGAGTTCGAATTCCAGTAGAATTCCTTGCATTCACTTACGCACAAATACCATTGGGAAAGGTATTAATCCGTCTCTTCCCTCCAGTTATGGATTAAAGAATACAACAGACAGGGGTCTATAGCCTTGGCTGGCAACCAGTCTACCGAGAGGAAGCAAACTACAGCGGGATACTCTACTGTCCAGTCAGTCATGTCTCTTTCGGGACATGATCACCCAATGCGTGTATCACGCATGGCACTTAACTAACTGACTGAATATAATAGTTGAAAATATGATTAAGGTTTCTAATGGGCATAAAGTGGGGGGGGGTCATTTTTTATTGTTATGAAGTAATAATTTGATCCCCCACTAATTTGTACTTAATAATATAATACATCTCTTCCCCCTATAGCTATGAGTCAAACAACAGAACAGATTGGGTTCTATAGCCTTGGCTGAAATCCAGTCTACCGCAGAAAGTAATGGCAACCTACTGCGGGATTATCTTCTGCTCAGTCAGTCACGTTTATTTAGAGGCATGATCGTCCAAGCAACACTAGTTGCGCCATTGATAGATATCTAAAAATTATTTTGAAGTAAGGAGTAACCAATACTGTCAACGAAATTAGAAATCATATATCTTGGTTCAAATCTGAAATACTTACATCTCCTTAACTTGCTTCGAATTAAGATGCTGCATTTTTATTTAACAAGTCATTGTGACTTTGTGTATTTGCCTAGATTGCTTTAGATTTCTTTGATGAAAAAGATTTGTGATTTCTTTTATAGCTAAATTGTCTTCTTATCTAGTTTAAAATCGAAATCTGGAAAGAAATTTAAATAGCTCTACCTACAACATTATGTGGTCTATATTTTATTCATGGTGTTATTTGGTCATTTTATTAATGCAATATTCATACCAAATTTAACCTTTGACATGTCTAAAACTTATTTTGAACTAAGGAGTAACCAATACCTTCAACCAAAGAAGATGCTATAGGGCTTTCATGTATTAGTTGGGTTTGTTAGATCTGTAATCTAGATAGTAAAAAGTTACTTTCGTTGAAATAGTTTTGAACAAAGATGTAGCCGGTTTAGTTAACGACAGATCTCATAATAGTTTTATGTGTTTGACGAAGTTGTTGCAATTTCAGAGACTTTTGCTGTACAAGATCCGCTATTTCAAAATTAAAGAATTAATTCTCTTTAGCCATAAAAAAAATAATGGCTGCTTCAGTCCCGTCTGTCAACAGAAATACGTAATTCAGCTTACAATATAGAGAATTGAAACCGCAAACTACATCAAAGAACAGTTGAATGAATTTTTGAGAAACCAGTATGGATTAAATCAATTTTTAAAATTTTTATTAATTCTGTAAAGAAATTAAAAAAAAGAAAAAGAAAAAGAAAATGAAGACGATATCTACACTAAGATTTATTGCAGTGGATTGGAAAATTTCTATTAAATTTCCAAGCAGGGGATGAAATTAGGAATTTAATGAAAAGGAATGAGAAGATAATTTAAAAAAATAAGATTGCAGCTTTAAATGAAAGTAAAATTACCAAGAAAGAGAGTTAAAATAGATAGCGTTAAAATTTATTACGGTGTAGAATTTATTACCTCCCCTTAGTTTTTTTAACACACCGATGTATGTCTCTTCCTCTCTATCACCGACTCACACACTATCTCTTTCACTCTTACACACAAACACACACAAACTTACACACATATATATATAGTTTAAAATTTAGTTTATTCATGAGGAAAGAATGATTTATATACATTTTAGAGCGTTTTCAGCATAAAAATGCGAGATGATTGTTAAAGCCATGAAGCCGGCAGTGAACATGCAGTGGTAATTTTATACATGCATACATTCATACATATATGCATATCTCTATTTATATCTCTATATATGTGTGAATTTAATACTAATAACAAAATTCCCTTTCTTGACATATTGATAAACACAGATAATAGCAAATTTACTATTTCGTCATACAAAAAATCTACCAGTATAAATTCATGTACACTTTACGTCCATATTACTACAAAATAGCAATTATGAAAAATATTAAAAATCGTGCAAAAAGTAGTTTATCCCCAAAACAGACTTTTTTTACCGTGAACTGAAGAACATAAAACAATCGCTTATTAATAATAGCGTTCCATATATAGTTGATGAACAAAAACAATACTATCTTAGAAGTTTCAATACTAAGCAAATAGAACATAATACTATTTCAACTTATCACAAACATATTAATGTCTTATGCACTAATCAAATGCATACAGATTATAAACAAGATGAAAATATACTAAAAAATTAGTAAATTACTAATATATCTACAACAGATACTAACAAAAAAAAAATTAAGTTAATCATATACTTCTCTAAATCTAGTATATCAGACTCAATTATTCGCAATGATTCTCTATCCCCTGGTTAGCGATTTGCAAAAAAGCCAATATAGTTTACAAATTCAAGTGCCCTTTTGAAGATTGTATCTCCAACGGATTAAATAATATTTATATTGGTCACACCACAAACTCGCTTTCACGACGCTTGACACTACACTTGAACGATAATTCTAACATTTTTAGGCATTTAAAAAAATATGCCGGGGCACATACACAATTCCGGAAAACCCTAGTTGAAAACACAACTATACTTAAACATTATAACAATAAACAAAAACTAAAACTTCTCGAAGCTATATACATAAAACAGTTGAAACCGAACCTGAACAAGATAAACTATGAAAACTGAACAAATAACCTTAAATGTCTATAATTAATAATAGAAGCCATTGGTTTATTCCAATGGCTTCCCATATTTAATATTTTTTGTTTTCACTCTCGCTTGGTCATGTTTGATGTCATGAGCGATGATGTGACATTCACTTCCAACGTTTTAAATGCACGAGTTTGTTGTTGCTTGGAAATCTTCCATGTAAATAAAAACAGTTTGTTATTATCGTTTTTCCGTGTTTATAACATATAATGTAATTTGACATCTTTGAAAATGGCTTATATAACCTGAAAGCTTAAATTGGATTATTAAAAATTATGTATAAATATTGTAATTTTCTTTCTTCATTTAATGATAATGCTATTAAGCTTATCAGATAATATGAAAAAAAATACAAAAAATAAATAGACAAAACTTGTCTAAATTATTTAATGAAACAAGCATTATTGAAAAATTCTGCCTAAATACACACACAATAACGCTCATTCAGTGAAATGAATTAGAGCGCTCTAGTTATTGGGCACGTATAATGATATGCGCTAAAAAGTCTGCCCATAGCCCAGGGGTAGAGTCGCCGACTGACGCCATTTTGGTCGGGTTTCAATCCTGGGTAAAAAAGCAATCGGAGTCTAACCGTACTGATGAGCTGTGATACGGCGAAACAGATCTGTCTGCGGATGACAATATATATATATTAATCGTTCAACCTCAAGAAAAAGCAGTACTGCCGTCCGTTGGTGCGCAGGGGTTTACATAAGTGGAGGGTGAAATGTTACATGACGAGATCGAAGAGAAAAAGGAACCGGTTACAGGTTGTATTGGAGAATGAGTAAGAAAAGGACGAGAATAATGCTTTAAAGAGAGTTGCGTGAGAGTAGAACGAAAATGGAGAAGAACAACATGCAAGGGTGTTGGCGAAAATATAAGAGAAGGATGGCTGTCAAGAGGATAAGAGATGGCTAGTGATGTTGCATTTAAACTCTTGGAGATTGTAGCTATCAGGGAGGCAAGTATACGGAAGGGAGATCCACAGGTGGAACCAATTGGCAAAAGAGAGTGTCACAGCCCAGCAAGGTCCTAATTACCCGTGCTTACGGCATATCACGTTGAATACACCGGTTCTCGTTCGATCACCGAAGTTAAGCAACGTTGAGCCTGGTCAGTACATAGATGGGTGACCACTTCGGAATACCAGGCGCTGTAAGCGTTCAGTGACGGATGTGCGTTGTGGTGTAGTGGATGTCGGCTTGGAAAGAGAAATCGATGACCCGAGTTCTAATTCCATTTGAGTACCCTGCCTTCACTTCAGCACTGGTACCCTTGGGAAAGGTATTAATCCGTCACTCCCCTCCAGTTATGGGTTAAATAACAGGACGGGGCCTGGCGGCAACCCATCTAGTGTTGGTGTCACAATAAAAACACCCTTTGGTACCCCTGGCGAAGCATCAAGTATTCAGCTACTGCGCCTGGGTTCCAAATGTACAGGGAATACTGGAGGGGTGTTGTGAGTTCTATCTCAGCCAATGGCCGTAAGACGACGACGACAAATTATCCTTTTAATTGATGCAGTTAATCCGAACGAAGCTGTATGCATTCTATAAGAGGTAGAATATTGGGTTGTCTGGAAAGTCTATGCCGAATTTTAAGGGAAATTAAAACACAAAACAATTTCTGTGTCATTAAATATTTATTCAACTAAATATGAACGAATTTAGTACTTATTTCTGTGATGAGTAAATTATAAAATAATGAAAAAGGTGTTGAGAACCCACTAACATTACCAGTTGTCAAAACCGTCTGACACTGAACATAAAAAGCTCAAAAAATATACTGCTACGGTGGCGTAGTGGATATAGCAGTTGGTTATACATGTGTTACTAATATGCAGTGGTTATGAGTTCAATCCTTGGATCTGACTGTGACGCAACAATTCCAACGAGAAAGAAGAAAAACTGATTTGACTGAATTTATCACAATAATCAAGAATAATCCATACTAGCTAAACTATGGACACTTGATGATGATTGGTCGAAGTGTTGTATCTGTAATAGAAACCTACAGCAACGAAGACGAGAACAATAGTTCGAAATAATTCTAAGATATTGAACCAGTTATTGCACAACCTGACTCCGTTTTTTCTTCAACATAAAGATTCCGTCTTCCCAGAAATTCGAGTTTTCTTGGCAAAAGACTCATTAAGCTGATTTTTATGTCATCCAAAGAATTACATTTTTACCATTGAGAGTATTTTCCAATAATCTGAAGAAATGAAAATTTGAAGTAGCACTGTCTGGTGAATATGACTTGAAGGGTAGCACATCTAAGCCAAGCTGCAACAATATTTGTTGGTTTGCCTAAGAACTGTGAGATCTGACATTATCCTGATGGAAAACAACACGTTCCCTGTTCGCCAAATGTGGGTCTTTTTCTTAAACTGTGGCCTTTAATTCGTCTCGTTGAGTTGTACTTTTCGAAATTAACTGACTGATTACTTGGGAGAAGCTCATAGTACAGGATTCCTTTCCAATCACACTAGATGCACAGCAAGACATCCTTAGAATAAAAATCCTGATTTTAGGTTGCTGAACTTGGCTCATGTAGCTTATACGAGGATCCTTTTCGAAAAACAGTTCTGCAAACGATCCTTTTCTCAACACCGGTCACAATTTGCTTGGAAAACGGTGCATTTTAATTGTATTTATACAGAAAATCACAGATCGTAATGATCTGAGTATCCAAGCTTGCCTAAGTGTATATTGATGGTAGACTTTGATAAATTTATTGCTTCGGCCAAATCAATGCGGGTCATTCTCAATTGCTTTAGTAGAGTAAGTTCTGTCTGAATGTTCTTCCTCAATAAGGCTACAATCACCAAATCTATGGTGATATATATATATATATATATATATATATATATATATATATATATACAATTGAAGTAGTAGTAGGATTTGAATAATTAAGTAATTCATCGGGCTTTTTATTCACCCTCAACAGAATGCAGAAAGCACTGGACGGCCGTTTCGTCCTATATTTGGGACTCTTTAGCAGTGCGCATCCATTACCAGGAATCGAACTCAGACAGTTTTGATTATTAAGCTGATGTCATACCAACTGTTCCACGGGCCCTGGTGACGAAGAGTTAACGAATTAAGTTCGATGACTATATATATGTGATATATATATACCTCCTATCACGCTCAGAGAGAGAGAGAGAGAGAAAAAAGAAAGAAAGAAAGAAAAGACAATAGCCAGGTAGCGTCGGCTCAATTCATAATATTAAACTTTAATATGAAAGCTCTTACCGCGTGTTTGCTCTTTAACGGAGGCTTTTTATTTTATGTTTTTATTATAGTTATTCCGTCGAATTTCTATTATAATAAAGACCGTTGCATATTCATTTGTTATATATATATATATATATATATAAATGACAACTCTGCACATTATTTAAAGCGTTTATAAAATATGATTTCTTTCGACGGATAAGATTTTTTAACGCCCATCTCTTCAGACCACAAAAAATCAAATGATTTAATTTAATCATAACATCAAAAACAAAAAGACAGGCTGACTTAGCAGCTCGCTTTCAATCTCTTTATCACAGACATGAGGCTTCCTTCTGTCTTTTCTACAAATATTTTCATGGAAACTGCTCTAACGAGCTTTTTTTTTCTCTGATATCCTGACCACGTGTATCCTTGTGCTACTAGATTGGAATTTAGGTCCCATCCTTTTACCATAGAAGTAGTTAAATGTAATCTCCTCTTCTACTCTAATAGTTTCTTTTCTCGCACTTCTCTTTTTAGAACTCACTTCCATTCGCTTGCTTTTCTGCTAGCTACAATCTCTAAAAGTTTAAATATAATGTCAGTTACCATCTTTTATCTACTTTATTTCTATCTCTCTCTTATCTTTTTTCGACATTCCCTGAGCGTTTTTTCTCTCACTGTAACCCCCTGCGGACCTGTGGTATTTCTAGTTTTCTTGGAATGAAATGACGAAAAAAGTTTTTTTTATAGTGCTGTTCTCGACCAAAGTGTGGAAATCACTCTTGGTCAATGATTACAGAATTAGAGGTCCAGTTTAGCTGGATATGTAGAGACGATAACGGTTAATCTTACACTTGAATAGATTAGATTTAATGTACTTACTGGGAAAAAACCATCGTGGGAGTTGGTTCTACAGAGCAGCCGTGTACGATAATATGCTGATTGAGTGGAACTCACAGGTTACAAATGAACTACGAAGGTAACGATGGTGGTTCGCTACAATATGAGAAGTATGTCGAGGTTTTGCCGTAAAGTTTAGAACATACAGAACAAAGGAACGTACTTCGTCCGAGCACATAGAGAACGCGATAGAACAGCGAGAGGATTGTGGCAATTCGTCTGCGAGGTAGTTGTAGGCTAGTGGTGGAGGGACTTTGGAATTCTGTTAAGACAGGGCAGCTCATATATGACAGCTGTTAGATCTGATCAGACTTTTACTGTTAAGGATAGCACAAGTAATCAATTACTTACAGGAGAGAACCAGCCATTATATCTGTCGAGTATGGCAATGCTTTGTGGTGCAGCGGATATCGGCTCGGAACGATAAATCGGGGAACCGAGTTCGAATTCCAGTTACGCGCGAATATCCTTGGGGAAGGTATTAATCCGTCTCTCCTCTCTAGTTATGGGTTAAATAACAGGACAGATTGGATTCTGTAGCACTGGCTGGCAACCAATCTACCGCAGAATGTAATGGCAACCCATTGCCCAGTTAGTCATGTCTCATTTGAGACATGATCGCCCAAAGCGTGTATCACGTATGACACTTAACTGACTGAAAATAATAGTTGAAAACATGGTTAAGGCTTCTACCGGGCAAAAAGTGAGGGAACAGCTCTTATATTGCTATAAAGTAATAAGCTGATCCATCGCTAATTACTACTTAATATAATGCATCTTTTTTCCCCTCTAGCCATGAGTCAAATAATAGGATGGATTGGGTTCTATAGCCTTGGCTGGCAACCAGTCTACCACAGGAAGGAATGGCAACCTACTGCGGGATAATCTTCTGCCCAGTCAGTCATGTCTCTTTCAAGACATGATCATCGAAGTGTCTGTGTATGTGTCTGTTACCTATAGACTCCGAAACGGCTGAACCGATTTTCTTGAATATTTACACAGTCGTAGTATAAACGTCTGCGAGTGTTCTTAGCTAGGTTTTTTGTCGAGGTAACCCCGATAAATATCGAAAATCGATAATCGAAAAAATCAGGTTATAGAAGGAGTGGTCCGATTTTAATCCGATTTTAATCAAATTTGATACACTCATAGACAAAGACATAAGAAACGATATTCAGAAGATTCAAGGTTGCAGTTCTTACAGTAGTGCAGAAAATTGATAATATATATATATATATATATATATATAAGGCAAGATGTTTCTGTGTGTGTCTGTTTATCTGCCTGTATGTCTGTATTTTTTCAGCCCTTTTATTTTAGTTTTTGCTTCGGGTTTTGTTCTAATATGTAAAATTGTAGTTCTTAGTTTCAGCCATGATACCATTTACTCAGAGGCCTTATTTAGCCTTTAAAATTCAGTTTACGACGAAATCAACTTATTTGATATCGATACCAGGAAATCAAAATTAGAATTACATCCATTCATTTTTCTTTCAGTCTACGATTTCGCTTTAACTGGAAACAACTGTTGCTTTTTAGTCTGAGCTCTAGGACCATGGATTAGTTTTAAAATTTTCATTACACCCGAGCAACGCCGAGCTATACTGCTAGTATTATTATATAAGTCCAATTTCCTTTCGAAGTAATGTGTAACAGACGTAAGTGTAACAAGAAGGTATATTTGTAAGGAGAGCATGAGAGTATCGACGTGAGTATAACAAGTGAGTATTGGCGTAAGAGTAACAAGTGATTATTAGTTTAATAGATGGATATCGACGCAAGTGTAACGAGAGAATATGGACGGCAATATGGGATTTTAACAATTACTACATACAAGACACTAGGTGTTTGTGAATATATATTGCGTCAGAAAAGTTGGGTTTCCTAGGTTTTACTTGATGAAGGTCACTGAATCTGATCAATCTATTTCGCCAAATTTGCGCATGCAAAAAGCCCATCGACATCATCTTAAAAGCAATAAACAAATATAGAATAAAGAATCACACATTGATGTAAAATTTGTTTTCCTTTTTTCCTCTTTTTTTTTGTAATTTTAAGGCATTTTGAGGAACAGTACGCCTTGGAAAGAGAAGATAGAAAGAAGACTTTTATAAAGATTTCTGAGCAAATAAAAACACTTCTAAAATCCGGCCCTTAGGAAAGTGAACATGCGTTACGTTTATAAAAAAAAATGATGAAAATGTCGAAGAACAAAACACTCCACTTAACATGTTTTTTATAAAAAATAAATAAATCAATCAATAAATAAAAGCAATAAATATCTATTTATAAATCGATGCACAAAATAAGATTGATTAAACTAATCTAATCAATAAAAGTCATTAAGATATTTAAAAGTAAAAAAATCTTTAATCTCATACGCAGCATAAAATTACTTAAACGCTTATCTTCAAGCGTTCGGGTTTGGATTTCCAATAGAGTTTTCCTTTATAGTAAATTAGGTGCAAAAGAAACATCCTAATAAAATAGACATTATGCTTATATATATATATATCCGCAGACAGATCTGTTTCGCTGTATCACAGCTCATCAGTACGATTGCTTTTAACCCAGGATTGAAATCCGACCGAATTGGCGTCAGTCGGCGATTCTACCTCTGAGCTATGGGCGCTCGGTTGAAGAAGGCAGACTTTTTAGCGTGTATATTATCATTATACACGGCCAATAGCCAGAGTGCTCTAATTCATTACAGAACGAGCGATGCGTGCATGCCAGAGTAGCTACTGTTTATCTAAGTCTACCATTCTTCCAGAATGCTCAATCAGGGTATGAGAGCGTAAATATATATATATATCCACATACAAGTCTGTTTCGCCGTATCACAGCTCATCACTGTGGCTAAACATCCACTTCCTTCTTGATATATATATATATATATATATATATATATATATATAGTATGCGATGAATAAATTGTCGTATAAATAACAGAGAATGCAAGTAACGCTCATATAACAAATATATCTTAAAATAGTGAACAGCAGATTTATTCAATAAAATGGCCATTGGATTCAATCATGGCCTTCAGACAATTCTGGAATCTCCTGCAACTCTTCTAGACACTCTCAGTGTTTAGTTTGTGAATGCTGCCATAATCCTTGCCTCTTGTGTTTCAAAGAGTTTTGTTTGTCTTTTGCTCAACTGCACCCCAGTTATATTAATCAAATATTTTGAAGTCGGGAGAGTTAGGTGGTCATATATATGGGGGGATGTGGTCACAAATGTTGTCTGACAACGATGACAGGGCTCTCTTTCTTGTGTAGGATGGTAAATGGTCCGGTTGCATGCTATAGTACCTTTCAGCACCGACTCTCTTGACTCAGGGCAGCACTAATTTTTTTTAATATCACACCGAGCAAGGCGGTAACGCCACTGATGTGCAGGGGGCTACGTAAGAGTGAAAAGATTGGAAAAGAGAAAGCCGGAAACCACATCCTAAACAGGGAACCAGGGATGAACCTCTTCACCTGTTCAACAGACGTGGGTGGAGTGTGAACCGGGCGATAGTTTAGTCTATCTACTCCAATTGAGTCTATCTACTCCGATTAAAGTCTATCTACTCCAATTGAAAAAAAAAAAAAGAAAAAAAAAAGAGTGAAAAGATTGGAAAAGTGAAAGCCGGAAATCACATCCTAAACAGGAAACAAAGGATGAGCCTCTTCTCCTGTTCAATAGATGTGGGTGGAGTGTGAACCGGGCGATGGTTTAGTCTCTCTACTCCAATTCCTTAAAGAACTTGATTTAGAATACCTTTGTTTATTCTGAGGCCCTGTGGGAAGATGAATAGAAGCCTAACGTCGCCAAAGACTTCGTAATCACCATTAGACTCGTGTAACGCTTTCCGAATTCTCTGCACTCGCCTCAGATACACACAAACCCTGAAATATTCGTATTGGAGCTTACGACGTGATTGCCAAGCTGTACAATACACGTTTCCAAATTTTAGGCAGGGTTATTTTTCTCATAGACGGTCCTCAATATACAATAGTGTGGCTAAAATGAAAAATATAAAAACAACCATTTCGCATGCACGAAATTAAAAATGCAACATGCTTTTCATTTATCCAACACATCCTATATATATATATATATATATATATATATATATCGAGGAAGTAGACTAAGCATATACTATTCAATATAAGAGACAATGAATGTCTATTATGTTTAAAAATGAACCGTTCTAAACATCGTATTTGGGCTTTAATTTCAGTTGAAAATAATATCAGACAGATTTTAGTCAACAATACAATAATACACACTCATACACACAGTAAAAAGAACCTTCAGATATTGGAGGCCATCTACATTAAATAAAAACAACCCACGCTTAATAAAATCACGTTTAAATCTGGACATAACACATTACATTGCATTTAAATATATGGTTCTGTTAACATTTCGAGCTCTCGCGCGGTGTGACATCATAGAACTGCGTTACGAATTTAAGAGCAGCGTTTGCTATTTGGTGACTTTAGTCGTTGCTTAGCAAAGTTTTATGTCAACGCAAGACAAAATTGTCTTTCATGGTGGATGTTTTTATGTTAACGTCCCAGTAACCTCTCTGAAGATGGGTCATGTGAGCCGAAGGCTTAGAACCAACTTAATAAAAAATTATCCAAATGTTGGAGAAATTTTGTCTTTATTTTCACCTGAAATTGAAGCCAAAATACGATGTTTAGAACGGCTCATGATTAAACATAATAGACATCTATTGTCTCTTATATTTAACAGCATATGTTTAGAAATATATATATATATATATATATATATATATATATATATATATTATCGGTCATAATTATTAGGCCATCCCGGTTTTTTGAAAAATATTATGTATTTCATACTATTGACAGATGGATTATTCTAAATTAAAACAGAATGGTTCTTTTTTCTTATTACTTTGCAAAATTTTGCAAGGCAAGGAATCACAGATGTACTCGTCCGAATCACCCTAAATAAAGGTCCTTATTAAATATTTATAAATTCATTTGATGCAAAAAATATTAACAAGAGAAACTTTCTATTTTCATTTACAATTATTCACTTGCCAATAAATATTCAAAAATAATATGAAATACATCATTTTTAAAAGATTGGTTTGGCTTCATTATTATGGCCGGTAGTATACATATATATATATATATATATATATATATATATATATATATATATATATATATAAATTAAGTGATAAAATTATATATAAATACATTTATACACTGCTCCAAAAAATTAGAGGAATACTTTTTAATCAGATTAATAGCAACCTATCAATCAAACTTTTGGATATTGATCTGGTCAGTTAAGTAGAACAGGGGGTTGTTAATCAGTTTCAGCTGTTTTGTAGTTAATGAAATTAACAACAGGTGCTTCAGAGGGGGGAAATAATTAGACAACTCCCAAAACAGGAATGGTCGAGGCCAGTGATACTTTTCCCTTCTCATCTCTTTTTTGGCTGTTTTTTTTACTGACTGACTTTCTACTACTGTAGATTTTCATTTGTCTTGAATCAACATCTCTGTTGATAGCATGGTGCGGTACCTGGACGTTACAGACGTTGCAACTCCTCCAGAATGGCACATACGTACCGTTGTAAGAAGGTTGTCTCCCAGCACAGTCTCAAGAGCATGGAGGAGATTCCACGAGACAGGTAGCTATTCAAGCAGAACTGTACAGGGCCGTAGAAGATCCTTAAACCCGCAGCAGGATCGGTCCCTGCGCCTTTGTGCAAGAAGGAACAGGATGAGCACTGCCTGAGCCCTACAAAATGAACTGCAGCAGGCCACTGGTGTTAATGTTTCTGACCAAACAATCAGAAACAGGCTCCATGAGGGTGGCCAAAAGGACCGACGTCCTTTAGGGGGTACCTGTGCACACTGCCCAGCACCGTAGAACTCGATTGGCATTTGCCATAGATCACAAGATTTAGCAACTACGCTAATGGTGCCCTTTATTCTTCACCGATCAGATCAGTTTCACTCTGAACATATACAACAGACGTGAAAGGGTCTGGAGATGCTGTGGAGAACGTTATACTGCCTGCAACATCATTCAGCATAGCTGGTTTGGTGGTGGGTCAGTGATGGTCTGGGGAGGCATATACCTGGATGAACGCACAGACCTCTACAGGTTTGATAATGGCAAACTGACGTTTTTTAGGTGTCGGGATGAAATCCTTGGACCAATTGTCCGAACCTACGCTGGGGCAGTGAGACCTGGGTTCCGCCTGGTCTACGACAATACCCGATCTCATGTGGCTAGAGTATACAGGCAGTTCCTGGAGGATGAAGGAATTGATAACATTGACTGGCCCCCACGTTCTCCTTATTTTAAACCTAATAGAACACCTTTGAGACATTATGTTGCCCCTCAGACTGTCCGGGAGCTCAGTGATGCCCTTGTTCAGATCTGGAAGGAGATCCCCCAGGACACCATCCTTCGTCTCATTAGGCATGTCTACAAGCACGTGGGGGCCACAGAAACGACTGGGAATCATTGAGTTTCTAAATGATATTTTGGCAAAATGGACCCGTCTGCTGCATCATTTTTTCACTTTTATTTTTGGGGTGTCTTTGATTTCCCCCCTCTATAGGTTGATTATTTTTATTTCTATCAAATTTTGTGGTGCCATTTTGTTACTAATACATAACCTACTTATTATCAAGAAAGATATTCAAAATAATTTTTCCCCCGTTTGGATCTGATGTGTTTTCGAAGAGTTCCTGTAATTTTATCTTTACATTTTCCCTTTAATTGATGTTAAGATACAAAGAAAGAATTGCATTTGGATGGTATTTTAAAGGCGAGTGGCTTTTCTTCGCAAGTTAACTATTGTATTGTTTAAATCTTTTTCACGCGTACTTGACACTTAACTGAAGTTTTTTTGATAACGAAATAACATTCGTCTATGCTTGCATAGAGTGCATCAAGATATTACTCAATAACTTCACAAAGCAAAATGTTTAAATTATTTTTAAAAAAATCTGTTAAGGAATGTGGTTTAAATAAGTATGTCTCTATTGTTACTTAAGTGTTTACGTAACAAGATATTGCTCAATAACTTCACGAAGCAAACTGTTAAATGATTTTTAGAAAAGTCTGTTAAGGAAAGTGATTTAAATAACACCGTCTTTGTTGTTACTTCAGTGTTAATCTTAGTGAGACATCGGTAGTTAATAATTTAGACAATTAAGTAACTAACAATGCTTTTAACTGAATTTCCGCTAAGTCGTCAAAGAAAATTCCCGTTACTGATAAATGTTTGAATAGGTTCAGAGGGTTTTCTCTTAAATAATGAATATTTTCTTTCTAAACACTGGATTTCTTTTTCAAAAATTGAAATTAGAAGTAAACAGTACAATCAATGAAAATGGAGATTGTGTTGGTTTCCTGTATCCTTCTTGTTTTACTTAGCTTCCCAGTGCATTCTGAATTATAACACATTTACTACTATAGGGGTATAAGACAAGGATGTACCTTCTCCCCAGATATATTCAACCTACACAATGAGGCAATTCTGAGAGAACTAAAAGATTCGTCATAAACGGCCACAATCTGAAAAAATATCAGATAGGCAGATGATATAGTGCTGATAGTAGGCAAGGAAGGGAAACTGCAAGGCTTCCTACAGGAAGGAATTAAAGAGAGGGGAAAGAAATGACTAACCATAAAATACAAGATACTTTCAAACATTTAACATTGGAAATAGATTTTTAAAGTGTTTTTTTTTAATACACAGACACTCACGTAATGCCGTGTCACGCCGGTCACGTGATAATTTTAAACAACTCTTATTTAGAAAAGCAAACACGAAGATTGTAGTACAATCAAATATGACGACAAAATAACAACATCATAAAAAGAACTTCTTTGAAAATGGCTGTGGTTGAAATATATATATATATTTATATATATATATTTCAACCACTTCAACAGCCATTTTCAAAGAAGTTCTTTATATATATATATATATATATATTTTAATTCAGATACTTCAATCCAAGGGAAAAAAGCAGGAAGGTAAATTCCAAAAAACCCGATCCTAATTAATATTAAAAATTTTATTTTAATATTAAAAAATGATACAGGAAGAGAGCTCCATGTAAGAAAATATTACAGAGGAAATATATATTTATTTTATTTTATTTTATTTTATTTTATTTTATTTTTTATTTTATTTTTTAATTTCTTTGCAATCTATTTAAAAAGGAAAAGTAGACTAATTTTTCTCCAGTTTCTGAAAGGATTTTTCTGTTGCTGAGGTGATGTGTTGTCCCACGTGGGGATCTTCATATCGAAATGGCCATTCAACATCTTTGAATTAATCCTTTTTTAATATATATATATATATATATATATATATGCACATATGCATATATATATATGCATATATATATATATATATATATATATATATATATATATATATATGTATGTATGTATGTATGCACTTATTGTATATTTGGGCAAGACTCTTTCTGCAGGTTTCATTAATATGACTGACAAGGCATAAACAGTAAGTTTCCTATATATACACCCGCATATACATATATATATATATAGTCATCAGTAAAAAGAGGAGCCCAAAATGCCAACTACAAGTCAGAGATACTGAAATCAAGCAGGTAAAGAAATTTAAATACCTGGGAAGTCTTTTAAAAGAGAACAGAAAGTGTAACACTGAAAAAATATATATGTGAAATATATATATATATATATATATATATATATATATATATATATACAATTTGTTATATATTATGTTATTTATATATTATATATGCGCGGTACTTATTTGAAAGCATTCAATATCAGTGACAGTGCGATCGTCAGACAAACTCACACCTATCTACCTGAATCTATCTATGTTATACAACAGAAAGTTCCACAAGTCTAAATCGAATTCAATATCCGTGCAGGTTATCTTATGACCCCATTTTAATTAAAATATTTTTTACATTTGGTTTCATATAAGGCTGTCAATTGGTGGGGCTGGGTTCATCGTTATGTTGATCAAGAAATTGATCTCAGAGCCACCAAATGCAAAAATCATTTCTTCTAAAATGTAGCACCGACACCTTAGCATCAAATCGACTCAGCTAAGCTTAATAACACACACACACACACACACACGCGCGCGCGCGCGCGCGGGGCGGGGCGCACGCAGGCACGCACGCATGCACGTAAGAATACCGTCTGACGGGAAGGTGTATACGCGACCCACTTGCGAGTAATAAGTTAGCGTCCCTCATATCCTTGCGAGAAAAGTAAAATAGCTTTGTTTGTTGTAATTCTGGTCAGATGCACCTGCAATACATTTAGTGATTCTTGATTAAATCCAGAGAAGAATCTGCAACGTTATTAGACCTGCCCTGGTATTTCGGCTTTAGACGCATTCCCATCGTCGCAAAGTAGCTTGTCTGCTCTTTTACTATAAGGAATTTCATGTTTATTGCTCTGCTGACCTTTCCTCACTGGTGGCGCGATTTTATGAATTTACGCCTAGTAATTTGTGGTGCGTTGTGCGCTGGATGTGCGTTGTGCTGCAGTGGATATCGGCTCGGAACGAGAAATCGGGGAGCCAAGTTCGAATTCCAGTTGAATTCATTACATTCACTGACGCACAAATACCCTTCGGAAAGATATTAATCCGTCTCTTCCTTCCAGTTATGGATTAAATAACAGGACAGATTGGGTTCTATAGCCTTTGCTAGCGACCAGTCTACCGCAGAAAGCAATGGCAGCCTACTGCGGGATAATCTTCTGCCCAGTCAGTCATGTCTCTTTCGAGACATGATCGCCAAAGCGTGTTTCACGTATGGCACTTAAATGACTGACTAGATTAGTGTTGTGGTGCAGTGGATATCGGCTCAATACGACAAATTGGGAAACTGACTTCAAATTCTGCTTGAATTCTTCGCATTCAGTTACGCATCAAAACCCTTTGGAAAGGCATTAATCCGTCTCTTCCTTCCTTTTATCGGTTTAACAACAGGACAGATTAGGATCTATAGCCTTTGCTGGCAAACAATCTACCTCATAAAGCAAAAGCAACCTTCTGCGGGATTATCTTCTGTTCAGTCAGTCATGCCTCTTTCGAGACATGATCGCCCAGACGTGGATTACGTATGACACTGAACTGATTAAACTAGATTAGCAGCTAGAACTCATGTTACAGCTTGCTAGCTGAAACCATATTTACTAGGCTAACAACACTTCCTGATTCAAAAAAAGAATTATTATCCGCAATATTATTAGTGCTGACCAGGAATGTTGATATCAATCATTATCACATCGGCATAACTTAGTTCCCGGTGTCTTTGGTATGAATATGTGCACGGTGAGTGTTTTTTATAGCTTACCTCGTTTGTAGCTCAAATTTATGAATTTCATCGCTGTAGTAGCTTAAATGTTCGTTGTGGTGCAGTGGATATCGACTCGGAACGACAAATCGGGGTGCCGAGTTCGAATTCCAGTTCAATTCTCTGCATTCACTTACGCACAAATACCTTTGGGAAAGGTATTAATCCGTCTCTTCCCTCCAGTTATCAGTTAAATAACAGGACAGCTTGGGTTCTATAGCATTGGCTGGCAACCAGACTACCGCAGAAAGTAATGGTAAACTACTGCTGGATAATCTTTTCCTCAGTCAGTCATGTCTCTTTCGGGACATGATCGACCAAAGCGTGTATCACGTATGGCAATTAACTGACTGGCTAGATTGGCAATAGGCTCTCATCTTTTTAAGTTTTCCCCGTGAGATATTAAAACATTAAAATATGCTTTGTGAAATCATTTAATCATGTAGTTCTTAGCGAGGCAATAAAGCTACTAAGACAGAAATAATTTCTGGGTGTGGAAGAATAAGAAGAAAAGAAAACATTATTAAGGCGAGAAACTAACAATAATTAAGAATAAAGATTAGGATTGATACTGCATTTACATTTTTGAAGATAGCTATAAAAGAAGTTTGGAGGTAAGTTCCAAAAGGGACACTTTCGACCGAAGAAACTGTTGGCATAGCACTTACTGTCACATCTAGCCATTTAAACTACAAAATAACGAGACTTTACCGCCAATCTAGTCAGTCAGTTAAAAGTGCCATACGTGATACACGCTTGGGCAATCATGACAGACTGGGCAGAATATTATCCCGCAGTACGTTGCCATTGCTTTCTGCGGTAGACTGGTTGCCGACCAAGGCTATAGAACCCAATCTGTCCTGCTATTTCACTCACAGCTAGAGGGGAAAGAAATGTATTATATTATTATGTAGCAATTAGTGGGGGATCGGTTTCCTATTGTTATTAAGTAATAAACTGATCCCCCACTTTATGACCATTAGAAACCTTAATCATTATTCCAACTATTATATTCAGTCAATCAGTTAAGTGCCATACGTGATACACGCTTGAAAGAGACATGACAGACTGGGCAGAATATTATCCCGCAGTACGTTGCCATTGCTTTCTGCGGTAGACTGGTTGCCGACCAAGGCTATAGAACCCAATCTGTCCTGCTATTTCACTCACAGCTAGAGGGGAAAGAAATGTATTATATTATTATGTAGCAATTAGTGGGGGATCGGTTTCCTATTGTTATTAAGTAATAAACTGATCCCCCACTTTATGACCATTAGAAACCTTAATCATTATTCCAACTATTATATTCAGTCAATCAGTTAAGTGCCATACGTGATACACGCTTGAAAGAGACATGACAGACTGGGCAGAATATTATCCCGCAGTACGTTGCCATTGCTTTCTGCGGTAGACTTGGTTGCCGACCAAGGCTATAGAACCCAATCTGTCCTGCTATTTGACTCACAGCTAGAGGGGAAAGAAATGTATTATATTATTATGTAGCAATTAGTGGGGGATCGGTTTCCTATTGTTATTAAGTAATAAACTGATCCCCCACTTTATGACCATTAGAAACCTTAATCATTATTCCAACTATTATATTCAGTCAATCAGTTAAGTGCCATACGTGATACACGCTTGAAAGAGACATGACTGACTGGGCAGAAGATTTTCCCGCAGTAGGTTGCCATTGCTTTCTGCGGTAGACTGGTTGCCGACCAAGGCTATAGAACCCAATCTGTCCTGCTATTTAACCCATAACTGGAAGGAAGAGACGGATTAATACCTTTCCCAACGGTATTTGCGCGTAAGTGAATACAATGGATTCAACTGGAATTCGAACTCGGCTCCCCGGTTTCTCGTTCCGAGCCGATATCCACTGTACCACAACGCCAATCTAGTACTGTGCTTAAATTCGTCAAGTTTAGGAACTATAGAAGGCAGACAGTTTATTAGAACAGTTAGAATGGAAATATTAATCGAGAGGGAAGCTAAATTATGGCGATGGGAAGAGGACAGAAACAGAGATGACAGGTCAGGACTTATAAATTTGCAGATTCTTCTTTGGATCTTACGAAGAATCTCTAAATGTACAGCAAGAGAACCGGAATATCCCTGGCACTTAATATTCGAAGCACCGAGGAATGGCGGACTTATTTGAGTTGGATAGATTCAGGACAGAAAAATTATCGAGCACAACTCAGTGAACCGACTTTCTTAGCAGCAGACCTAGCAACGGATATAATATAATATTTTCACTTTATGTCACCCGACAATATACGCTCGAAAAAGTGCAAAGAGTCACTCTCATGGCGGTCATTATCAGCCATACTGGTCGGAGTCAGGAGGGGGTCTTGCAGATGATTTGTAGTGATGCGTTAAAATTAAGAAGCCATTATTTAACACAGATAAAAACAGGTTCCTTGCCCTTGTTAAAAACAGGTTTGGTTTGGTTAGTGTTGTTTGAAACGTTTTACAATAGATTCATATGTTTTCGTTATATTCTTATGGCATAAGAATATACATGGGTTATTGAATGCTACCAATATTTTTAGAATAGGTTTGTATGAATAAAATACGTATTTTTGTCAGGAATCATTTTTTAGATTAGGTTTCATTAAAATATTTTTGTCGACATCAGATGTGTCGCTGGTAATGTTTATTCAAAGATGTATTGCTGGTAACATATCTAATATTATTATCTAATATATATATATATATATATATATATATATATATATATATATATATATTATGCTCACATAATGTAGTAACTGCGAGAAAACCGAATGCATGATCATCAGCAAAAGGAGCAGCTCAAAATGCCATTTACAGGTGGGGGATACTAAAATCAAGCAGGTACAAACATTTAAATACCTGGGAAGTCTTCTAACAGAAGACGGAATGTGCGACACAGAAATCCGAAGGCTAATTGGCATGGTGAAGGACGCGTTCTAGAAGCTGAGTAGAGTATTAAGACACATGAACATTTCACTAAAAACGAAGAAAAGAGGATTGCTATGTGATTTTAGTTCTTCAATATGGCAGTCAATTCTGGACAATATAATCGAAGATGAAGAAAAAACTTGAGGCAAATGAAATGTGGTTCTACAGAAGGATGCTGCGAATATCATGAGTCGAGGATGTGAGCAATGGTGAGGTTTTGGAAAGGAAATTAATACTCACCATCAGAAAGAGAGAGAGCTGAAGTTTCTGGGACGTGCAATGCGGAATGGAGTCTTGGAGAACCTGATACTAACAGGCCAGGTAGAGGGAAGGAGTGACGGGAAAACAGCGTGTACCGTACTTGACTGAACTGTGCTGGTGGAAAGCGTACTGAGAGACACTAGGGATAGGGAGACGTGGAAAGTCATGATCGCCTGCGCCCTAAATGGAAAAGGCACATGAAAAAAAAAATACGAATGTATTAACCCCCAACTTAGATTTTAACTATTTGCCCATAGCTGGGACCATAACTGAGGCTATCAGCGACACTTTGGGTGGACCTAGGGCAACAGTTTTTAAGAGGTGATTCAGCATTCTTCTAAACCTCGAAATAAGATACCTTGCTGTCGGATGCAGTTCGTCATCATATCCATCACGATCAACAGCCGATACAGATTTTACTGTTACCAGTAACCATTTCAACTGCAAAATGATGAAACTTGCTAACAATTTACTTATTAGTTTTTATATTGTTTTAGAATTCAGTGCATAGAATACTGCTGTCATATATGGTCAGGCACACATATTGTTCATCTCAGTGTTCTTGACAGGCTCCAAATCAGTAATGTAATAGGTACCGACTTGGCGACTCGACTCCAGCCACTTCCCCACCGACGGGATGTGGCTTCCCTCTGTCTGCTCCGACGAACTTAAGTCACTGATGCCCCAGCCACACGAGTTTACCCATGCAACCAGACTGGCAACTAGGTACCACTCATTCACAGTTAGATCAACAAAACGCAGACGACATTTCTTCTCCAGCAGCTTCTTTTCTAGCTCTTCCCGCCTGTGGAACTCGCTTCCATATTCTTGTTTTCCTGACGGCTACAACCTCCAGGAAATTAAATGCAATATCAATAGTCATCTCTTAACCACATGACTTTAGTTCTTTCTACATCACCCTATATATTCTTTTATTTCTCTCTACCTTTGTAAATGTTATCACACCTGTATTCCTATCCTTCTCTTGCCATTTCTCTGACATCCCCTGTAACTGGTCTTTCTCTTTACTATTCTTCTGTCGAATCTTTTTACTATTATGTAGCCCCCTGCACATCAGTGGCGTCACCACCTTGCTTGGGATGAAGCGATTAAAAAAATGATGATGTGATCTTAATAAGAAATAATATAATTATATAATTATATATTGTTACAAATATATAATTGTATATTACTTCTCAAAATAAGATAATTATATAATTATATATTATTTATACTAATTATATATTAATTATTATAATTATATATTAATTATATTAATTATATATTAATTATTATAATTATATAATTATATATTAATCATACTAATTATATAATTATATATTAATTATTATAATTATATATTAATTGTACTAATTATATATTTAATATTTTAGTTATATAATTATATATTATTATTATAATTATATAATTATATATTAATTATTATAATTATATATTAATTATTATAACTATATAATTATATATTAATTATACTAATTATATAATTATATATTAATTATTATAATTATATATTAATTTTACTAATTATATATTTAATATTTTAATTACAATATTATACATTAATATTAAAAATATATAACTATATATTAATTATACTAATTATATATTAATTATTATAATTATATCATTATATATTAATATAATTAAACAATTATGTATTAAGTATACTAATTATATATTAATTACTATAATTATATCGTTAATATTAATATTATAATTATATATTAATTATACTAATTATATATTAATTATTATAATTATATCTTTTCCTATTTTAATATTATAAATATATAATTATATATTAATTATGCTAATTATATATTAATAATTATAGTTATATAATTATATAATTAGGTATTATAAAAAGAAGCTTTTTTCAATCTATGTTTTAGCTTTATTTTAAGTATTTTCAGTTCTTAAATTTTAAGATAAAATAAAAATTTTGCTTAAATTTAAAAATACAGTAAAAATTTAAAAGAGAAGATGAAAAACACACACATCGAACAGCGATTCGTAGATTTAATGAAAAAAATGTGCTTTTTTCAACGAATCAGGAAGACTTTATTTCCTGATCATTAAAGGATTTTCATTCGCCTGTTGAGAGTTCACTGTTTTGTTTTTCTCTGGCTTTGTTTCTCTTTTGTTTTGTCTTAAGAAGAATTTTCTTTGTTGCTTTTAAAAAGAGCAGGTGCTTTAAAATTATAATTGTTTTCTTTGTTTCCGCTTTTATTTTTTCCCTTTCCCTTGTAAGAGTTTAATTTTTTTTTTACTTAAATCCTGATCTCTGGTTGAAGGAACAGCTTCGGTGAATCTACAAGAAATTAGATTCTACTCAATTTACAAGAACACGTGACTGGCTTCCGGAAAATGACGAGAGAAACTTTAAGAGGTTTGAGAGAAAGAAATAAAGATGAAGAAAGAAGTAACGACGTCGATTGAAAAATCGGTCGATCGAAACATTTCTCACTTACGTTGCATTTTCTCTCTCCCTAAATATATATATATATATATATATATATATATATATATATATTAATCAGATACTTTAATCCAAGCGGAAAAAGCAGGAAGGTAAATTCCAAAAACCCGATCTTAGTTACTATTAAAATTTTATTCTAATATTAAAAAATGATACAGGAAGAGAGCTCAATATTACAGACCAAATATAAACTGGTTTCGAAAAGGATTTTTTTGTTGCTGAGGTGATGTGTTATCCCCAGTGGGAATTTCATATCGAAATGGTCAGTCAACATCCTTGAATTAAACCTAGTTAATTTATATATATATATATATATATATATATATATTCCATTTGTAAACGAGTTATTACGCGTAGTAACTCGTTTACAAATGGAAAATATTCAAAAGTTCTACATTATAATTGTATTGAACACTTTTTAATACAAATGTGCACTGGTCATATCTTATTATGACCAGAAACTAAGTAATTAAACAATCAACCCATCTCTCTCTCTCTTTCTCTCTCTCTCTCTCTCTCTCTCTCTCTATATATATATATATATATATATATATATATATCCAGTGAGTACAGAACGAAGAAAGAATTTTTTCACCGTCCAAAACATTAATGTAAAACAGTGCTCGATATATGCTGTATAGAGCTGTGAATATTTATTATAAATTATGTTTTTGAACATGTACATAATTTTTCTATATATAGGAAAAATTATGTACGTGTTCTAAAACATAATTTCTAATAAATATATATATATATATATATGTATATATATATATATATATATATATATATATATATATACACGAAGATTAACGAAATAGTTTTAAACAATCGACAATTTCAAATCATTTGTTTGAACATTATTTTTGATCTGTACTCATATTTACGTAGATATTCTGTTTGTATATTACGGAAATTAACGATATATTTGGCCGAGAGGACTAGGCCGCAGCCATTAGGTTGTAAATATAACGCATGCGGTTTCGAACTCCATTAAGCACACTGTAAATATATTTTAATTGAAGTAGATAGACTAAACTATCGCCCGGTTCACAAACCACCCACGTCTATTGAACAGGTGTAGAGGCTCATCCCTTGTTCCCTGTTTAGGATGTGGTTTCTGGCTTTCTCTTTTCCAATCTTTTCACTCCTTTGTTTTTTTTCAACTGGAGTTGATAGACTAAACTATCGCCCGGTTCACACTCCACCCACGTCTATTGAACAGGTGAAGAGGCTCATCCCTTGTTCCCTGTTTAGGATGTGGTTTCCGGCTTTCTCTTTTCCAATCTTTTCACTCTTACGTAGCCCCCTGCACATCAGTGGCGTTACCGCCTTGCTCGGAGTGATATGATTAATATATATATATATATATATATATATATATATATATATATATATATATGCACACACATATCGGGTGCGATGGGTAAATTGTCCTTTAAATTACGCAAAAGTTAAAATTACACTGACATCGCATTTCAACGGATATATTTACAAAACTTACGCAAAAATTATCTTGAACTACAAAAGAGTAAATTTATACAATAAAATTGCCATTGTGTTCAACCATGGCCTCCAGTCAACTTTTGTATGGGCGGTCTTCTTGTTTAACTTGAAGAATACTACCGTAATTTTTACCTTCACTTCATCTTTGGTTTCATAAACAATTTTGTTGGTCTCTCGTTCTACTCCACCAGACACACAATAATAAAGGTGGTGGTAGTCTAGGGACTTACGTAGCAATATGTAAGGGGTAATGTACTCGCAGAAATTGTTTGATAGCCATAACTGGATTCCTCTACTTGTGTGGCATGGTACAGAATCCAGTTGACATATATTCTTCCAGAAGCCACCCAAGGCAGCACTACCACTTCAAGCCACTTCAAGATGTAGTCCTTCATGTTGAGTCTCAGGTCCTGTGGAAAGATGAATGGAGGTATAACGTTACAATCACTAGAGATGACGCCAAACGTCATGACGTTAACTGGATATATCCTCCAACATTTTCCGAATCCTCTGCTCTGCTCCATGATTAACACCTACAGAGTATGAAATATTCATATTGGAGATTCCGGCGCGAATGCCAAGCAGCACACCATGCCGTTTCCACAGACGGTGCTCAACTGACCCTACTACACTGTTCAGACAACAAAAATAAAAACAAGCAACGCTCATGCTCGAAATGAAAAATAGAAAATAGAAAAAAATAACGATCGTGCCATGTATGTATATATAGTTTTGGTGCAATGGATGTGTCCCTTCAACTGAGCAGGTTCATGCTGACTTCGAAGTCACGTGATACGTTCAATCTTAGGGGATGGGTTTCTTATTGTTATATATATTTTGAGTGAAAATGAGAGGGATATATATATAGGGAGAGAGAGAATGAAAGAGTGTGAGAGAGAAAGAGGGATGAGAGAGAGTGCGTGTGATTGATAATTCATATTCAAGCCCAAAGAATTCATTAAACAAATAACATTCAAGCTACAATTTGTGTTGCATATCTTTTGTAGTATTATTCCAATTTTCGAAAAAGTTATTTCACACCTGAATTAAAATTATCGATTAAATTCCTTTTGATCCGTCAGTGAAACTATTTTGTTTTATTCAAAAACATGTAAAATAAAATAAAAATAATATTATGATATATAATTATGTAATATATATCGTATATATTCATTAGAAGCAAAGAAAAGTGTACTGAATTTCTATGTGATATCTGTCTTTCTGTATGAAAGTAAATGCTAGACGATCTCACCAAGGTTGAAATAGAAGCTTGAGGCAGCAGAAATGTGGTTCTACAGAAGGATGTTTAGGAGACCATAGACGGAGCACGTGAGCAACGATGAGGTGTTGGAGAGGATGCGAACGAGAAAGAGACTGCTGAGGTTTCTGGGACACGTAATGAGGAAGGAGGGCCTGGAAAATTTAACACTCACAGGATGTATAGAAGAAAAATGAGACAGAGGAAAACAGCGTGGGGCATATTTGATAAGCTTAAATTAAGAGAGAGGATTTGGGAAAGATAATAAATGGAAAGCTATTAAAAGCGACAAGAGACAGGGGCAAGTGGAAGTCCATGATCGCCTACGTCCTGAAGAGACACGGCACAAGAAGAAGAAGAAGAAGAAGAAGAAGAAGAAGAAGAAGAATTTGAGAATTTCATGGATTACTCGCTTCTCTTTAGCCTAAGCTATCAGTTGAATAGTAAGATAGACGAGATTTTATAACCGATATTTTATTGAGAGAAGGAAGGCCTGGAAAATTTAACACTCACAGGACGGGTAGAAGGAAAGAGAGACAGAGTAAAGCAGCGCGAGACATATTTGATAAGCTTGAACTAAGAGAGAGGGTTTGGGAAAGATAATAAGAGGAAAGATATTAAAAACGACAAAAGGCAGGAGCAAGTGGAAGTCCATGATCGCCTACATCCTGAAGAGACACAGTACAAGCAAAAGAGGAAGACGAAGCTGAGAGTTTTATGAATTACTCGCCTTTCTTTACCCTAAGCTATCAGTTAAATGGACGAGATTTTATAACTGATATTTTACAGATAGAAGCTACAATGGTTTTCATATCATGTTTTGTGCGCTTTTAATTGCAGATTCTTTATGAGTATTTACTTGCTTGTTAGAATTTTTGTTGATGCTATTATTTTCTTTGGTTTCTGTTATGGACATATTTTTTTCCGGTTCCTAAACGAAGATCTAAGGTCAGAATTGCTACCATGATATGCAAAATATTTTACATAGATAATGCCGTGCACTTGTTGTGCGCAGTGCTTCTGAGAACGTGGTTTGTATTTCTTTATTTCTTGGAACCCCTACATTGAATTTATCAGAAAATCTTTCAGTCAAACTGAATTATTGATGTCTGTTTTGAAATCTCTACTTCAAGCTCCTTGTATTGATACATAAATCTTTTGAGGATTTTCAAAGCTACATTATAGTTTAAAGGAACAGCTATTTTAATGAAAAAGAATATAGAAAGTTATTATTATGAAATTTCCTTTTCTGTTATAGTCGCATTAGCTATCAAATCTGCAGAAAAACTTTGGCTTTTAGTGGTGTGTTGTTACGTCTACAGATAATAATTTGTTTATCTAACATTCATAAGATCACCAGCGGCACATTGAAACAGTTTTTCATAGTGTGTAAGCTCTACTTATGAAATCCAGTTTTCATATTACTCTTAAGCTAAGATTTGCAGGGATTCTTTAATGTGGTGTTGTGTTCCTTTTTTATCATTCCAAGCACTCCTATTGTTACTGGTACTGTTCTCTTCTTTCAATTTCTACACTCTTTGATTTTGAATTCCTGTCTTTATACTTGGATAGTTTTATAAATTTCATGGTCGTTATGTTACAGACTGAATCAATTTGTAGAAAAGATTTTCTTTCAGATTTTTGACAATTAATCCGGCCTATACATTCTTCCATTTAGGCGTTCTTTTTCCGCGTGGGTCCGGGATCACCAGTGAAAAAGTGGGGTGTGTCAGTGATGATCTAGGGTGCGTGTTCCTTTCAGACGTCGGGGGTCACCACTGAAGCTTCGGAGAGCTGGTTGGTACTTCTTTAATTTGGCCTTGTGTCAAACATAACCGAACTCTCTACAGCTTACAAGTTTTATGCAGAGTTAACATTAGAAGGTTTTCATCAGAAGGTCGATTGTCGGAAAGTTGGAATGCGTGGTATTGTGTTGAATAGTGTAAGAAGAATAAAATATACATTTTGAATGTTAAAATAGAAATTTATTAAATGGAAAGAATAACAAGAATAGCGAGCAGAAAATGTTCTGTGAGAAAGCTAAGGGTATTAAGAGTTGTAAAAAATGTTCATGGTAGTAATTATTGAAAGAATATACAGCTTACAAGTTTTATGCAGATATATCATCAGAAGGTTGGTTGTCGGCAAGTTGGAAAATATGGAATTGTGTGGAATAGTGTAAGAATAAAATATACATTTTGCATTTTAAAATAGAAATCTGTTAAGAGAAGGAGTAACACGAATTCGTAGAAATTAATGTTCAATGAGAGGTTAAGAGTATCAAGAGTTCGTACAAAATGTTCGTAGAAGTAATTGTTGAAAGAGATAAGGAGAAAGAGAAAAGGACAATGTCCGAGTTGTTTGAAGTTGAAGTTACATTGTAGATGTTTCGTCTCGCGGCTCCCATCTAACTTTTTGTCTGACTGACACTGATCAATTCCTTTTATTGTAATCTAGATTTTTCGCACTTACTCGCGAAGTTCTTTTTGATCTTGCAAGTCCCTCCTATTTGTCAAAAATCATTTTAACACCTGCTTGCGAAATTTGGTTTCGACTTTTTCTTTAAGCACATGGTCAATCCTTTTTCTAATTGGGAAAAAAACAGAATTTCACATGTCAATGTGAATTTTTGTAAAAGTGAAGAATAAAATTTGCTTTTAATTCTTAATTTCCTTGATGTGTTGGGGTCACCAGTATCACGTCGGCGTCACCAGTGTAGCCATAAGAGAGATGGTTATGTTTCATTGATTCGGCCTTGTGTCAGACTTAACCGACCTCTCAACAGCTTCCAAATTTTATCCAGAATTATCATCAGAAGGTTTTCATCATAATCAGAAGGTTGGTTGTCGGCAGGTTGGAATATATGGAATTGTGTGGAATAGTGTAAGAATAAAAATGTTTTATGTTAAAATACAAATTTATTAATGAAAAGGATAACAAGAATAGGTAGCAGGAAATGTTCTGTGAGAAGGTAAAGTGTATCAAGATTTGTAGACAATGTTCGTAGTAGTAATTGTTGAAAGAGTATATATATATACTGAACACATACATACGTACGTATGTATGTGTTCAGTAGGAATGTCTTTGGATAGAGAAGAAGAAGTAAAAGGAATCAGCACCCGAGAAGGAAAGAGAAAGAGGACAAATGTCCGATTCACTTGAAGTTTACATTTTAGCTTGTCGTCTATGCTGTTTCTCTGTGTCACTGACTGACGCTGACCGGGGCCTTTTATAGTATTCAGATTTTTCGCACTGAAGTCTTGCATGTCGCTCCCATTGGTCAAAAATTAATTTAAAACCTACTTGAAAAATCTGGTTTCGACTATTTCTTTAAGCACATTGTCAATCCTTTTTCTATTTGGGAAAAACCAGGATTTCACACGAATTCTTAATTTCTTATCCCAATACAGATACATTGAATGAAATATATATTTAAAGTAGAATTAAATTCTTGATCATCCCAATCAAAATAAACAATGTTTTACTGTATTCCAGAAGCAAAAATGTGTAAAGACAAATTGCATAAGAGAATAAAAAAGGTCAATCAGTCATTTAAGTGCCATACGTGATGCGTTTAGTTCTTAATTTCTTATCCCAATACACTGGCTTCAAGGTTTCTGTATATAAAGATGGTGTATTTCCATGAAATTGTAATGTCTTCTATTCCTGTCACCGGTTCTGTGTGATGTTCACAGCAGTGTTTGATGACATCTTTACGAAGTTTTGTGCATTGTCCGGTGTAAATATTGCACCACTCTCACTTGACAATTTTTATTGTTTTTAATAATCATATCGCCCCAAGCAAGGCAGTTTACTGCATGGTGTTACACAGGAAGAAGGTTATGAGAAAAAGTGACACGTTTTAGGGAGTGTCAGGAAGTGGGTAAGAGAAGGATGAGAATACTGATGAGAGTGAAGTGGACGGAGAAAGGAGCATGAGAAATGGTTGAAAATCATACTACAGGCCAACCCAAGCCTTGAGATTGAAATTGGGATGACACAACTGTTCTCAGGTCATCAATAATTGCAGTCACACAAAGTAAGAAGTCAGGATGACAGAGGGTTTGACCAAATTGGTCTTCTTCAACTGATGATCATGACAGAGTATACCCTCTCTTCAAGAAATTCTAATTACAACCCACTCAGTATAGTTGCAGAATAAATCACGGGTGGCTTGTGTGGGTGTTAAAAAAACACAGTTGTGCTTGATAGGGCATCTGCAAAAGACATTAGCTCACTCAGCTAACAGACGTGTCTACTCAAAATTAAACAGCTAGCCATTATCTTTATATAATAAGATATAAATAATTTACTAAAGAAGGTATTATATATATATATATATATATATATATATATATATATATATATAGGCATAAGGCCGAATGGTTAGAACGTTTGTTTTATGACCATGAATTTCTAGGTTCCAATATCACCATGGTTGATTTTTCAGGAAGGTGACGTCTTTATGTTATCAGCCTGGAGGCGGCAACCCCATTGTGCGGCACCTTTTGCCTGAAGATCATATGACAGTTTGTCGAAGGACTTATGAGTGAAATTGGGTGGACGGCTTTCTTTGGTTGTGCTAGTTCAAAGTCACAAGTCATCGTGACTGAGGGTTTGTGTGTCCTGGTCTTGTTCAGACTGTTTTTCACGCTAGATAACGCACTCTCTCCCCAGGTCCACTCAGTATGACCTAGAAGTGCAAAGCACATGAGATCTAATGATGGCTTTCTCTTAGGGAATACAGATTCAAATCCTGTTGAAGAGTGCATAGATAGATAGATAGATAGATAGATAGATAGATAGATATGAATGAATGGAAAGATAGATAGATAGATAGATAGATAGATAGATAGATAGATAGATAGATAATGAACACACTGAGATAGATAGATAGATAGATAGATAGATAGATAGATAGATAGATAGATAGATAGATATGAACAAATGGGATAGATAGATAGATAGATAGATAGATAGATAGATAGATAGATAGATAGATAGATAGATAGATATGAACAAAAGGGGATGGATAGATAGATAGATAGATAGATAGATAGATAGATAGATAGATAGATAGATAGATATGAACAAAAGGGGATAGATAGATAGATAGATAGATAGATAGATAGATAGATAGATAGATAGATAGATATGAATAAAAGGATGGATAGATAGATAGATAGATAGATAGATAGATAGATAGATAGATATGAACAAATGAAAGATAGATAGATAGATAGATAGATAGATAATGAATGAATGAGATAGATAGATAGATAGATAGATAGATAGATATGAACAAAATGATAGATAGATAGATAGATAGATAGATAGATAGATAGATATGAACAAAAATGGATAGATAGATAGATAGATAGATAGATAGATAGATAGATAGATAGATAGATAATGAACACACTGAGATAGATAGATAGATAGATAGATAGATAGATAGATAGATAGATATGAATGAATGGGATAGATAGATGGATAGATAGATAGATATGAACAGACTGAGTAGCTAGGGATAGATAGAAACACACTGAGATAGATAGATAGATAGATAGATAGATAGATAGATAGATAGAAATAAATGGATAGATAGATAGATAGATAGATAGATAATGAACACACTGAGATAGATAGATAGATAGATAGATAGATAGATAGATAGATAGATATGAACAGACTGAGATAGATAGATAGATAGATAGATAGATAGATATGAATAGACTGAGATTGATAGATAGATAGATAGATAGATAGATAGATAGATAGATATGAATAGACTGAGATTGATAGATAGATAGATAGATAGATAGATAGATATGAACAGACTGAGATAGATAGATAGATAGATAGATAGATAGATAGATAGATATGAAAAGACTGATAGATAGATAGATAGATAGATAGATAGATAGATAGATAGATAGATAGATAGATAGATATGAATAAATGATAGATAGATAGATAGATAGATAGATAGATAGATAGATAGATAGATAGATAGTCAAATGATTATAATGTTAGTATTATATCTCATGATGGTCGATTTCTCATAAGATGGTTTCCTGGGAACATGATTTTTTCAGCAGCACATGACATCATTGGGAAGTGGCTGAAAATCATACCACGGGCTGAACCACACATTGTGACGGAAATTGGGTAGACAAATTTGTTCAGAAGCCATCAATACTTGCAGTAACACAAAGTAACAGGTCAGCATGACAAAGGGTTTGACCAAACTGCTCTTCTTCAACTGCTGATCATGCCAGATTATACCCTGTCTTCAAGAAATTCTAATTACAATCCACTTAGTAAAGTTGCAGCATAAATTACGGGTGGCCTGTGTGGGTGTTAAAGAAACACAACTGTGCTTGATAGGGCAACTGCAAAAGAAATTAGCTCACTAAACTAACAAACGTGTCGACTCAAAAGTAAACAGCTAGTCGTTATCTTTCTATAAGATTTTCATTTTTTATAATCATATTGTTCTAAGCAAGCAGTTTACTGCCACTGTTGTGCAGGGGGTTACATAGGAGGAAAGTTATGAGAAACAGCGACAGGTTATCGGGCGTGTCAGGAAGTGGGTAAGAGAAGGATGAGAATACTGGTGAGAGTAGAATGGACGGAGAAAGGAGCATGGGAGAGAGAGGATGCAGGTTAGTGAGATAGGAGATGACTACTGACTTTACATTTAAATTCTTGAGGATTGTTGCAGTCGGGGAAGCAAGTAAATAAAAGGGAATTCCACAGGCAGGAAGTGCGAGAAAAGAAGCTGTTGAAGTAGAATTTGAGCTTACATTTTATTGGTTTCACAGTAAAAGGGTGAGACCTAGTTGCTAATCTCGGCTAACTTCATAAATAGCCTTACATATATCCTTACTGGACGTCCAGTACGTTTGGTATTTCCCTTCATCTAAGCTACGCTTAGTAAATCGCTGTCTAGCGAGCTTGTAACGCTAGATTAATTGCTACAGAAAAGAGATACTCAATGTGTACTCTATAATTTTGTTCATGTGGCAAACCTAATATACGCTCTGTAAATAAAGTTTTCACGGCATTTAAAAAAAACAAAACAGAGAATGCCTCACCCCGCAGTAATTCGCAAATACGACCAAGCTTTGTTAGTTTTACGTCACATTTTATGAATACCTTGTTTTATTGACTGACTAGCAGTGTAGCCGGGCGTTGCTCGGGTGTAATGAAAGCTTTAAAACTAATCCATGGTCCTGGAGCTCAGACTCAGCCTAAAGAATATTTGAAATAATAAAATATTTGCGACAATTTACCAATCGCACCTAGTGTGTGTATGTATGTATGTATGTATGTATATATATATATATATATATATATATATATGTGTGTGTGTGCGTGTGTGTGTGTATGTGTATATATATATATATATATATACACACACACACAAACACACACACACACTAGCAGTATAGCCGGGCGTTGCTCGGGTGTAATGAAAGCTTTAAAACTAATCCATGGTCCTGGAGCCCAGACTCTCTGGACACTGGCACGAAAGACTAAAAAGCAATAGTTGTTTCCAGTTAAAGCGACACCGTAGACTGAAAGAAAAATGAATGGATGTAAGTCAAATTTGGATTTGCTGGTATCGATATCAGATAAGTGTTTTTCGTCGTAAACTGAATTTTGAAGGCTAAATAAGTTCTCTGAGTAAATGGTATCATGGCTGAGACTAAGAACTACAATTATACCTACTTAGAGCCAAAACCGAAAAAATACAGACATACAGGCAGATTAATAGACACACACACACAAACATCTTGCCTTTTATATATATATTATCGATTTTCTGCACTATTCTAAGAACTGCAGCCTTGAAACTTCTGAATATCGTTTCTTATGTCTTTATGAGTGTATCAAATTTGATTAAAATCGGACCATTCCTTCTATAACTCGATTTTTTCGGTTATCTATAGCTAAGAAAACTCGCAGACGCTTATAGTACAACTGTGTAAATTTTCAAGAAAATCGGTTCAGCAGTTTTGGAGTCTATAGGTAACGGATACACACACACAGACAAAGTTCCATTTATAAATAAGTTTAGATTCCGAGCCGTTAACCATTATTCTACACTTTTATTTCCAAGCAGCCATCCATCTAGCTAATTCCAGGCTCGACATTGCTTAACTACGGTGAGCGTACGGGAACCTGTGTCTCAAACTTTTAAGGCTTTAAGCCGTGAATTCCTGATGCAAGTTTATTCGCTCGCTCGCTGTCCTAATCAGTCAGTTACCTGTCATACGTAATACACGCTGAGGCGATCATATCTCGAAAGAGACATGACTGACTGAGCAGAAGATTATCCCGGAGCAGTTTGCCATTACTTTGCCATTACTTTCTGCGGTAGGCTGGTTGCTAGCCAAGGCCTTAAAACTCAATCTGTCCAGTTATTTGACTCATAGCTAGAGGAGGAAGTGATTAAGTAGTAATTGGCGGGGGATCAGTTTATTACTTCATAACATTATAAAATGAATCCCTCACTTTATGCGCAGTATAAGCCTTAATCATGTTTTTAACTATTATATTCAGTCAGAGAGTTAAGTGTTATACGTGATACACGCTTTAGGCGATCATGTCTCGAAAGAGACATAACTGACTGGGCGGAAGATTATCTCGCAGTAAGTTGCCATTACTTTCTGCGGTAGACTGGTTTCCAGCCAAAGCTATAGAACCCAATGTCCTATTATTTAACTCATAACTGGAGGGAAGAGATGGATTAATACCTTTCGCAGGGTTGGTTTTTGTGCGTAAGTGAATGCAGGAAATTTAACTGGAATTCGAACTCGGCTTCCCGATTTCTAGTTCCGAGTCGATATCTACTTCACCACAACGCGCATCTCATACTGTCGTAATATTGATCCTTATTTCTTGATGTGAACCGGCGGCTGGACAGCCGCCTGAGGAACAAAGAGAAACTAACACTCCAGCGACTGACTGCAAATGAATAACCATTATTCGTGATGCAATTATTTCAAACCCGATATATAAGTTATATAGCCCCGATATATAAATTAAATTCAGAGTTCAGATAAAACTATGACGAGAAAAAATGCTATCCACTGATTTCGTTTGGGTGTTTATTGAACGTTATGTTATTGAAAGCAAGAACGTGGTAATCTAATTAAATAATAATATTGCAAAAATAACAAACTAGAACACAAATGTTTTGAGAGAGTTAAAAAAAGGTAAAGTGAAAACATGATCACTAAAAGTATATATATATATATATATATATATATATATATATAGGATAAAGAAATATGGTTGTTCCAACGAGAGAAATTGTTATAGAATAAAAATTGTGAGAAGCCGTGAACGTTTCTTTAAAGTGTATATTTATTGTTTTTCTTATTATACATGTTATGATACATTAAGTGTCCATAATGGTATTTGTCACGCTACACGTGTTTCGAGTATAAGATTGACTCTCTTCAGGCGAATAAGTTTGTGACTTTACTTACCGTGTTCTTTTTGTTTCTGATGTCCAACTTGTTGTTTTATAAATAAGTACGTAGAAAAAAATAAGAAAATAAATAAAATCAGTAAAATAAAGTAAAATGAAATAAGATAAAATAAATCAAATGTTGGCACGTTGAATGGTCTGTGTTTTCTCACATCAGCACGTGTATAAATGGATAAACAGATAAATAAATAAATAAACAGATGAATGAATCAAGTGCTTACCCCATTTTGAAGTGATTTTGGTCTGGGGTTACCTTTTTAGTATGTTAAAAGTAACTTCTAGTCGCCTTTGCTTATTTATCATCGGTCAGTTTTTTGTTCTTTATTGCTTTGACGGTGTTTTGAATTTGGTGTGTGTGTGTGTGTGTGTGTGTGTGTGTGTGTGTGTGTGTGTGTGCGTGTGCGTGTCTCTGTGTGTGTGTGTGTGTGAGCTTTATAAATAAGTAAGTAAAAAAATAAGAAAATAAATAAATAAATAAAACCAATAAAATAAAATAAAATAAATCAAATGTTGGCACGTTGAATGGTCTGCGTTTTTTTTACATCAGCACGTAAATGAATAAGCAGATAAATAAATAAACAGGTGAAAGAATCAAGTGCTTACCCCATTTTGAAATGATTTTGGTCTGGGGTTACCTTTTCAGTATGTTAAAATGATCTTCTAGTCGCCTTTGCTTATCTATCATCCTTTTCATCGGTCAGTTGTAGTTCTTTATTGCTTTGACGGTGTTTTGAATTTGGTGCGTGTGTGTCTGTGTGTTTGTGTGTGTAATCGTTTTTTATTTCGTTTTTATGTTTTAGAATTGTTTTTTATGGTTCATCTGGTTCGTTTTTATTGTTTTGAATTTGGTGTGTGTGTATGTATTTGGGTGTCTGTATGTGTGTTTGTATCTATGTATATATCTGTATGTTTTTCGGTGTGTGTGTGTTTTTCATGTTGTTTTGTTAGCAGATGTTTGTATTTTTTATGAATCTTTCTTCCTGCATAATTAATATTTCATAATGTGTTCTTTTGATATATAGGTATAACTTTGAATTTGCCATCACTACATTCATGCTAATGTTGGGAAACATACAATTTCCTGTTATATGATTATCTTATATTGCTTCTATGAAGGGAAATTCTATTATTCAAGCATTGTGTCGCTCCCACGTATATCTTTGCGCATTTGTCGCATGTTAGAGCGTAAACTACATTTTTCGAGTTGCAGCTCAGATCCAATTTTATTTCAAATGTAGTTGCGTTTTCGAACTGGAAGTGTTTTCCTTCTATTATGTTGCATACTCCACAACTTTTTTGTTGCATTTTGACACCCTGTGTTGTGTGTTGTTCGAATTTCGATGAGGTTAGAATATCTTTTAAATTTTTGGGCTGGGCTTTGCTGTTAATTATTTTGGTTGTCTTTAAGATTTCTTTTATTTTTTCATTATTGTTGAGTAATTCCATGTGGGTTTTGATCTTCGTGAATAATTCTGGATTGTTTTTTGTTGTGAGTGAAAACGTATGCTAGAATGTTTTCTTCTTTTTCGTGTTTTTCTTATTGTTTTTTTTTTAATTCCGGATGGATTCTAATGGTATTTTTTCTGCTAGTTGGAAACCCTTGTCTATTAGTGAGGATGGTTATCCTCTTATTTGAAATGTTTTTCGTAGCTCTTCTAGGCGTATTTTACGGTGGGTTTTGTCAGTTACTTTCGTGTAAATTCGTCGTGCTAGGGAATAGGGGATGGATTTTAAACAGGTTTTTGGGTGGTGACTCTTGAAGTGGAGATATTGTTGGGTATCTGTGGTTTTGTGGTAAATGTCTGTGATGATGTAATTGATTTCGTTTTGTATGAGTATGTCTAGGAACGGTAATTCTTTATAATTGTATTCTGGCGTGAACTTGATTTTGGGGTGCAGGTGTTGTAGTATATTGTGTAGTTTGTTTATGTTCTCCACCCCCCATGTTGATTTCCAAAAAATAAAAGAATCATCCAGGAATCTCTTCCATGATTTCGTGAATTTTGTTTTTATGTTTTCCCCATATTTATGCCCTGTTTGGTTTCATAGGTTTTCTTCTAGATATGCTCCGGTGAGTGTTGCATATGTTAGTGCCATTTTTGTTCCCATCGCGGTACCTATTGTTTGTATATAATTTTTGTTGTTAAACTGGAAGGAATTGTTGTGTAAAATTAGATCTATACTTTGTAAAATAAATTATTTTGTGAAGCGTGTGGGGAGTATTTCTTGGTGTTTTCCTATCCAAAATGCAAAGGCTTATTTTCCTAGTTCATGGGGTATGCTGCTCTACAGACTGTTCACGTCAAAAGTTACTAAGAGTGTATCTGGGTCTACATTTTTTGGCATGAAGCAACCGTATTTCTTTTAAATATAATCTTTGAATAAAATCACGGAAATAAGAGAGAACCAAGCCAGCACGTAAACTGCAAAACGACAGACTCCTGTATTACATTATTTTTGAAGAGAAATGTACGGACATCTTTAAAAACAAATAGGATGAGAAAGGATATTCGAAGTCGCACACATTAAAAGATGGTTTAGTAATATCATCAAACGAGTCACATAAAAATATACAAGAGGAAGGTAACGTATGGCATGAAATTCTCGACATGTGTGGTCCTGGGCATGACAGTAAACTGCATCCGGCAGCAAAGCCTCTGATTGGAAGATTGTGAGAAGCCTGAAACCAACCCTTAATTGCTGTTGTTCTCAGGTCCACCCTGACTAGCAGTGGTAGCACCTGTTAGGGTCACAGCTATAGGAAAAGATTTAACTCCAAATTCGGATCAAAACATTATGAAAGTATAAAGATACACGTTTATAGAAATATATAAATATAAATAAACTTTTATAGAGAAATAAATATTTTTGAAGAAAAAATTATTATCGTAACACATTTTTGAAGGAAAAAATATTTTCAACAAAACATTTTCGAATACAAAATTAGAAGACATTTTCAGTTTTCTAAGATAAAAAGAATAAAAACATTTTTTTATTAAAATCTGACTAAATTCTCACTATAACTGAACATTAAAAATAACTTAAAACCCCATCTTTTTGGCATTAAATAACCCATACACCGTTAAACAAAACTCAAACTCAAATTCGACATGATGAAAAGAAGACAAAGAACACCACAGTATATAGGTTTTCGCAGAAAAATTATAAACAAATGCACGCAGTCAAAAGAGGAATGGCTCAATGAAAGGTGTGGAAAAATATTGCAAAAATATAATGAATAAGCATCACGCATGAGCAAAATAAATATAAAAAGTAAATAACAAGTAGGAGAAAAAAGATGGTCATCAAATAGGATGCATAAAATCCAAGGACGGACACTGAAAACAGAGAAAGGATAAATACTCCAGAGCTTGAATGAAAACTTCAGCGAACTCTTCCACGTTTAAAGAGGAATGCCCGCAATGCACAAGAAATATTGAAGGACCAAAAATATTCAAATCTGAAGTGAAATCATCACTAGCCAAATTGAACATGAACAAAACAACATGACCAGAGGAATTATAATAAGGATGCTGATAATATAAGATGATTTCGTTATCGACAAAATTACGTAATATTCGGTACCGTTAGAAATAAGACGATTCATTTTTGGAGCGCTGCCTCTGAATCTCGTCATCAGGCAATGTTGGATGTGAAATGATTTATATTTAAATAAAAAAAAATAAAAACAATCGGTTATGTATGTGGGAAGTTATAAAATTTATGGGTGTGTTCCTTTTAACTAATCAGAATAAAGATTCCCTTGACCGTTAGGGATGAAAAAAAGAAAAAAGAAAGAAAAAAAGAAAGTATGTATTCCCTAAAAATAGAAACGCCTGGCCAAATTTTAAATTGACACTTGATTCTGTTTAGTTTAAAAGGAACACACACATAAATTTTATATCTTCCCACATACATAAACAGCAAACCTTTGTTTTTTTGTATTTAAATGTAGATCATTTTCACAACCTACATCCAACATTGCCTGATGATGAGATAGAAATCTCGTAACATAGAAATTTCCGTGTCGCAATGTACTTTTTATTCCTAATTATATGATTATATTAAGCTCTACAATATTTATTGTATTGATCACTCTTTATAAAAAAAAATAAATGCCAGGGACTTCAGAATCGTAAAACCTTGGGTCCTCTTTACCTGGATTTTATATATATATATATATATATATATATATATATATATATATATATATAAATTATATTTTAGAACATGTACAGAGTTTTTTTTAATATGCCCACTACAAATAGTACATTTGTTTCGACATTGAAACTACAACGTCTCATCAGGCGGTGTGGACAGGAATGGAAAGCCTCTTTTCTTATATTTGGTCAGTTGTGTGTGGGATGTTGGTGGGGGTTAGTGATAAGGAAACAAGTCTCGTGTATTGACCGTTAGAATTTTGAAGAAAGTGGTGTGGGTAGTGAATATGATTGATTAATGTGTGTCTGTGAGTTTTGTAAACAGATTTAACATTAGCAGTTAGAATGTAAGTTTTTATTATCTTGCGACTCGACTAAATCCTTTGGATTTCTTAGAGGAGCCGGTAAGAGGGGGGATGCTTATTTTGTACAGAATATTTTTGTATTTAAGCAGAGTTTTTATAATTAATCTAATTCTGTATATTTAATCTTAATTTTGGATTTAGAAAATCGATTTTTTCTATTAAATTTTAAATTTTAATTAGATCACCGTTTGCGGTAAGATTTAATGTAAAAGGTAAAATTTAATGTTAAAAATTTAAGGTAATAGATAAGTAGGTAATAGGTGCGTAATAAGTAGAATTTTATGTAGGAGGAAAGATTAAATGTTTGTATTTAAGGTAATTGGTGAAGTTTAATGTGTTTATTAAGGACAGTTTTTATAATTAATCTAATTATGTATATAAAACCTTACTTTAGAATTTAGTAAATCGATTTTTTCCATAAAATTTTAATTTAAAAAAAAAACTTAAAAAAAGAACTTAAAAAAAAATTAAATCACAGTTTGTGGTGTATGTATAAGTGTTGTTAGTACAATAAAGGTGTGTCATTTCTAGGAGGTCCTAGCTCTGACTTTTGTAGTATTTTTTAGCATGATTGTAAGGTTAGTTCTTTAATGTGCTTGCAGTTTACTGTAGTGTCATGCCTCTGGTTTAAAAGCTTGTTGCTATTCATATATTTAACGATTTCAATTTTTTCTTGAAGACAAAGGAAATATGGTTCCTTTATAGATTTAGCTGTTCTTGCTTGTTTTAGGATTTTCCATTTAACTTTAGCTGTTTTATTTTCGTCTTTTAACTTCCAAAAGTATTTGGAGAGGGACGTTGTGTTTTGTTTTTCTCTGTTATTGAAGGATGAGAAGTGATTGTAAAATCGCTTTTTAAATACGTTCATGGTATTTCCGATGTAAATTTTTTCATCTTTAGGATTCTCCATGGATGAAATCGAACGCATATATATCAGATTTCGTTAGACATTTTTTGGTCATGGGGCATTGGTTAGGGTTTCTCCAGTTACAGAGGTTGTTATTATGGGGCGGACTGGTATTAGTGTTGGAGTTGTTTTTGTTGTGTGCTTTTAATATTTTGCTGTTATGTACTTTAATCATTTTTTCTAGATTACTGAAGCGGCTATAGCTTAGTTTTATTGTATTTTTATTGAAGATTTTGCTTAGAGGGTTATTTTTAGGAAAATACTTATCTATTAATTTAAGAAATTTATGGCCCAGTTTGAAGTTAACTGATTTCCATTCCTGTCCACCCTGCCTGATGAGACATTGTAGTTTCAATGTCGAAACAAATGTACTATTTGTAGTGGATATAAAAAAAATCTGTACCTGGACTAAAATATAATTTATAATAAATATTCACAGCTCTATATATTATATATCGAGCACACTTTTAAATTAATGTTTTGGACGTTGTTAAAAATTGTTTTCTTTGTTCTGTATTCACTCGGATATATATATATATATATATATATATATATATATATATATATATATATAAATTAGGTTTATTTTGGCAGCATCTTTTCTTTTAAACAAGTGTTGTTAAAAGATACAGACAACATAGTCTGATATATTTTCTTTTGAGTTTTTTCATATTTTCTTCTTAGACAATTTATTTCCGAAATATATTTGTATAAAATTGGCCAATTTGAACAATTTTTATACAAATATAATTCGGAAATAAAAAGTCTAATCTGAAAATATGAAAAAATTTCAAAAGAAAATATATAAGACTATGTTGTCTCTATCGTTTAACACCACCTGTTAATCAATATATATATATATATATATTCCATTATTAAACGAGTTATTTCGCTTAAATAAAATTCTACAATATATTTGTATCGAACACGTTTTAATACAAATTTGTATTGGTCTAACCCTATTATGACCCAAAACTAAGTACTTAACAATCAATGTATATATATATATATATATATATATATATATATATATATATATATATATATATATTTCTGAAAGGTTTTTTCTGTTGCTGAGGTGATGTGTCGTCCCCCGTGGGGATCTTCATATCGAAATGGCCATTCAACATCTTTGAATTAATCCTTTTTTAATATATATATTTGCTCTGTAATATTTTATTACATGGAGCTCTCTTCCTGTATCATTTTTTAATATTAAAATAAATTTTTAATATTAATTAGGATCGGGTTTTTGGGAATTTACCTTCCTGCTTTTTTCCCTTGGATTGAAGTATCTGAATTAAAATATATATATATATATATATATTGTTCTACTTTATAGCTCCACTCACGAAAACATATGGTGAATATTATGAACTGACGATTTTTCAATTTTTATTTTTATTTTTTTTCCTGGAAATGGTTACGTTCGTTATAAATTATAAATCTGTGCTGCCATTTTTCATTTACGAAATGCATAATTTAATTGGGGGAAAATTGAACAGGCACAAAACAACATGGCCAGAGGAATTATAATAAGGATGATGGTAATAGAAGAAGATTTTGTCACAGACAATATTACACAATATTCGATACCGGCAGACATAAAAGAATAATTTTTGTAGCGCTGCCTATGAATCGAGGTTAAAACGAATGCGAACTCTATTCGACCATCACCTTGATGAGCCACATGGCAAAACTTGAAAAAAAACAAACTATTAGAACTCTTAGGTAAATTAATTTTGGAAGAATATTTAAATAATCCAGTAACTTTAATGGCAGTAAACATCCTGCATACGCATAGAAATTAATTCAGTAAGTGTACAATAATAGAATGGGGTGTAAGACAAGGATGTGTCTTCTCGCCGGACTTATTCAATCTACACAGTGTAACGAATCCGAGCGAATAAGAAGTCTTGCCAGGATTCATTATTGGTAGCTATAATATCTATTAAGTATTTTTTATAGAAAACGCAAAATTTGACATCGAAATCCGAAGGCGCGAAAACTTGCTTCCAAATGATAAACAAAGCAATAAGAAACAGAATATTATTTAGAAAGAATTGCTATTGAACTGTTATGTAATATATGGTTTCCTGTATGTCAGTGAATGCGGAACAGTATATAATATATAACCTTAAACGGCGGATGCATGTGACAGGTACATCCATCGGTTGGTAAAGTCGAAAAAATGACAAGGATATGGTTGACAGATATATCCGGCCATAGATGATATCCGCAAAGTGCAACTAGAAAAACAAGCGACAACCAGCTTGAAAAGTAATGCTCCGCCGGGTCTTATTGACAGATGCATCCGCCCAAAAATAATGTTTACAAACGACAACCCCAAAAATGCGTGGGAGTTTTAAGAATATATAAAGTCTAGAACTTTTGATTGATGATTTCCCGGCTGCCTCTCTGCTTCAAACAACCGTCATGGTCGAAGAATAGAAATATAAGGCTATGTTTTTTTATATACAGGCTGTCCATAAAGTTCGTGTGCACTGTAAAAAATTTATAACTCTATTTGTCTTTGCGATAGAAATCATTTGTAAAAAGGATTAGAAAGAAGAAAATCTATATTTTTTAAGGTTTTATTGAAATTTTATTTAACTTTCCATATGTCCTCCATCATTAGTAATATAAAGGTAATACGATTTTGGAGTTCACGGAAAACATTTGCTAACTGATTTACAATAATGCCTGGAATCACATTAGTTGTTTTAGCTTTCAAATCTTCTAATATGTCCTCCATCATTAGTAATATAAAGGTAATACGATTTTGGAGTTCACGGAAAACATTTGCTAACTGATTTACAATAATGCCTGAAATCACATTAGTTGTTTTAGCTTTCAAATCTTCTAATGAACTAGCTTTGGTTTCATACACAATTCTTTTCACATGAAAAAAATCTAATGGAGTCAAATCTGGCGAACGTGGAGGCCATTAAAATAGTCCACCTCTGCCAATCCATCTGTTAGGTAATTCCTGATTTAGAAACTGTCTAATACGCTGAACAAAGTGAAAAGGAGCTCCATCTTGTCGATTTATAATATATTTTTCAGATTATTTCTATCACAAATGCAAATAAAGTTATACGTTTTTTAAAGTGCACACAAATTTTACGGACACCCTGTAAAAGGGTTGATCTAGATCCAGTGGCATTATATAACAAGTATTCTTACAGTTGAAGAAGAGACTTAAGTGGACAAAAATGTTTTATTCTACAGAAGCATTTTTTTTTGTTTTTTTATAAGCGTTTCCCCCCGAGCAAGGCATTTCACTGCCACTACTTCGCAGGGGGCTACATAGAGTGGAGAAAGGATAGTTAAATATAGGAAATGTCAGAGGGTGGGTGATAGGCGGGTAGGGATACCGAGAATGGTTAAATATAGGAAATGTCAGAGGGTGGGTGATAGGCGGGTAAGGATACCGAGAATGGTTAAATATAGGAAATGTCAGAGGGTGGGTGGTAGGTGGGTCAGGATACCAAGAATGGTTAAATATAGGAAATGTCAGAGGGTGGGTGATAGGCGGGTAAGTATACCGAGAATGAGGGTTGGGTAGATGAGAGTGTTCTGAGAATAATTAGAAGTTAGTGTGATAGGAGGTGTCTATTGACCTTACATTTAAACACCTGGAGATTGTAGATGTCGGGAAAGCAGACATGTGGAAGGGAATTCCACAGGCGGGAAGCGCGAGAAAAGAAGCTGTTGGAGTAGAAATTACGGTTACATCTTATCTGTTTAACTCTAAAGGGTCGGGACCTAGTTGCTAATCTAGTATCTCGTGTAAATTCGTGCTTAGGCGGCACAAGTGATCTAAGTTCATCGGAGCAGAAGCCATGAAAGTACTTGTAGAAGAGGCACAGGGAAGCCACGATTAAACATGTGAGCAACGGCTTAGCTTATGGGAAACTGAAAACAGAAAAGACACTTTTACTAAGAATCGAAAAGTGAAAGTTGAAGTTTCTACGACACGTAATGAGGAAAGAATGTGAAGAAAGTTTGAAACCAAGAAGACATATTGGGAGAGAGGAAAGTGACATATAATCCCCCTAACGAGCTTTTGTTAATGGCTGACAGAAGATTAATTGAGAATGATAGAAAGAATACAAATAACCCACAGAGGTGTTGATATGCCGTTAAACAACACTCAAACTGAAACTATGATACATTTGTGAAGGAACAAAATTATCCCAACTATACATTTTTGAATACAAAACTAGAAGATATTTTCAGTTTACTAAAATAAAAAAGAATAAAAACAAAAAAAATCATTAAAACCTGACGAACTCAATCTTCTGACTAAAACCGAACATTAAAAAATACCTTAAAACCCTACATTTTTTAATTAAATAACCCACAGAGGTTGATATCACAAATACCAAAAATAGTTTTAAATATAAACCATCCAACGTGCTTTTGTTAATGGCTGGCAGAAGATTCACTGAGAACGATAAAAAAAGACAGTACAAAATATTTTGAAGCGCCATGATCGTCTACATCCTAAAAAGACACGTCACAAAGAAAGAAAGGAAGAAATTCACAAGAAATTGTCTCGCGATCACCCTCGAAAGATCCGGAATATTTATGACATGACAATATCAGTCTATAAGACAAATAAAAAGCAAATTATATACAATAATAAGACAGACATTGCGACTTCTTCGCCTGATAGACATGATTACCGTGGGGAAGGCCAAATAAACATAGTTTACAGTTTTATCAAAGGAAATTATAAGTTTTTTAAAATGTTGCATTTGTTGCCATTAGCGTTTATTTTATGAACAAATTGATTCAGCAGACAACATATGTCGGCCATCTTCCATCATGGCTTCCATTCTTTACAAGCTATTAAAAAACTGCAAAGATCATTTCCTTTCCGTCTGTTTTTTCGTTGCTTGTCAGCAGATGTAGTCCACTTATAAATAAGGAAACATCGAGCAAATTTTTCTTTGCTAATTCTATTTAGTTTTCAAGTTTAGAAATTATATTTGTTTTAGAATTTTGATTTTCTTCAGAATTTTATATATTTGCTCGCCAAAGAACAAAAGAAGTCTGTGAGAACAAACCCACGCCCCTACACACAGACACACACACAATGTCAGGCAACAAATCCAGATAGATGGCGCGGATGTTATCAGGATAATTTATCACGTAAAATTTGTTTTCAGGCACTGATCACACAGTGTAATAACAACTAAAATTAGCTGTTACTCATGCCATAATATATATATATATAAACGCAAGAGTAGACATATTTTATTCGTTTTTACTTTTTTCTGACTCTTTCTCAATACATACCTAGATACATACAAACATACGAATATATTGAGCACTTCAACGTGGAGTCAGGATAGTCAGAAAGTTTCGCGAGAACAATGCCGGCTGGGTTGTGGGTTCGATCCCATATTTCACTACAACTAAGATGTATAACTCTACATACATTCATGTATACTCACAAACACCCATATATATATATATGTATATATATATATATATATATATATATATATATATATATATTTATTTAGATACTTTAATCCAAGTAGAAAATGCAGGAAGGTAAATTCCAAAAACCCTATACTAATTAATATTAATAATTTTATTTTAATATTAAAAAATAATACAGGAAGAGAGCTCCATGTAATAAAATATTACAGAGCAAATATAAATTAAATAGGATTAATTCAAGGATGTTGGATGACCATTTCGATATGAAAATCCTCACGGGGGATATCACATCACATTTGTTGCTGAGGTGATGTGTTATCCCCCGTGGGGATTTTAATATCGAAATGGTCATCCAACATCCTTGAATTAATCCTGTTTTAATTTATATATATATATATATATATATATATATATATATATATATATATATAATTTGTGAGCATCTATTAAATTCAGTCGACCGCAGGACACATTATTCCCTTGATTTTTTCTGTCTTGCCCAGGACTAGGACGAGACTCCAGCTAGGCATCCTATAATCTCTGACCATCAACACACAACATCCTGTCCTGTGTCAGAAAGAGAGAATTGAATTGAAATTCAAATTGGAACTCTTTGGGGAATCTACCGCCCAACATAGGTAATGTGTTTTTTTTTTCAAATCCTGTGTTTTAACCTTGAACGTTGTTCAAAATGTTTTCGTGCAATCAAATAACAAAAACGCGCTCAATACATAGGTAGAACAGAATAAATAAATAATACTTGCAGAGTCAGCCAACCTACCTTGGTTTCATCTGAACGGATTGTCTCTTCAATGTCGAAACAGCTTTCCCTGACGATCCGTTTGGGTGAAACCTTGGTAGGTTGTCTGGCTCACTAGGTACTTTGGGCGTGTATAATGATAATATACACGCTAAAAAGTTTGCCTCCTTCTACCGGGCGCCCGTAGCTCAGAGGTAGAATCGCCGACTGATGCCAATTCAGTACCAATAATACTATTTCATAAAACTTATTAATAATAATAATAATAATAATAATAATAATAATTAACTAATAAAAATACAATAAATTAAAGGATATAATGTCTTTAACGGGAATCTTGCATGTGGTATCTTCAGGCGATGTGCAGTAACTGATTTTACGGGTTTTACTCCTCACGTAACGGGGAATTTTTGAATGCGCAATTTTTAAAATTAGAAGAAATTATAACGTTTTCATCCACGCATGGATGAACCTAAGCGTTATTTTATGATATGGTTACACTTAGTCATAATTTCTGTTCTTTCATTCAATAATTTATGTTTGTTTAGGAATAACATAATCGCTGACTTTTCTTCCTGGCACAGTCTATATATCTTGCCACAGTTGTAAGGTTTGGCTGTTTTCACTATACTCCACGTCATATCTGGGTCTTTTTCATATTTTAATTTCAATATCCACATGTGGCCAGCCAGTTTCGTGCAATTTTTCAAGTTTTCTATTTTAAATGTAGACATGTGATTGAACCACAAACACACATACCCACACCCACACCCATATATATATATATATATATAGTCATTTGCAGACAGATCTGTTTCGCTGTATCACAACTCATCAGTACGGTTAGACTCCGATTGCTTTTAACACAGGATTGAAACCCGACCGAATTGGCGTCAGTCGGCGATTCTACCTCTGGGCTATGAAATCGCCAGGTTTAAAAGTATGAAGTAAGGTATAGTCCTATACACCCTGGCGTATTTCTTTGACCCCTTTATCATGTCTCTTATAGTTCTTTCTCTTTTTCTCCCATTTTTCTCCTTTTGTTCTTCTTTCCTTCAATGTCTCTTTTAAGAACCCCTGCTATTTTCTACGTTTCTCACTTTCCCTACCCCCTTTACCTCGCATACTGAAATTTACCAAAATAAGGAAACGAATTTTCCGTCTCCCTTCAAAAAATAGCGTTTAGTACCTGATGAGAGATTGTCTCTTCAATGCCGAAAGATAATATACCCTTTGTAGTAGATTGTAATTTGAAAATGTTCTAAATTATAATTTATTATTTTTGTGAAGTAGTTTTCGCACTAAAGGTTATAATCGTGTTATGTTGGTTGCTAATCGACTTAACGCACCCAAAATGTTAGGAACTTGGTAATCTCCCACTGTAAGCTGACTCCTTAGTATTCGGCTAACTGCCGACTAATATCAATTGCCTAGTCGCTCTACTGAACTCCAATAGAACTCTAAAGAATTCTCTGGAACTTCTAAGAAGTCCTATGAACTTCCCAAGAACTTCTCGAGTTAACTTCCTGTTAATTCTTATTAATATAGGAGGGAGAGTCCATTATCTGAGGAATAGGTGTGTTTCACTATAAAAATAATAAATATTCATAGCTCTATTTCTATATTGATCACTGTTTTAAATTAATGTTTTGGACGTTGTTTAAATGTTTTTGTTACTTATTGTTGTCATCCGCAGACAGATCTGTTTCGCTGTATGACAGCTCATCAGCACGGTTAGACTCCGATTGCTTTTTAACCCAAGATTGAAACCCGACCAAATTGATTCTACCTCTGAGCTATGGGCGCTCGGTAGAAGAAGGCAGATATTAGCGCATGATGTATCATACGCCAATATCTAGTGTGCTCTACTTCATTATTGAACGAGCGATGAGAAGATGCTAGACTAGCTACTGTTTTTTCAAAGTCTACCATTCTTCCAGGGTGTTCAATCAGGGTGTGAGAGCGTAAATCGTCATCCGCAGACAGATCTATATACGAAAACCTTTTCATGAACAACACACAAATGAATATTAGGCCATGAGAAATATATAATACGAATCACTTTTGTTTCTCATTGTTTCCATTAGGTTTTCGAGTTGTTCTGATAAAATACCACTAATGTAAATCATAAGTTACTCTATGAATGATGGCTGATTTTTTTTGGAGGGGAGAATCTTGAACTTTCTAGAAAGTTTCACCTCATTTTCTGGCTTCGCTGTTTGATCTTTTCCTGATCCAACCTTTTGTCTTTTGTCAGTTTTTTTTTTCAAATTCTTTCATGAGAGTTCTGAAGATTTCACCTCTTCCCAAGTCGACGCGTACAAAATTACATTTTTATTGTGTTTCGTTTTTTTTACACAAAGACTACTCATTTCGTTTATCAAGTGAAAGCCGATTAATGCATCATCACTATTCACGGTCTTCTATTATTCACCCTTCTCAGTCTATTTCTTTTGAAAAAATGTTCAGATTATATTTTATATATATTTACAAGTCTGACAAGGTTTTTGCAATCGAGGTTCTGGTTAAAATATTTTACGTCTTCCTTCTTTAAAATTTCGGTCTGTAAATTTTTCCTCTTATGTTGTTTAAGTACATTAGGTTAGATGCCCAGGAATACGATTTTGTGTTTTGTGGACTAAAGATGAATTTTTTATTTAACCTATTTTTTCATTTTGTTTAAATTTTCTGCATTTCAGAAGGTACCATTTTCAATTTGAGTATATATATATATATATTATTTAATTTTTTAGTTTTGGGTTATAATAAAATTAGACCAGTACACAGTTGTATTAAAAAGTGTTCAATACAATGATATTGTAGAGCTTTTGAATATTCTTTATTTGCAAACGAGTTATTACGCAACCTAGGTTCCCACCATGTAGTGTTTTCAGACGATTTGCAATAACTGATTTTATCGTTTACCTTTTTTTTTTAAAGAACGCACACGTAACGGTGTATTTTTTTTTGAACGCTCACGTGACAGGTAATTTTTGAACGCGCAATTTTTTAAATTACAAGAAATTATAACGTTTTCATCCATGGTTGTATGAACCTAATAGGTATATTATGCTATGGATCATCTTAGTCATAATTTATGTTTTATATATATATATATATATATATATATATATATATATTTCATTTGGTAATTAGTTATTACCGCAAATTTTCGGTATCTTCAGCCGTTTACGTTTTTCAAATGCAAAATCAAGGATTTTTACGAACGCGCGACTGGCATTTTAACAATCTATAATTTTCAAAATTAGGGAGGAGTTATTCAAGGATCTTTCAACACTTTCATCCATGTTTGTATGATTCTAGAATTTATCCAGATGTAATCATACCTATAAATACATAATAAAAATCATTTTTAAAAAAACCTAAAATCCAATCAGCTTTTTATAATTATTGAACTACTAATTTAAATAATGTATGTTCCTACTATGTATCTTACACAAACAAAAAAAAAAATGTCCTATCTTGACATTATCCTACGTTCTGCTATACGCGACCCAGATTTTCAACTTCATAGTTCAACCGAATTCTTACTCAGGATTGAGTAATATTGACACACACAAAATCATATTCTGTAAATTACTCCAACCACGACTTCTTAATTTTCTAAAAAACCATGAATTCAGCTCACATTTTTTGAATAAATCAATATCACCATTTATTTTTAAAATATCACCTGAAAAAAGAACAACATTGTTCTGAGAGTTGAAAATTATTGAGTAGTGATATAATGTTTTTATTAACCATTGTAATAAGAAAATGACGATATAAAGCCCTACTCTGTATCGAGTACTGATTATAAATGTAAATGCGTAAACAGTGGATTTTAATCTATCTATTCTTTGAATTCCTTATAATATATATATATATATATATATATGTAACACCCCAATTGTCCGTCCTAACAATTTCTCCGGCGGCCGTTCTCCACGCTGTGATGTTGCCGGGAGTTTGTTGAAAATGTCGGACGAACAGCTGGGGGTACAAGATTGAACTATAGGAACGAACTTCCACAACTTGGATGAGTTGAAAAGGATGCTTTATTCGTTTAGAGTTAGCCTTTTCGGTTGGGGCAGGCGAATGTGACACACAGCTCTAACTCTAATTAATGGAGATCAACAAATCCAAACTGAACGAAACAAGACGAACGGAGATCCTTACTTCAAGCACACGCCCGGCGGGACTCCTCTCACTTAACTTAACTTAACTCACTGACTCGGAAAAATTACCTGAATTTATCCAAAATTGACCGGAAACCCGGAAATGCTTTAGACCACCGGTGACAAACACCGACGACTGTAAGTCTGAAATTTCAGTTATCTTTTTTTTTTATCTTAATAAGGCTTCCGCCGGAAAAGGCTTAATATGTGGTCAAGATACAGTAAAGGACAGCCTTTGACCGGGTCATCGAAAACCTACCTGCTGAACATTATCACTGGGTCAAATATTTACCGGAGGATAATTTTCCTCATAAAAGAAAAAGCGTTTATTTATTTATTTATTTTTTTCCTCTTCTTTTTCACTTTTGTTAAATATGTTTTTAAACTATTTTCTATTCTAATCTATTTTCTATTTTAATCTATTATAATAAAATACCTATATGTCTAGTTATCGTGTCACATATATATATATAGAGTTTCGAGGCAGAAAATATTTTTTTTAAGATATAATGTTAAATATAACAGACAATCAATGTGTATTATGTTTAATCATGAGTTTAACATCGTATTTATCTTTAATATCAGGTGGAAATAAATCCGAAAATTGTCTAACATAGGGATATTTTTTTTATTACGCTGATTCTAAGCTTTTGGCTCACATGAACCATCTTCAGAGAGGTTAGAGGAAGGTTAACATAAAGACATCCACCATCAGAGATGATATTATATTGTGTTGACTTAAAACATTGCTATGCGACGATGAGTCACAGAATAGCAGACGCAGATCGTAAATTTGTAATGTGATTCGATGATGTCACACCCCGTGAGAGAACAAAATGTTAACAAAACCATATGTCTAAATGCAATGTAATGTGTTGTGACTAGATTGAAATGTGCTTTTATTAAGTGTGCGGTGTTTTTGAATTAATGTAGATGGTCTGAAGGTTTTTTTTTTTACTGTGTCTATGTGTAAGTATTATTGTATTATCGACTAAAACCTGTCTCGTATGTTACATTGTATATTACACGCTAAAAGTCCTCTTCTTCCTACCGAGTGCCCATAGTTCAGTGGTAGAATCCCCGACTGATGTCAATTCGGTCAGGTTTTAATCCTTGCTAGAAGCAATCGGATATCTAACCGTACAGATGAGCTGTGATACAGCAGAACAGATCTCTCTGTGGATGACTATATATATAAATATATATATAAGCGTCTGCGAGTGTTCTTAGCTAAGTTTTTTTGTAGCAGTACCCCCGATAAATATCGAAAATCGATAATCGAAAAAATCAGGTTATAGAAGGAGTGGTCCGATTTTAATCAAATTTGATACACTCATAGACAAAGACATCAGAAACGATATTCAGAAGTTACAAGGTTGCTGTTCTTAAAATAGTGCAGAAAATCGATAATATATACATATAAAAGCCAAGATATTTGTGTGTGTGTGCCTGTTTATCTGCCTGTATGTCTATTTTTTCAGCTCTTTTATTTTAGTTTTTGCTTCAGGTTTGGCTCTAAATAGGTATAATTGTCGTTCTTAGTCTCAGCCATGATACCATTTACTCAGATGACTTATTTAGCCTTCAAAATTCAGTTTACGATGAAAAAAAGACTTATTTGATATCGATAGCAGGAAATCAAAATTTGACTTACATCCATTCATTTTTTTTTCAGTCTACGATTAGTCTTTTAGTCTTTAGACTTTCCAAAGAGTCTGGGCTCTAGGAGTATGGAGTAGTTTTAAAGCTTTCATTACACCCGGGCAAAGCCAGGCTATACTGCTAGTATATATATATATATATATATAAACTGTTAATCATTCAATTAAAATTACTTCAGCCAAACAGAGATTAAAGATTATTATTTTATAAGAATGCTAGGTAGTTTGTAACTATTACGTTGGTAAGTGTTTCACGACAATAAACCAAACATCTGATGCTTAAATTTGGACATCTCTACTGTTTACAACCATTTTATATACGCAGCTGTCGAGTAGCAATCCACGAAAGATTTCCTAAGGCAGTCAACCACAACAAAAAATAAAGAAACAAAAAGAAAAAAAAAAGAAATAGGAAAAACAGAAACAAGTAGAAACGTCCGCAACTATTCATGATAAATATAAAAACACAATTGATTCAACGAAAATATGTTCATACGCTTGAACAGCTAAAACGATCCGGTCATTTTTTACTGAAGAATCTTTCTTGCTCAGGAAAGGTTATGATCTGAAGTATTACTTACAGTTTAGAAACGGCTCGAGGAGCATGTACTGTCTTTATAGTTGAACATAATATATATATATATATATATATATATATATATATATATATATATAGTGTATCGAGAGAGCAGATAATTTTCTAAACCTATGCTGCTTAATTTAACAGACAATGAATGTCGATAAATTTTAATCATGAGCTGTTGTAAACATCGTATTTTGGCTTTAAATTCAGGTGAAAATAAACACAAAAATTGTCCAACATTTGTATATTTTTTGACTATGCTGGTTCTAAGGTTTCGGCTCAGATGAGCCATCTTCAGAAAGGTCACAGTGATGTTAACTTAAAGACATAGTAACGCACTTAATATACAACAGTTAGAGTGGAACTAGGTTAACTATTCTTAAGAGTATTTATCACTGAGTCTCACCAGTAAATGGAGACGCTGTTTTTATAATTCCACATCCTTACGTGAGTCACGACTGCTACATCGGGTTTAGTATATATGTACAGTAAACTCAATTGTTCATCATCATCATCATATTCATCATCATCATCATCAATAATAATAATAATAATAATAATAATGACCATAGCAACAAAGGAATTCGAAAGACTGTCAAAATATAAAGACCTGGAAATTGAAATAAAAAAAAATGTGGAAATTGAAGACAAGAGTCATGCCAGTAATATTAGGTGCACTTGGAATGATAAAAAATGGAACAAAACAACACATTGAAAGAATCCCTGGAAACCCTAGCTTAAGAGATATACAAAAAATTGTTTGATTAAGTACAGCCCACTCACTAAGGAAAACTTTGTCTATGTAACGCTAAGGATGATAGGGGAGATAGAAAAAACATGAAATGGAGCCATAACAACACACCACGACCTGCCTTAGGTCTCCCCGCAGACTTGGTTGGTCGTGAGACCATAGCAGAAATCGAAATATGATGAAAAATGACATAAATAATAATAATAATAATAATAATAATAATTCACACGCGGTTAAAGAGAAACTAATTGTAACAATTTAATAGAACTTTACAAAACACACAAAGAGAACAATCATCGTGATCACATTCCACAAAACTGAATGTGCTTTATTATTGACACGGCATTGCCATACAGATTTTAATTTTTGTATTTGGAGCTCTTGGATTGATTGGAAACTGAATACTGAATAGAGATTCCTGGTAGCCCATGCCTTGAAGAAATTTAAAAAAACATGTACTCACAAGTACAGCTTACATATTACGAAGAGATTAATCTATGTTACATGTGTGTGAACTTACATTTTTTTAAAAAATGACAAAAATGATCGGTCAAAAATTTCCTCAAATCATTTTTGACCTTAAGTCTCCAGTTGGGATGCGAAAAGCAACTGTATACAACAGAAATCAAAGGTAATAAAAACAGTGAAAATAATAACAAACCATCAATATTGCTCAGCACATTTTTTATTATAAAAAAAGAACTTGCAGGCACAATATTAAAATTAAAAGTCAAACACAAAATATCCAATATGGCTTTCCAGTAACCCGTTCCTCAGGAGGGAACCAACCTGATATCTGCCATAGAAACAAACTCCTACACAAATAATGGGACACTGGGCCATCTCTCTTTAAGGACACATGACCCAGTAGTTATATACGTTGGTTAGTTCTTGTGACTTGACGCAAAGAGTTGTGAAGTTGAATGCAAGGCGACAGCAGTGGTAAGCAAGTAACTTACAGGGTTAGAGGGAGATAACTCATGACTTCCAAAAAAGAGGAACTACTACGTACAGAATGGAGTTCATATAGCCCAGTGATTGTACTAAAGGCTTCGGTTCGAAATTCCTAGCACCTGAAGAAGTGCGGAACGTACAACGGCAGAAACGTCGTAGAAATTGCAACAAAGATAAGGTCAAAAGTCCAGATAATGTAAATACTGTATCCACAACCACTCATTTAAAAAAATAAAAGATAAAATGTACTCTTGAACTCGTTATGGTAGCATTCTATGACGCGATGCACAAACCTCAGTAAACCATCAGTCGCCAAACATATGAAATTTGGCTACAAAATGTTGAACAAACAATAATTAAGAAAGTATACTAGCCAAGAATGTGCGTTGTGGTCGAGTGGATATAGACTCGGAAAGAGAAATCGGAAAGCCGTGTTCGAATTCCAGTTGAATTCGTTGCAATCATAAAGAGCAAATAACCTTGGAAAAGGTATTTATCCCTCCCGTCCCTCAAGCTATGGATCAAATAACAGGAGAGATTGGGTTTTATAGCCTTGGTTGGCAACCAGTCTACCGTAGAAAGCAATGGCAATCTACTGCGGGATAATCTTCTGCCCAGTCAGTCATGTCTCTTTCGAGACATGATCACCCAAACGTGTATCACGTATGGCACTTAACTGACTGACTGAATATAATAGTTAGAAACATAATTAAAACTTCTACTGGCCATAAAGTGGGTGATCAGCTTTATATCGTTATAAAGTAATAAACTGATCCCCCACTAATTACTATTTAATAATATAATATATCTCTTCCCGCCTTTAGCAATGTGTCAAATAACAGGACAGATTGGGTTCTATAGACTTGGCTGGCAACCAGTCTACTGCAGAAAGCAATGCCAACCTACTGCGGGATAATTTTCTGCCCAGTCAGTCATGTCTCTTTCGAGACATGATCACCCAAGCGTGTATCACGTATAGCACTTGATTAACTTACTGATACAAGCCAATGTAAAAGGATAGATCGCGAGAATTCACAAACTGACAATTACTGAAATTAATGAAATACAAAGAACTGTAACCAGAATAGGTGAATCAGCAGAACATGAAAGAGAACCAGCAATGGGCATAAAAAGTACTAACACCATACAAACCACAAACCACAAAAAATAATGAAGAAACGAACAGACACACCAATCACTAACGATGATGCTGACAGTTTAGAAATGTAGTAAACGTGTAATATTAATTGCTCACAAATTTAAACTTATTTATAAATGGAACTTTCTCTGTGTGTGTGTGTGTGTGTGTGTGTGTGTGTGTGTGTCCATTACCTATAGACTCCAAAACAGCTGAACCGTCTGCGAGTGTTTTTAGCTAGGATTTGTGTCCAGGTACTCCAGATAAATATCGATAATCGAAAAAATCGGGTTATAGGAGTATTCCGATTTTAATCAAATTTAAATACACTCATAGACAAAAACATAAGAAACGATATTCAGAAGATTCAAGGTTGCAGTTCTTACAATAGTGCGGAAAATCGATAATATATATATATATATATATAAAAGGCAAGATCAGTGTGATCTTATTTTTTGAATTATTTATTTATTTATTTATTTTTATTTGTATTTTTTATTTTATTTTATTTTATTTTTTTTCGGTTCTTATCTTTTCTGCCTAATTTTTGTGTAAATTGTTCTTAATTATCAAATTTAGGTTTGGTATATTAGGGTTTGGTTATATGTAGGAATTCTAAGACCGGCCATGTTTGTTTTTTTATTTTATTGTTCTCTGTCCCTCCCTTGCTAACTGGACACATGGCTTTGAGGTGATCCCCCACATCACACTACTGTCTGTTACTGCTCACTTAAGGTAACTTAAACTTAAACTTTCCAAAACTGAATAGAAGAAACAAAATGAGGATAATTTTTGAAATTTTCTTAACTTTTTTCTGTCAGCCAGCCTGCAACTTGGTAAGTTTGGCCAGTGTGATCTTATTTTTTGAATTATTTATTTATTTTTATTTGTATTTTTTTTTTATTTTATTTTATTTTTTTTTTCGGTTCTTATCTTTTCTGCCTAATTTTTGTGTAAATTGTTCTTAATTATCAAATTTACGTTTGAATTATACTAAGTTAAAACTTAGTTAACTTCAGTCACACATTTATTCTTTTTTTTTAATTGGAGTAGATAGTACCTTCTATCGCCCGGTCTCACACTCCACCCACTTCTTTTGGACAGGAGTAGAGGTGATCGCCTTGTTTCTTGTTTAGGAAGGAGTTCCCGGTTCATCTCTCTCTTTTTCGGTCTTTATGTCAGTTCGGCTGGAAGCTTTTTGCAGTTGGTGAGTATGGTGGCAATGTCTCTTCATTCTGAGGGTACCAGGTTGGCAGTTTCCTGGTTGCTGCTTCCGACTGGTAGTTAGGAGCCCGAACTCTTGCGTAGCGTCTCGAGAGGCTGCTCTGATCAACAGTTGAATAATATCGGGGTTCCTGTAGTGCCATTTCGCGCATGGACTGGCGTCCCTGCATGAATTTCCGATGGGTAACCCCGAGGCCACATTATGCTGCAGGCGGCGCCATTCACCATCCTTCACCTGCTGCAATTAACGACCATCTGACCCTACTCTAGACCTCTCTCTATCCACAACTATAACCAGCATGAAATTAAACAAACAAAATAGCAAGCCTAAACCAGCTAGTCGTAAATCGCCCAAACCTATCTGCGTTACCTTCACAAATATACGAGGTATTCGCAGTAACTTTAATAAAGTAGAATCTTTCCTTCTAACTAACTCACCCGATATCTTAGCTATATGTGAGACTAACCTTGACCCTTCTATCCCCTCTTCAGAGCTGTTCGTTCCTGGTTACCTTCCTCTCTTCAGGAAGGACTCCAATGTCCATATGCATGGGCTTGGTGTATATGTCAGCGAACAACTCCCCCTAGCCAGGGTCACATCTCTTGAATCCCTTGATCATTCCTTCATGTGCTTCCGTCTCTCACTTTTAAGCTCGGTTAGCTATCTCTTCTTCCTCTACCGCTCCCCCTCCTCCTCTGACTGTACGGTACTTGACTGCATCTCTGCTAACATCGACAGGGCCATTTCTTCTCACCCATCTGCCCATATATTTGTGTTTGGCGATTTTAACGCCTACCACACCAAGTGGCTTGAAACTCAGCCACCGACCTTGCTGGGATCCGCACCATGCACTTTTCAATAGCCCAAGCTCTAACGCAAGTGGTGGACTTCCCCACGCGTTTCTCTAAAAACCCTAACGGAAGGGACTCTTTACTCGACCTTTGTTTTACCTCCATCCCAGACTCCTGCACTACCAGGCAACTCTGCCTCCTCGGAAACTCTGACCACGCCGTAGTCTCCGTAAACATATCAATCCGCACTAACTCTACCCAAGAAAACCAGACCAGCAGAATATCATACTGCTACCAAAGAGCCGACTGGGACTCGTTCAGGGACTTCCTCTACGACGTCCGCTGGAACAACGTCTTTGATCTTCCTGTCGAAGACTGTGCCTCCGAAGTCTCCTCTTGGGTTAAGGCTGGCATCGATGCTTTTATCCCTGCCAGAAAATTCCAACTAAAACCAAATTCGTCCCCCTGGTTCTCACCCGCTTGCTCGGCCACTATTGCCCACCGGAACCATTTCTTCCAGATCTATCAAAGCTGCTCGTCGAACCAAAACAGGCGCCTTTTCACCTCAGCACGGAACAAGTGTAAAAAAGTACTGAACGAAGCCAAGAGGGCGTTTGCTACCAGAATTAGGCAACGCATAGCATCCTCTAAGTTTGGCTCCAAAGATTACTGGCGTCTCTGCAAAAGCGTGCTCAGCAGGAACAAGACTTCAATACCCCCACTAATCAATGAATTTGAAGTTCTCACCTCCCCAGCCAACAAGGCCGAATGCTTTTCCCGTAGATTCTCAACCAATTCGACACTGGACTCGTTAGGAATACCTACACCAGACTTCCCACCCAGAACTAAGGCTCAACTAAATAACGTCCACATTACACCCTCGCTGGTCGCCAAGATAATTGCGCAACTTGACCCACACAATGCGAGCGGCGGTGACGGAATCCCAGTCATAGTACTGAAGAAATGTGCCCCAGAACTCTCCTCTGTCCTCTCTAAACTCTATAACCTCTGCCTATCTGCTTCCTGCTTTCCTGCCTGTTGGAAGTCCTCCTGCGTAGTACCTATATTTAAGAATTCTGGCGAACCCTCAGACCCCGCCAATTACCGTCCTATTAGTCTCCTTCCAATCTTTGGCAAAGTTTTCGAAGCCATTATCAACGCCGAGGTGATTCAGCATCTTATGGCCAACGGGCTTCTCTCTGACAAACAGTATGGGTTTCGCTTCACCAGGTCTACTGCTGATATGCTAGCGACCATTACCGAGTACATATACCAGGCACTCGACAAGAATGGTGAAGCCGAACCGTTGCCTTGGATATCTCCAAAGCATTCGACAGGGTCTGGCATGCTGGCCTCTTGTGCAAACTGCGGAGCTATGGGATAACTGGACATCTGTTTGACCTCATCCAGTCTTTCCTCTCTAATCGCACATTGAAGGTGGTATTAAATGGGCATGCCTCCCAAATCTACCAGACGAACGCGGGCGTCCCTCAAGGTTCTATCCTAGGTCCCACGCTCTTTCTGATCTACATTAATGATCTCCCCGACACCATTAGATCCCAAGTTGGCATGTATGCCGACGACACAACAATCTACTCCCGCATCGATCAGAAACCAGGTCTGGACGACAAAGTGAACCTCGCTGCTGTACTTGAAAGGGACCTCCAATCCATAGTGACCTGGGGTAGGAAATGGTTGGTAAATTTCAATGCCTCTAAAACAAAGCTGTTATCAACTAATCACCATAGACAATCGCATCTACCTCCCATTACCATGGGACAGGCTAGCCTCCCAGAGAGTAAAATACTACTACTCCTTGGCCTTACACTCTCGGCGGACCTCAAATGGAATGACTATATTGAATCCATTGCCAAATCTGCTGCTATGAAAGTCGGCTCCCTGTGCAGGGCCCGGAAATTTTTCCCACCTGAATCTATTCTGCACATATACAAATCTACCATTCGCCCGTGTATTGAATATTGCTGCCATATCTGGTCGGGTGCCCCTGCTGCTCTCCTTGGGCTTCTTGACAAAATACAAAGGAGGATCTGTAACGTGGTTTATACTGACTTGGCAGACCGTCTGCAGCAGCTCTCACACCGGCGTTATGTGGCTTCCCTGTGCCTCTTCTACAAGTACTTTCATGGCTTCTGCTCCGATGAGCTTAGATCACTGGTGCCGCCTAAGCACGAATTTACACGAGATACTAGATTAGCAACTAGGTCCCACCCTTTTACAGTTAAACAAATGAGATGTAACCGTAAATTCTACTCCAACAGCTTCTTTTTTCGCGCTTCCCGCCTGTGGAACTCCCTTCCACAAGTCTGCTTTCCCGACAGTTACAATCTCCAGGTGTTTAAATGTAGGGTCAATAGATACCTCCTATCACACTAACTCCCAACTATTCTCAGAACACTCTCATCTACCCAATCCTCATTCTCGGTATCCTTACCCGCCTATCACCCACCCTCTGTCATTTCCTATATTTAATCAGCTTTTCTCCACTCTACGTAGCCCCCTGCACAGTAGTGGCAGTGACATGCCTTGCACGGGGTGAAACGCTCATAAAAAAAAAGATGTTTTTGTGTGTGTGTGTCTGTTTATCTGCCTGTATGTCTGTATTTTTTCAGCCCCTTTATTTTAGTTTTTGCTTCGGGTTTGGCTCTAAGTAGGTATAATTGTATTTCTTAGTCTCAGCCATGATACCATTTACTCAGAGGACTTATTTAGCCTTCAAAATTCAGTTTGCGACAAAAAAACGTTTTTGATATCGACACCAGGAAATCAAAATTTGCTTTACATCCATTCATTTTTCTTTCAGTCTACGGTTTCGCTTTAACTGGAAACAACTTTTGCTTTTTAGTTTTTCGTGCCAACGTCCAAAGAGTCTGAGCTCAAGGACCATGGATTAGTTTTGAAGCTTTCATTACACTCGAGCAACGCCGGGCTATACTGGTAGTAACCAATAAAATGAGCCCAAAACAGATTAGGCAGAAATCATGTGGCATATTAGTTAGGCTCAAAATATTGAAATGGAGCAACGAGAACGAATCTTAAAAAAATCAAAGAGCGAAGCATAATTTTTTATAATCATATCCACCCAAGCAAGGCATTTTACTGACACTGTTTAGCAGGGGGTTACATAGGCGAGAAGTTATATGAGAAAGAGTGACAGCTTATAGGGGGTGTCAGGAAGTGGGTAAAAGAAGGATGAGAATACTGACGAGAGTGAAGTGGACGGAGATAGAAGCATGAGAGAGAGGATGCAGGTTAGTGAGATAAGAGATGACTATTGACTCTACATTTAAATTCTTGGAGATTTTAGCTGTCGGGGAATCAAGTAAATGGAAGGGAATTCCACAAGCGGGAAGTGCGAGAAAGAAGCTGGTTGACTATAATTTGCGTTTACAGTTTATTGGTTTCACAGTAAAAGGGTGGGACCTAGTTGCTAATCTTGTGGCTAGAGTAAATTTATATATAGGAGGCACCAGTGAGCTAAGTTCATCGGAGCAGAAGCTGTGAAAATATTTGTAGAATAGACACAGGGAAGCCACAGTGTGCTGGTGAGAAAGTGACTGTATCTGAGCTGCCAAGTTGGGATCGATCACATTACATATTCTGCGTTGGATTTTGTCAAGGACCCTTGGTAGATAACAGGAGCACCCGACCAGATATGTCAGCAATATTCAATGCACGGACGGTTGGTAGATTTTTATTATGTGCAGGATTGTTTCAGACGAGAAAAACTTCCTAGCCTTGCACAGAGGACCGACTTTCTTAGCAGCGGATTTAGCTATGGATTCTATATAGTCATTCCACTTGGTCTGTTGTGAGAGTTAACACGAAGAGGTGCACTGTTTTGCTCTCAGGGTAACTAGCCTGATTCATGCTTAGTATCAAAACTGTTAAACACACTTGAAATTATTCTGGACGAATTAGATTCTCCAAATGAGTTTCAATGAAGCAATATATGCATCCGCATCAGCAGCAGCTAATAAATTTATTGTTGCAAAAAGAGGAAGAAAAAAAAATATGTTGGTAAAAAGCAACGACAGGAAAGTAATCCAAACAGACACGCTAAATTCACACGTTTTGTCTTGATCTCCGAAACGATATTCTCACGCAAACGCCGTTTCGAATAACAACGCCGACCCCCCCCCCCCCCAAGAAAAATGAGCAAACCACGTTTTATCCACTCGACCTGGCTACCACTCAGACAATGAGCGCTCATCACAGTAAATATAAACGGCTACAAGCGACACCAATTCTGTTTACCACGAAGTGCTGTCCGATTCTCCATCTGATCAACGTCCGGCAATTCACCGTCGCAACACTCCCTTACTAAACATACACCCGACTCTGGCCCGTTTAGGTCCCCGAGGTAAGTTACTGCTACACTTAAAAATAAACTAAAAAAAAGCAATCTCAAGAGAAGGAAGATACAAATAAAAATAGATCACTGGTGCCGCCTAAGCAGGAATTTACACGAGATACTAGATTAGCAACTAGGTCCCACCCTTTTACAGTTAAACAAATAAGATGTAACCGTAAATTCTACTACAATAGCTTCTTTTCTCGCGCTTCTCGCCTGTGGAACTCCCTTCCACAAGTCTGCTTTCCCGACAGTTACAATCTCCAGGTGTTTAAATGTAGGGTCAATAGACACCTCCTATCACACTAACTCCCAACTATTCTCAGAACACTCTCATCTACCCAACCCTCATTCTCAGTATCCCTACCCGCCTATCACCCACCCTCTGACATTTCCTATATTTAATCATCCTTTCTCCACTCTATGTAGCCCCCTGCGCAGTAGTGGCAGTGACATGCCTTGCTCGGGGTGAAACGCTTATAAAAAAAAAAAAAATGTACAATCGGGATGTGAATTATCAGCAATCAATGAAATGTCAAGGCGAACAAATATAAAAGCGGTAAAATGCAGAAGATTCTAAAGAAATGAAAACAACCAATACAAGTGAAGGATCAAAGAATCAGTCATTACTAAAAAAGGGTGAAGATTCTACAGACAGAACAAGCTCTTTAAAACAGACGCGAAAAAACCTTCATGAAATAGATAAACAAAAATTTGAACTGACACCCGACCCCAACAATGGAAGAGTTTATACAGTCCTGGAAAAACATAGTTAGTTAGTCAGTTAAGTGCCATACGTGATACACTCTTGGGCGATCATGTCTCGAAAGAGACATGACTGACTGGGCAGAAAATTATCCCGCAGTAGGTTACCATTGCTTTCTGCGGTAGACTGGTTGCCGACTAAGGCTATAGAACCCAATCTGTCCTGTTACTTGACTCATAGCTAGAGTGGGGAGAGATGTATTATATTATTAAGTAGTAATTAGTGGGGGATCAGTTTATTACTTCATAACAATAGAAAACCGATCCTCCATTTTAGGACCAGTAGAAGCCTTAATCATGATTCCAACTATTAAATTCAGTTAGTCAGTTAAGTGCCATACGTGAAACACGCTTGGGCGATCATGTCTCGAAAGAGACATGACTGACTGGGCAGAAGATTATACCGCAGTAGGTTACCATTGCTTTCTGCGGTAGACTGGTTGCCGACCAATGCTATAGAACCCAATCTGTCCTGCTATTTAACCCATAACTGGAAGGAAGAGACGGATTAATACCTTTCCCAAGGGTATTTGCGCGTAAGTGAATACAGTAGATTCAACTGGAATTCGAACTCGGCTCCCCGATTTCTCGATATCCACTGTATCACAACGAACATCCTGGAAAAACATAGACTTGCCCTAAAAACAAAACAAATAAGCAGATTAGAAAACGCAGGAGGAAGAACGGATGAAAAATAAATCAGAACAAACATGGGCGGCAATCACAGAAAATGTTGAATGTGGACTGAAAAAAAAGCAAACAACTAGAAATCTCTACGAGTAAAAACAATTCTTAATTTTTGGCTAAATTATCTCACTACAAGCACACAAAATAATTTCAAAAATATTCAATAAGCCTACTAAAATTCCAGCATGGGTAACTGTCATGGATCCTTACCTGTAACTCCAGATTGAACTCTTCCTAACACTAAATATTCTCTCTGTCTCTCTCTCTCTCTCTCTCTCTGAAATGTCAAGAGAGAGAGAGAGAGAGAGAGAGAGAGAGAGAGAGAGATGCAGATGCAAATCGTCAAACAACACAAAATCAGGAAAAAATGTATCCAATCATGAACAAATTTTAAATACAAACGAGATTTACATTTGGTAGATTCTGTAGAAACGAAAATAGTCTAAGAACTAACTGTTGCAGAAGAATAAAATGTCAAGGATAAAACTCTTGAACAAGTGCAACAACGATAGCAAGAAAAAGCTGTGCATGGCCAATATCTAGAACGTGCTAATGAAGCTGATGTTAATAAATTTAATACTTAAAGATGGTCAAGTGCAACTGTATTAAAGTCTGAAACGGACGGTTTTATACTTGAAGGGCATGACCAGAATCTGTTCATTCGGAACTTTCAGGCAAATATCTTACATATAATACCGTGGATCCGAAATGCAGGTTCTGTAAGAAATATCAGGAAACCATAAACAACCGAATCTCTGGATGTTCTGTACATAAGCAAAATGAATATAAAAATAGTCACGATAGATTTGGGCAAAATTGACACACTTCTGCGAGTTTTATTCTTAAATGAGTTTGTCTAATTTTTTTTGTTTACTTTAGATAGGACAATAACGTAACCAGTTTAACCACTATGGAACACACTGAATATGTCAATATGGCTACTTGTAGTAATGGGTAATGAAAATAACTTCATCTTTAAATTGCGTGAAGATGCAGATTATAAGAAAGAACATGGTGTCACAAGTATGGCAATAGTCTTACAACATACATTTAAATCTTGTTTAATTCACATTCTCTTAAAACAGACACGCGTCACACATCACTTTTCTTATGTCAAGACACTAGTTCTACGAAACACACCAATTACCTCGACGAACCATGATCAAGATTTAAGAAAATTGAAATTATGGACCAAATTTATTTACCTTTTTTTCTAAAAGGAACGTCTGAGAATTTCTCATAGTCTAAGAAGAAATATTCGTAGTTTAGAAAAGTCGATCATTATCGGCAAAAATGTCATTCGTATATATATATATATATATATATATATATATATATATATATATATAAGTGAGTTAAACTACTGAATATATATTCCACAGTTTAATATTTGCTTTTTTTTAGTGCTCAAACAGATGTAGAGACTTTATATATGTATATTTATTATCATTGTTACAATAAGAGCACAAAAAAGTGTAAAGTTTCGGTGTCTGATGATGGTACATTGAGCACCGAAACTTGATTATTTGGGGGTTGCAGTATGCTATTTATATAAAAATAATTATATATATATATATATATATATAAATATATACGTGCTGTATCCCTTTATGATGTTGATTTATTTCCATTGTTTCTTTTAAAATAATTTATGAATGCTTATTATATATTCATTTTCATTACCTGTTATGGTGCCCTCCTACGAGGAATGGACTCTTTCTCTTATTATATAATTACCTGCAGGTAGGCAGTTAAGTACAGCAGTTAAGAACAAGTACGTAGTTAAAGCCAGCTACTATTCAGCCGATAAGCAGCGTAACTGTGCTCTTCGTACATACTTATACTGTTTACTTATTAGTCGCACTTACTTTGTAAATATTGTTTTTGCTATACTAATGCACTGTTTTGAAACTACCTCCTGTGTTGCGTGTCTTACTTCCGACCAAACCGGCCACTACAAATTGCGGTGAATTTTCGTCACAACAAATCCACAACACATTGGCGACGAAGATCCACAACATTCAGTCAGTTGAGTGCCATACGTGATACACAGTTGGGCGATCATGTCTCGAAAGAGACATGGCTGACTGGGCAGAAGATTCTTCCGGAGTAGGTTACCATTGCTTTCTGCGGTAGACTAGTTGCCCGCCAAGGCTGTAGAACGCAATCTGTCCTGCCATTTAACTCATAGCTGGATGAAGAAAAGATAGATTATATTACAGTATTATATTAAGTATAATTAGTGGTGGATCAGTTTATTACTTCATAACAATAGAAAACCGATCCCCCACTTTATGCACAGTAGAAACCTTATTCATGTTTTCAACTATTATATTCAGTCAATCACATTAATTACCATACGTGATACTCGCTTTGAGCGATGTCTCAAAATTGGGAAGAATATTATTCCACAGGAGGTCGACGTAGCTTTCTGCGGTAGAATGGTTGCCGACCAAGTCTATAGAACCCAATCTGTAATATTATTTGACCCAAAACTGGAGGGAAGAGACGGATTAATACCTTTCCCAAGTGTATTTGTACGGAAGTGAACGCAAGGAATTCAACTGGAATTCGAACTCAGATCCCCCGCTTTGTCGTTCCATGTCGATATCCATTGCACCACAACGCACATCCAAGACACATCCACAACATTAACTATCCTATACCTATAAGATTTATTCTAGCTAGCTGACACAGATTTTCTCTGTCGCTTTTGGGTTCAACTTTGCTGCGGATTTTGCAAGTTCTCTTTCTGCCTTATGTGACATT
>JBBBDQ010001862.1:1760000-1800000 GCA_037127315.1 Ascarosepion bandense | reverse complement strand
GAAAGAGTGGTTAGGGGGTTACATAGGGGAAAGTGATGAGAAAGAGTGGTTAGGGGGTTACATAGGGGAAAGTGATGTGAAAGAGTGGTTAGGGGGTTACATAGGGGAAAGTGATGTGAAAGAATGGTTAGATATAGGAAATGTCAGAAGGAGGGTGATAGACGGGTAAGGATACCGAGGATGAGGGTTGCGCAGATGGGAAGAGTGTTTGAGAGAATGGGTGCGAGTTAGTGTGTGAGGAGGTGTCTATTGACCTTATATTTAAACTCCTGGAGATTGTAGCTGTCGGGGAAGCAAGTATACGGAAGGGAATTTATATATATATAAGTAAGTCATTACCATTTTATATTTTTAATTTAGCGGATGCCTGTTTTTGTTTTTGAATTTGTCGACTGCCCAGGATAGTAACGTCAGTTGAGTACCATATGTGAGATAAAGAACAGTATGATACAATTACTTCCGGTAAAAATTTGGAAATGAAAGGCTGTTCTGCTAAGCATGCGTGCCGAAAGCTCCAATGCGAGAATTATTGCAGACTTTAGGTGTAATTCTGAGAAAACTGAAGAGAATTCTGAAAGATTTGAGTGAGTCTAATGGTGATTACGAAGGTGTTGAGAGTACACACTAATGATGGCTACGTTATACCCTCATTCACCTTCCAAATTACGTTAAAGAGTTAGTGCTGTTCTGGGTCAAAAAGGTGGCTACTGTAAGACCCTATGTCTGGTAAACATTCCCCACAAGCAGGTAAACTCATTGATGGCTTTCAGACAATTTTTGCGATCACATAACCCTTTTCAACCAGCCACCTACCTGTCCAGATTGCAAATTCATTGATTATTATATGGGAATTAATTACAGTATGTACATTATTCGAACTATTGTCTTCATCTTTGTTGCCATCTGTACGACGTTTCAGCCGTTGCATACCTGGCCCCCTTCAGGTGCTAGGAATTAATTATTATATGTGAAGCGCAATTGAAAGACAAGAACAAGTAAAAGTCCATGAGGGCCTACGTCCTGAAGGGACACGGGAACTGAAGAAGAAAAGGAATTTCAAGATATTTTGCGTAATTGTGGCAGATGTATTTGTTAAAATGAGATGTCAGTGTTATTTTAATTTTTCCGTAATTTAGAGGACAATTTATCCATCGCATCTTATATATATATATATATATATATATATATATATATCAGATTGATATCCTCATCTCTCTTGCAATTTGTACGACGTTTCGGCAGTTGTATGCTCCGGCCTTCTTCAGATGCTGATAATAACAACTGGCGACTTTTCTTAGGTGTATCCAAAGAAAGCATCAAAGCGGTTTTGTTACACAACAGTAACACTCTGCCATCTGTTCCCATAGCTTACAGCGCAAATATGAAAGAACCATATGAAAATTTTAAAACAATTTTAACGAGCATACAATATAATAACCACAAATGGCATGTGTGCGCAGATTTCAAGGTTTTTGTCGCTTATTTATACTACATTTTACTGCTTCCTGTGCTTTTGGGACTCCAGAGCGAAAACTGAAACTTATGTCCGCAAGGATTGGTCTGTTAGTGATTAAATTGAGCAAGGAATGCATAATATCAGGCACAAACCACTTCTGCAAAGTAATAGAAACCATTTGCCTCTTTTGCATATAAAACTTGGTTTGTTTAAGCAATTTGTGAAGGTCCTAGATAAGGATTCCTTTGCATTTGCATATATTGCAGAAAGGTCCCCTTCCCTAAGTCAAGTTAATATAAAAGAAGGTATCTTCATAGGTCCCTACATTCGAAAAATTGTACTTGATGAAACTTTCAACAAACATCTCAAGAAAAAAAAATGCCTTTGAATCATTCAAGAAAGTTTGTGATAATTTCCAGAGAAAACATTATTCAGATGTGTAAGTTGTGGATGATCTACTGCATCATTCCCATCATATGGGATGTAACATGTCTGTAACATGTCTGTAACATGGGATGTAACATGTCTCTAGAAATTCATGCTCTCCACTCCCATTTGGATTTATTTGCTGAGAATCTTCGTGATGTAAGTGATGAACATGGCGAGAGATTTCATCAGGATTTTTAAGTGATGGAAAAATATTTTAACGGAAAATGGAACCCCGGCATGTTGGAAGTCTATTGCTGGAATATAAAAAGGGAGGGCGACACTCTACACAAAAGGGTTAAGAGGACAAATGTTGTTTAAACTGACAATTCTGTGTTTTTCATCCATAACCAATAATAATATATATGATTTATAGTACATGAAAACGCTGAGAAAGGTCAGATTTGGTATCAGGATACTTTTCCTAGACTGAAACAGGTGTCATGTACTTTTTAACAACTTTAATCTTGTTGGACAGTGTGTTATATGTTAAATTGATAAAGTTCTTTTGGAGTACTGTTTCACTTTTTACTGGTTTGTCATATATATATATATATATATATATATATATATATATATACTGTGCTGTGCAAAAGTATTAGGACAATAACGATTTTATCTTTTATGAGGCATCAAAATAAAGTTTAAAATCACTCCTGTCCTAACACATTTGCACACTACCGGTAGTGTGCAAACGTATTACGACAGGGGGGATTTTCCTAAAAAACTCACTGTAATTCAAATACAAGGTAAAAAGCCAAGTAAATTGCTAATAAAATTTGATTATTTAAAACTAGGTTTAAAAAATGTATTAAAAAGAAGTTATATGTGATTTTTCCTATTTTCTTTTAAACAAATTATTTTAAAACTACTCTATTGAACAGACTTTGGAAACAAATACAAGCTGCTTGGCAGGAGATACCATTAGATACATTGAAGAAGCTTGTGATGTCAATGTCTGATAGACTGAAGGCTGTGATCAAAGCAAAAGCTTTTATACTAAATATTAAATTTATTTTGTAACTATTGAGAGGAAAACTCGACACATAATTAAATACAGTATTGTGTAAATGTATTAGGACAAGAACTATTTTATCTTTTATGAGGCATATTGACAAAACATAAACAATTTAATTAAAGTCATTTTATTTGATTTGCTCAACAAATGCTTTAACAAGAAAAATAATTGTTACAAAATACATTTAATATTTAACATATTAACCTTTCGCTTTGGTCACAACCTTCATTCTGCCAGGCATTGACATCACAAGCTTCTTCAATGTATCTAATGGTATCTCCTGCCAAGCAGCTTGTATCTCTCCCCAAAGTGTGTCTTTTCGAAGTAACATTAGATTTATCATTTTTTTTATCTAAAATATCCCATAGATTTTCAATAGGATTGAAATCGGGGCATCGTAGGGGCCAATTCAAATTCCGAAGGCTTCCTCCCTCTTCCTTTTTAGTTAGATAATTCTTACAAAGGTTTGGCTTTTCTTCCTGTATTTGAATTTCAGTGAAGTTTTTAGGAAAACCAGCCCTGTCCTAATACTTTTGCACACTACCGGTAGTGTGCAAAAATGCTAAGACAGGTGTGATTTTAAATTTTATTTTGATGCCTCATGAAAGATAAAATAGTTCTTGTCCTAAAACTTTTGCACAGTACTGTAATTTCAAGTAAAATATACACGCTATGTTTTTTCAATTAATTAAGAGACTCGCTATATAATTTTAATTAAAGAGGCGATATTGTAAATAATTTCAATTAAAGATAAGACCTACTATATTAATGAAGCTATTTAGGTTATGACCGTGGTGTAGGAGTCGTACCGAAGTGGCTGTCGTGATAGCAATCCTATCTTTTCATTGGGCGTTCGGGCAACACTAAACAGACATTACGAAAATGTGGTATAGATTACAGCCGAAAGAAGAGAACAGATACTTAGTTAAACTCAACTCAAGCTATCATTGCTTATAATTATACAGCAATACTAACGCTTTTATGCCTCAGAAAAATATAAGATAGCTATCTACCTGCATTTAAAGATAAAAGTGATAAAAGCTGTACGATGTTTTGGCAATAAAAGATTTAATAAAACTGATATGTAATACGCAAAGTGATAAAAGATATATGACGTTATTCAGTAGTTGAAATTAAATTTCTCCGCAAAGATTGTGTCTGCAAGTGAAATTAATATTAAACTTTTATAAAAATATGTCTAGGCAACTGAAAATTGTAATTTTGTATCTAAAATAAAAGAAATTATAGAATAAATAAATAAAATAAGTATTTATTTTATGTAATTTCTATCAAAATTTGCCGTTAGAGAACGTAATTGTTATATGAAGAAATTTCAAATATCAGTAATATTCTGTCACGCATTCACTTCTGTACCACATAACAGACAAATTTCTGCATGAATTTGAATATTTAACTTATATATAAACATAGAAAATAGGTTTTCTTTTGGCTACATTGAAAAACATAGTTGTGTACAGAGTTTAAATTTGATGTACACAGTTACTGAGCATAGGGGAAAATTTCAGATTAAACTTCATTACAAGAAAAGGGCAGCTTTAGAACGTTTCTGCAATATCTATCTATCTATCTATCTATCTATCTATCTATCTATCTATCCCATTCCGTTCATATCTATCTATCTATCTATCTATCTATCTATCTATCTATCTATCTATCTATCTATCTCATTCCGTTCATATCTATCTATCTATCTATCTATCTATCTATCTATCTATCTATCTATCTCATTCCGTTCATATCTATCTATCTATCTATCTATCTATCTATCTATCTATCTCATTCCGTTCATATCTATCTATCTATCTATCTATCTATCTATCTATCTATCTATCTATCTATCTCATTCCGTTCATATCTATCTATCTATCTATCTATCTATCTATCTATCTATCTATCTCATTCCGTTCATATCTATCTATCTATCTATCTATCTATCTATCTATCTATCTATCTATCTATCTATTCGTTCATCTATCTATCTATCTATCTATCTATCTATCTATCTATCTATCTATCTATCTATCTCATTCCGTTCATATCTATCTATCTATCTATCTATCTATCTATCTATCTATCTATCTATTCTCATTCCGATTCTATCTATCTATCTATCTATCTATCTATCTATCTATCTATCTATCTCATTCCGTTCATATCTATCTATCTATCTATCTATCTATCTATCTATCTATCTATCTATCTATCTATCTATCTATCTATCTCAGTAACCAGATTGAATCACAGACATGTTCCAATTCGGGTTTGTCATTCTTAATAATCTATGTGGCATTTATGCATTTGAGGTATTCTTTGAGGTATGCTAACTCAGCTTACGTCTGGCAAGTTTGTGGCAGTGTATAAAGTGGATTAAAATATAATGTTTGTAAACCTTCTAATAGAGAGACTTACTTTGAATTTATATTACGTAATGTTAAGAAAGCAAATCACGCCATGGAAGCCTTCGGAAGAAAACATGAAATATCAAAGAATCATAAGCAATTGCGAACTTGGTTTGCAAGAATTCGTTCTGATGATAAAACAAAGCCGAGAAGTTCATCAGATGACGAAGCTTATAAAAGTCATTAGTGGTTGGTTGGTTGGTTGATTCATACCTTTTCTGCGGCTTAACCTTATACGTTAATCGCATTTTTGACACAACCTCATATGAAAACACAACGGTTTACGACACAAACTCTTACAAAAAACAAAGTTATTTATGATCCAACCTCATAGAAAACACAATTATACATAACACAACCTCATACAAAATAATTACCCATGACCCAACGTTATACAAAATACAATTATTTATGACATAACCTTATTCAGAAAACACATTAATTCCTGAAACAACGTTATACAAAGAACCCAATTATTTCTGACAAACCTCAAAAGAAAATAATTATTTATGGCATAATCTCATAAAAGAAACGTTATTTATGACAAAACCTCAGACAAAAACATTATTTATTACACAACTTTATACAAAAAGACATAATCTCTTATGTTACAACCTCATACAAAAACACTATTATTATGACACATTCTCATACAAAATTATTTATTACGACACATCCTAATGCAAAAACAGTCTTGTGACACAACCTAATACACAAACGCTTTCATTTAAAACAATTTCTTACACAGGAATCATAATTATTCATGACTGAACTTCATATAAATTACACAGATATTTATGATACAATCTCATAGAAAGAAAAGAAATATTTACGCGACAACCTCAGACAAAAACACATTTTTCGACTAACCCATAAGAAAATCACAATTAATTAGGTCACAACCTTATTCAATAATCACAATTATTTATGACACATCCTCATACAAAAACTATTTATGCGAAAACCTTATACAAAATTACATTTACTTATGACATAACCTCATACAAAGAACACAATCATGATATCATAGCCTAAAAGACTTAATTATTTATGACAGAACTTCAAGAGAAAACACTATTATTATGACAAAACCTCATACAAAAACTACAATCTTTTATGACACAACGTAAAAAATAAAAATTATTAACACAGTCATGAAAGAAAAAGATTTATGACACATCCTCATTAAAAATCAAAATATTGTGATCTAACTTCATACAGAAAACACGATTATTTATGACATAACCTAATGCAAAACTCAATTATTTACTATACAACCTTACACAAAACGCAATGAGTTACGACCCAATCTCACAAAAAAATCTTTTTTGAATCTACCTTATACAGAAACAATTAATTATGCCTTAAAGTTATCCAAAATGAAATTATTTAAGTCGCAAAATTACCGAAAAAAATTTATTTATGAATAAACTGTATGGACAAAATAAAAAAAAACAATTAGATCATAATTTATAGTTCAAATAAAATTGTCTTAACTGTCTACTTAAAACAAAACTTATACAATGCTAAAATCATAACAGAGTGTCCGACGAACGTGAAGGTTATATCAGCGCAATTCAGGGAATAAATATGGGAAGAGCGTCTACACAAACATCAGAGAACCAATCTTCAGAAACGCCAACATATATTGATTATTCTAGTTTGGTTTGAAATTTAAAAAACGTATCTGAAGAAAGCCAGAGAAGATTACGACTGAAACGTCGTAAATGTGGCTCTAAAGATGAGGACAATAGTCGGAACTATGTATGAAGTAAAATATCTAAGAAAAAATTTAAATAAGAGAGAGAGAGAGAGAGAGAGAGAGAGAGAGAGAGAGAGAGAGAGAGAGAGAGAATGAAATAAAATATTAGGTTATTAAAAAATAATGGCCGATTTCAGAAATATTTTATTCTTGAAAAATTATCTGTAGAAATGTTGAAATTAGTCAGAATACGAGCCTGGAGCATTTCTGCATCTCTCCTATCGACCGACAATCTTATCACTCGTTGATAAAACGTTATTGGCTGCGATTCGACGATATCTTTGAAAGCTGATTCTAGCTCTGGTTTGGACCTAAAAGTTTTACCGTCTGATGCCTTTGCTATTTTTACCTTGAACTCTTTGATAAAATGTTATTGGCTGTGATGCAACGATATCTTTGAAAGCTGATTCTACCTCTGGTTTGGACCTAAAAGCTTTACCGCCTGATGCCTTTGCTATTTTTACCTTGAACTCTTTGATAAAATGTTATTGGCTGTGATGCAACGATATCTTTGAAAGCTGATTCTACCTCTGGTTTGGACCTAAAAGCTTTACCGCCTGATGCCTTTGCTATTTTTACCTTGAACTCTTTGATAAAATGTTATTGGCTGTGATGCAACGATATCTTTGAAAGCTGATTCTACCTCTGGTTTGGACCTAAAAACTTTACCGCCTGATACCTTTGCTATTTTTACCTTGAACTCTTTGATAAAATGTTATTGGCTGTTATGCAACGATATCTTTGAAAGCTGATTTTACCTCTGGTTTGGACCTAAAAGCTTTACCGTCTGATGTCTCTGCTATTTTTACCTTAAACTCGTTGATACGAAATGGCCCTCATTTGGTGGCTTGGCGTAAAACACCTTCCCAACGCCGTAATATTACATTCCTGTGCCTTTCCTATAAATATATCCATGGTAATCATTCGCATGTGTTCTTTGCTGTGGTATCTAGACTTTAAAATTTTAAGCGCAGTACCAGAAAGGAGTAGAGGTCTCACCAATTTACAGTTGAGTTGTGACGATGTAAAGTAAATTCTAGGCTGGCGGTTTACTTTCCCGCGCTTCCTGTTTATGAATTTTCTTTCCGCCTCCATGTTTTCCAGTCAACTTTAATCTTAAAGAATTATAATTCAGTTTCAATCGCTATCTATCGTCCTCATAATACTTTCTTTATTTTTCGCTCCTTAGTAATGTTTCTGTTTTGAACTATTTCACACTCAGTAATACCTTGTGTCTCAGTGGCTTTATTACCTTGCATCGGTTGAACTGGATTCAAAATACGTATAACTTCATTTTCGGTCTATGTTTTTAAGCCTCTGTTTATTGCTTGTACTATTCTTTCTGCTTTACCATTCAAGTGTGAGTGATACGGGAATATATTTTTAAAGACGTACATTCAAAACGACAAATCGGGGAGCCAAGTTCGAATCCCAGTTGAATTCCTTGCATTAACTTACACACAAATACACTTGGGAAAGTTATTAATACGTTCTTCCCTCCAGTTATGGGTTAAATAACAGGACAGATTGGGTTCTATAACCTTGGTTGGTAACCAGTCTACCGGAGAAAGTAATGGCAACCTACTGCGGGATAATCTTCTGCACAGTCAGTTATGTTTATTTCGAGACATGATCGACCAAGCGTGTATCACGCGTGGCGCTTAACTTACTGACGGAAAATAATATTTGGAAACATGATTAAGGCGTCTGCTGGGCATAAAGTGGGCGATCAGTTTTAATTAGTTATGAGATAATAAACTGATCCCCCACTAATTGCTACTTTATAATATAATACATCTCTTCCTCCTCTAGCTATGGGTCAAATAATAAAACAGATTCGTTTCTATAGCCTTGGATGACAAACAGTCTACTGCAGAATATGATGGCAACCTACTGCGGGATAATCTTTTGCCCAGTCCGTCATGTCTCTTTTGAGACATGATCGCACGAAGTGTGTATCATTTAAATGGCATTCACTTAATTCTTATGTATGATCAAAGTTCTTTATCGCTGAATACCTGACCATTGTGACATATATTGTCACGCGTCTCTACACAAGAAGGCACTTAAAGTTTGTTTCATATCCAAATTCCTTTTGTTTGTTTTTTTTTAAATTAGATTAATTATTTCTCAAAAACAAAAATCTGACAAAGTTAGAGTAAAAGTGACATGAAAGAAAAACGCTTGAGAAATGAACAAAAATGAAACAAATAAGTGTAAATAAACGAAAGTAGACTTATTGTCAAACGGGAGCAAAATGTTAACAAAGAAAACAAAAAATGGTGGAAAAAAATGATATGCACCGGAAAGGGATATCTTGTATGTGCCCAGTCCCTTCAGGACGTAGACGATCATGGCTTTCCATGTCACCCTATCCCCGGTGGCTCTTAGCACACCTTCTCTTGTTACACCATGCAACTCTCGATCCGTCATCCACCTGCTCAAGCCCATAAATCTAGACTAAAATGTATAGAAACTAGCATGGCCACAAAATGAGCGATTGGTTTATATATTGATTATAATATAGAATTGATCCCCCGTTTTATACCCACATTATAATTTCCTAAAAACAGTTGGCAGATATATTCTTCTTCAATGTGCCCTGTCCCTTCAGGACGTAAGTGATCATGGCTTTCCACGTCTCCCTATCCCCGGTGGCTCTTAGCACGCCTTCTTCTGTTACAGCATGCAACCCTCGTTCCTTCATTCACCTGATTAGGTCCTTCAAATATGTTATCCGTTGCTTTCCCCTGTCTCTTTTTCCCTCTATCTGGCCTGTTAGTATCAGATTCTCCAAGCCCTCCTTCCTCACTGCATGTCCCAGGAACTTCAGCTGTCTCTTTCTGATGTGCAGTATTAATTTCCTTTTGGTTTCCATCATTTCCAAGCCCTCATAATTGCTCACATGCTCGATCCATGATATGTATATAAATTCGAGGTTGTTAAGTGGTTTAGGCAAATGTAACCGGGTAGGTCGATCTAGTAAGTAGACGTAATCGTCAAATGCAGTATCCGGAGGCGTAGGCGTAGTCAGTGTAGTAAACCAATAGACCTCTGGGGAAAGATCTCTCTCCCCCTCTCTCTCTCTCTCTCTCTATCTGTCGCTGTGGACGTCCTTGCCAAGCATTGGCATCACATAACAATCCAGTAATCTTTTCCTCTCTCGCTGAATACTCTAATCAGCTTCTGGAATAAATATTGGCAGGAAGCTATGAATTATGGATTATAAATATGGAGAGAATAGAGATCACTGTCATACACTCTTTTCTATCTTTGTGTATCTGCTGAACTCATGGTCCTGGCTATGATCCTAAACTGCATCCGGTAGCAAGGCCTCTGATTGGGAGGTTGTGAGGATCATGGAACCACCTCTTAATTGCCGTTGTTCCCAGGTCCACCCTGATTCGGTGTGGTAGCACTTGTTGGGGTCCCAGCTATGGGTAAATAGTCGACCCCAAAACCGGGGTTAAAATGCTGTGAAATGAATGAAAAATATTACCAACAAACCTTTTTTGAATGAAAAATATTACCAACAAACTTTTTTGAATGAAAAATATTACCAACAAAACTTTTTTGAATGAAAAATGTTACCAACAAAGCTTTTTGGAATGAAAAATGTTTCCAACAAAACCTTTTTGAATGAAAAATTGATTTAAAACAAAACACATTTCTGGCCTTAAATGACCCTTTAGATGTTGATAAGCCGTTAAACATAAACAAACAAACAAACAAACAAGCAGCTGAACTCATTTCCTGTCCATATACACAGAATCATCTGCGTATCTTATATTGTTCAATTAATTCCGGCAACGATGAATCCTGGCATGTCTCCTAGATCTTCCAGAATTGTGTCGCTGTATAAGTTGAATAAATCTGGTGAGAATAGATATCCTTGTCTTACACAACTTTCTATCTTTGTGTTTCTGCTGAACACGTTTCCTGTCCATATGCATGCAATTTGCTGCCAGTATAAGGTCTTGATTAATCTTAGCAGTTATAACAGATTTTTGTGGCATACTTTGTCGAACGCATTTGTGTAGTCAAGAAAACACAGGTAAATATGTTTTTGCATTTGTTGAATTCATTTTGTTTTATGGTATATCAACTCAAATGGGTTATTTAATGCCAACAACATTTTAGATTCATATGAATAGAATATGTGTTCTTTGTTAGAAATAAGTGTCGTTCAGGTTTCATTGGTGTATTTTTCATTAAAATCTGATTAAAATAACCTTCTCCCTACAACCGAAGATTAAAAAAAACTTTAAATCCCTACCTTTTTGGCATTAAATAACCCACAAAGGTTGATATGCCGTTAAACAAAATTCAAACTCAAACTTAAACTTTCTTCAAACTTTTTCAGCTATCTTCTTTAGGAAGTTTGGTAGTTTCCTTTCCGTGCCTGCTATCAGCACTGTTTTATCTCTATCATTTATGTTGTTCAGATCGTGGCCGCTGATAATGAATTCTGGCATGACTTCTAGAATCCCTTAATAGTTTCCCTGTACAAGTTGAATAGATCCAGTGAAAAGACACATCCTTGTCCATATATCTTTGTATATCTGCTGAATCCGTTTTCTCTCCGCATGCAGGCGGTTTGCTGCCAGTAGAGAGTCTTGATTAATCTGATGTCTTTCCCAAATATGTTCGAGGTTGCTGAGCATTTCTATCAGTTCTTTGTGGCATACTTTGTCGAATAGCTTTGCATAATCTACAAAACATAGGTACAAGTTCTTTTTCATTTGTATTGCCTTTTCTGATAGTATATACCCTACAGTGCATAAATCATAGAATATTCTTGTGGTGGTTTCTCTATTAAATAATTCGATGAATAGATAGATAATTTTTTAAGAAAAAATATTACCAACAATATATTTTTGAAGAAAAATTATTAACTTAAATTTTTAAGGAAAAAATTATTCTCAGCAAAACATTTTTGAATGCAAATCTAGAAGACATTTTCAGTTTTCTAAAATAAAAAAGAATAAAAACAAAAACTAATTTAATAAAAATCTGACTAAATCAACCTTCTCACTACAATCAAAGATTTTTAAAAAATACCTTGAAACTCTACGTTTTTGGCATTAAATAACCCACAACACTTGATATGCCGTTAAACAAAACTCAAGCTCAAAGTCAAAGTTTTTTCTTGTCCGTATGCAGGCAGTTTACTACCAATACAGGTTCTTCATTATTCTATTCATACTTAGCATATAAATAATTTCGAAAAGAATCAATATTCTTCGAAATTGAAAAAAAAATAAATAGAAATTACTGAAATATCATTTGACATCAGTTCTATATGGCAGTGAATATTGGAAAATCCCATCACAGATGAAGACAGGGGCTTCACGGCCATATATTGTTGAAACACAGGTCCCCGAATTTAATCAACTTGGAATCTGGTCAATACCTAGATGAGTAACCACTTTGGATTAATAAGCGCTTCAAGTTTGGGCACCTGAACGTGGTGTAATGGTTAGTAAACTTCCCGTTAAAACCTGTTACAACTTTCGGCCTTGTGCCCCATCTAGGTGTTTCAAGTTTGGATTTGCTGGGAGAGTAACTAATAATGGCACAGAATTGTAAATCGGAGTGCCGGGTTCAATTCACTTACGTACAAATCTCCTTCGAAAAAGTGAGAACCAACCTTTTCCCCAGCTATGCTTTAATTATTATGCCAGAAAGAAGAAATAAGAAAAAAATTAAAAATAAAAATAAAAATGCTCGGACATTTAACGATACGATAAGAAAAATTCTACGGCTATTTTATTAGCGTAAAACTCGCCATGGATTTATTAAATCATTAATTAGACTCATCAGAAAATTCATTGATAATAATCGAACAAGGAAAATAAAGTTAAAATTGGATTAGCGAAGGTGAATTAAAATCAAATCAATCTTGTATCAGAGCAAATTATATTGAATGAATGAATCAATCAATCTATCTATCTATCTATTTTGGTTGAAGTCAGCTAGCTATCTATCTATCTATCTATCTATCTATCTATCTATCTATCACATTCTGTTCATTATCTATCTATCTATCTATCTATCTATCTATATATCTATCTATCTATCTATCAGAGAAAATTATATTGAATGAATGAATCTGCCTGTCTGTCTATCTATCTATCTATCGATCTATCTATCTATTTTGGTTGAAGTCATCTATCTATCTATCTATCTATCTATCTATCTATCTATCTATCTATCTATCTATCTATCTATCTATCACATTCTGTTCATTATCTATCTATCTATCTATCTATCTATCTATCTATCTATCTATCTATCTCAGTCTATTCATATCTATCTATCTATCTATCTATCTATCTATCTATCTATCTATCTATCTATCATCATTCGCATTATCTATCTATCTATCTATCTATCTATCTATCTATCTATCTATCTATCTAACAGAGAAAATTATATTGAATGAATGAATCTGTCTGTCTGTCTGTCTATCTATCTATCTATCTATCTATCGATCTGTCAATCTATTTTGGTTGAAGTCAGCTATCTATCTATCTATCTATCTATCTATCTATCTATCTATCTATCTATCTATCTATCTCAGTCTGTTCATATCTATCTATCTATCTATCTATCTATCTATCTATCTATCTATCTATCTCAGTCTGTTCATATCTATCTATCTATCTATCTATCTATCTATCTATCTATCTATCTCAGTCTGTTCATATCTATCTATCTATCTATCTATCTATCTATCTATCTCAGTCTGTTCATATCTATCTATCTATCTATCTATCTATCTATCTATCTATCTATCTATCTATCTATCTATCTATCCCATTATGTTCATATCTATCTATCTATCTATCTATCTATCTATCTATCTATCTATCTCATTATGTTCATATCTATCTATCTATCTATATATATATATATATATATATATATATATATATATATCCCATTATGTTCATATCTATCTATCTATCTATCTATCTATCTATCTATCTATCTATCTATCTATCATATCTATCATTATGTTCTATCTATCTATCTATCTATCTATCTATCTATCTATCTATCTCAGTCTTTTCAAATCTACCTATCTATAATATATATATATATATATATATATATATATATATTGATTTCTACTTTTTACATTTATTCTTTCTTCAGTGTTTTTTATGTTTTTTATGTTGTTTTTTCGTTTTTTTCTATCTACTTAATTTTCTTCTTTCTTTTCGTCATCAGTATTCTTTTCTTTACAGCTTTGTTCTTATCTTTTCAATTTTATTTTATGTTTTATTGTTTTACTCTTTTTGTTTGCATTTTCTTAAAGCTGTCGTTATTGGCAGTCAGTCATTGCAGCTGCGTCCACTGGATTAACCAAAATGATACAATTCAAATTACCAAAACCGTCAATGACTGAAACGTGAATGGAAAAAGCCAATAAAAAACAAAAAAACAACAAAAAAAAAATAGAAAGATACAAAAACACTTCTTGCATTGTGTGGAATGCGCATTTCATCAATAGAACTTGCGACAGCTTTATTCATTTTTTACCCAGCAAAAGCGTAAGATTTTCAAGATAAGAGAAAAAGCTTATCGGCTGCTTCGACTCATTTTGGCATTTTGTTAAAAGGAAACACGATTGGATACTAACATTTCATTATCTTTCCTTTCTTTCTCTCTCAGCATATTCCTTTCTATCTATGTTTGTTCCTTATCTATCTATCTATCTATCTATCTATCTATCTATATATATATATATATATATATAAAATAAAAATAAATTGTTCATATATATATATATATATATATATATATATATATATATATATGAAAAATCTCTCATAATAGTTGCCAAAACGTTTCATCCATTGTGGGGTCCTGGGCATGAGAGTAAACTGCGTCGGGCAGCAAGGCCTCTGACTGGGAGGGTGAGAGGAACATAAAATCACTTCTTAATTTCTGTTGTTCCCAGGTCCATTCTGACCCGGAGTTGTAGCACCTGTTACTATCTCAGTTATGGGCAAATAGTTAACCCAGAATGGGGGGTCAAAACACTATGAAGGTATAAAAATACAGTTTCATGGAATTATATACATAAAAAAACTTTTATAGAAAAATATCACCAACAATACATTTTTTTAAAATTTTTACCATAACATTTTTTGAAGGAAAAAATCATTGCCAAAATACATTTATTATTGCCATAATACATTTTTGAAGAAAAAACATATTACCAGCAATACGTTTTTGAATACAAAACTAGAAGACATCTTCAATTTTCCAAAATAAAAATAAAATAATGCAAACAATTTTTTCATCAAAGTGTGGTTAAATCAACTTTCTCTCTATAAGCTAACATTGAAAAGATATCTTAAAACCATACCTTTTTGGCATTAAAAAACACACAAATGTTGATTTGCCATGAAACAAATCGCAAACTCAAACTCATCCATTGTGGACTTTTTCAATCATCTAAGAGATCCTGTGTCTGGCCACAAGTACAAGGCCACACAAGCAAGGGAAACCGGTCAAGGCTGTCAGAGAATTTCTACGACCTTATCACGACTTATGTCTGGTCGCCTAACTCTCCCATTTGATAATCATGTGAGGGGCAAAATTAATACAGAGACCAATAAAACTCCTTGTGACACCAAAGATGAAATGAGAGCAAAAATTTTAATAGCATTCAACAACGTAAACGAGCTGACTGTCCAGAAGAGTTGCAGAGTCCAAAGTTGCCTGGAAAATTTGGTTGAAGCCATTGGCAATTTTATTGAAGAAATTACTCATTAGTATATCAAGATATGTTGGTGTGATTTCGCTAAATATATCGGTTACATGTGTTTATATTCGTGTACATATGTGTGTACACACACACACACATATATATATATATATACATATATATATATATATATGGTTACTTCATCATTTTATCTAGGTAGCTGACTAGGTAATTTCAGAATGTTTTATATCTATCTATCTATCTATCTATCTATGTCAGTCTGTTCATATCTATCTATCTATCTATGTCAATTTTTTCATATCTATCTATCTATCTATCTATCTATCTATCTATCTATCTATTAGTTTATTCTCATCTATCTATCTATCTATCGATCTATCTTATGTCTTTGTATATGAGTTTCAAGGTTGCAGTTCTTACAATAGTGCAGAAAATTGATAATATATATATATAAGGCAAGATGTTTGTGTGTGTGTCTGTTTAACTGTCTGTATGTCTTTATACAAATACACAGTTTTTATCCGATTCTCACTAAAGGGCATAAAAATATTCTTTAGGCTTCTGGTCAGGTCATGGGCGACTTATTTTCCCAATTTTCCTCCGATAATGGAACTCGATACCCCGATATCCAATCAGGTCAGATCAGTATCAGGATTTCAGCCATTTTATCGTGGCACTTGCTGCAGAATTTGCTTTAACTTGGTAAAATTATAGTTTTTAGACTTAAACATTAGTAGATCTTCTCAGGCGACTCATTTTCCCCGATATCGGAAATCGATACACTTTAACTGTAAACAATTATTGCTTTTTAGTCTTTCGTGCCAACGTCCAAAGAGTCTGCGCTCCAGGACCCATGGATTAGTTTTAAAGCTTTCATTACACCCGAGCAACGCCGGGCTATACTGCTAGTACATATATATATATATATATATATATATATATATATATATATATATATATATACTAGGTGCGATTGGTAAATTGTCGCAATTATTTTATTATTTCAAATATTCTTTAGGCTGAGTTTGACCTCCCGGACCATGGATATAAAGCTTTCATTACACCCGAAAAACGCCGGGCTATACTGCTAGTACTTTTAAATTTAAACACATTTAAGCCTGTTCCTTTCTTGTGGTCTTATTCAATAGCGCAACGTCTATGCATGTGTAGAGAAGGGGGCGCACGTGCGTGTGGTTATCGAGATATCTGAAAAAAAGTTCAATGATTTAATCATTCTGGATCTTTTCGACGAACAATTTTCTTAATTTGTTTCAGAGTATCTGACTGAATTAATTGCCCAACTATGCGATACGAAGCCAACGGCTCACATTTTACCTTTCAGATCACAGTTAACATCGATTTTACGATTGATTAGTCGATTTTGTTTAGCTGTATATCATCACTTCTATGGGTTATTTAATAACGATGTCTAAATATTTTGAATACAATTTTATGGCTTCAGCTAAATGTATTTTTGAAAAAAATGCAGTCCTTCTGTTGTGGGATCTCTCCTTTGTATATGACAATGGACTCGACCTGAGTATACATATACTCCTGCAATAGTGAGATACGGCAGCTTCAATAGAGTTATAGAGAGATCCGTTAGAGTTATCAGAGAGTACCGGAACTGATACGTAAGATGCCGAGAGATACCGAAGTTACCCAGAGATTACCGCGTCAGAGTCAGAATAGCTTAGGTTAACCCTACCCAACCCTCATTCTCGGTATCCTTACCCGCCTATCACCCACCCTCTGACATTTCCGATATTTAATCATCCTTTCTCCACTCTAGGTAGCCCCCTGCGCAGTAGTGGCAGTAACATGCCTTGCTCGGGGTGAAACGCTTATAAAAAAAATCCCTATCCCTAACGGTAGAGTAATGGTTAATTATGGATAGAGTTATGCTTAGGATTAGGGCTAGGGTTATTGTTAGGGCTAAAAAACTAATGTTAGGGTTAATGATAGGTTTAAGGTTTGGGTTACGGCTATGGCTAGGGTTACGGTAAGGGCTAGATTTAGAGCTAGTGTTGAAGCTAGGGCTAGGGTTAGGGTTAGGAAATAATTATGGTTAGGTTAGGCTAAGGCTATGCTTACGGCTGGGTTTATGGATAGAGCTAAGATTAGGACTAGAGCCAGGGTTAAGTTTACATTTTGGGTTAGGGTAGGGCTAGGTTTAAGGTTAGAATTATGGATAAAGACTAAGTTAGAGTAAGTTTTAATGTCAGGATTAAGGTTAGATTAAGATTAGTGTTAGGGTTACTGTTAGAGCCAGAGATAGTCATAGTTAGGGTTAGGGTTAGAGTTAGTATGAATGGTAGAGCTAAGACTCGGGTCAAATCTAGGGTTATGTTAAGAGCATTGGCTAGTGTTAGAGCTAGGGTTAGAGTTGGGGTAAATGTCAATCAGGAGTAGATCTTGGGGTAGGGTTAATGCTAGGACTAGTGTGATGGCTAGAGGTAGGTTGGTGTTAGAACTAGGGTTAAGGTTAGTGTTAAGGTTAGGGTTAGGTCTAGGATTAAGGTTATGGTCCATTAACTGAGCATTATTTCCAACACTAAGCCTAAACCTAGATCTAATCCTAGCCCTAACACTAAGCTTAACCATAGCCATTACCCTAACCCTAGCCTTAGTCCTAACATAAACCTTAAACCTAGCACTAACCCTTATTCTAACCTTAACCCTAACACAAACCTTAACGCTAGACATAGTCCCAACCCTAACCTTAACCCTAGCTTTAAACGCAGCCCTAACCTTAACTACAAACCTAACCCTAACCCCAGATCTAAATCTAACCTTAACCCTAGCCTTAGGCCTAACACTAGCCCTAATTCTAGCTTTAGACCTAACCCTAAACTTCCCCTAACCCTAGCCGAAACCCTAGCGCTAGTCCTAACCCTAACCCTACCCAAACATTATGCCTAACCTACCCTTAATCTTAGCCCTAACTCTAACTCTAGCGTTAGGTTTAGTTAGGGCTAGAGCTGGGATTATGTTTAAGACCAGGTCTAGGGTTAGGGCTAAAGAACTAACGTTAGGTTTAAGGCTAAGATATTAAGGTTGGTATTAATGTTAGGTTTAGGGTTAGGACTAAGGCTAGGGTAAGTGTAAGGCCTAACTTTAGGTATAGAATTTTAGCTTGGAGTAGGGTTCGGGCTAGGGTTAGGATTAAGGCTTTGATTAAGTTTAGAGTTAGGGCTAAGACTAGGGTTACAGCTGGTGTTAAGGTTAGGGCTAGATTTAGAGCAAAGGTTAGGATAGGGTTAGGGCTAGGGTTAAAGTTAGGGTTAGGGATAAGTCTAGGGTTAGGGTAAGTGCTAGAGTTAGGGCTAAAATTAGGGCAAAAATTAAGGTTTGGTTTAGGGTTAGGGTTTGGGTTAGAGATAGAGCTAATTAGTGTTACGGCTAGGATTAGGTTTAGTCTTAAGGCTAAGGCTTGGATTAGGGCTAAAGTTATGTTTAGTGTTAGGTCTAGGGTAAGGGCTAGGGTTAGAGCTAGTATTAAGTTTATTTAGGGCTAGAGCTAGGTTTAAGGTTAAGGCTAGTGCTAGTGTTAGGGCTAGAGCTAGGGTTAGGATTAGCGCAAGGGTTAAGTTAGTATTAAGTTTAGGCTTAGGGCTAGGGTTAAGTGTAGGGTTCTTAACCCAAGCCTTAGCTCTAACAGTAACCCTAACCCTAACTCATCCCTAATCCTAAACTTAACGCAAGCTCTTACCCTAACCTTAGCCTTAGCCCTAACTCTAACTTTAACACTAGCCCTAACCCAAGCCCTAACACTAACCCCAGCCTTAAACCTAGCCTTAGAACTTATTCTAACCTTTAACCTAGCACTAACTCCAACCCTATCACTAACCCTTGCTCTAACCCTAGCTCTTGCTCTAAACTTAGCCTTAGCCCTAACCTTAACCTCACCCCTAGCCTTAGCCCTAACCCAAACCTTAACATTAGCTCTATCTCTAACCCAATCCCTAGCGCTATCTCCATCCCTAACCCTATCCCAAGCCTTGGGTTTAACTTTAACCCTAGCTCTAACACTAACCCTATTCTTAACCTAAACACTAACCGCTACCCTAACCCTAGATATATCCCGAAACTCAGCCTTAACACTAACCCTAAATCTATCCCTAGGCCAAACACTAACCACAACACTAACTTTAATCTTAATCTACACCCTAACCATAATCTTAGCACTAACCCTAACCCTATCGCTCCGGTTATGGTTAGTTAGGATTAGGGTTAAGGCTAAGGCTAGGGTTAAAGTTGAGTTAACTAGGTTTAAGGCTATGTTTAAAGTTAGGCTTAGGGCCAAGGCTTGGATTAAAGTAAGGGATAACGTTAGGTCTAGGTTTGAGGCTATGGCTAGGTTTAGGGCTAGTGTTAATATTAGGCCTATGGTTAAGGTTAGGGTTAGGGCTTAGGATAGGCTTGGTGCTGGGGTTAGGGTTATAGCTAGGGTTATGGCCAGGGCTAGCGTTAGAGCTAGTGTTAGGATTGCGTCTATGGGTAAGGTTATGGTTAAGGCTAAGTCTAGTGTTTGTGCTAGGATATGGGTTAGGTTAGGGTTAGGGCTAGTGCTAAGTTTAAGGTCAGATTTTGTTCTAAGGTTATGACGAGATCTAGGGCTAGTTTTAGAGATAGAGTTAAGGCTAGGTTAATGCCAGGGTTAGGGCTAAAGTTAGGGCTAGAGATAAGGCTAGGTTTAAGGCTACGGTTAATGTTAGTATTAAGATTAGGGTTAGTTCTAGGGTTACGGTAATGGTTAGGACGAGTGCTATATATATATATATATATATATATATATATATTGTTACGCCTGGGGTTTCGTAGGGTTAGCCGGGTCACAACGAGAAATTAAATAAAATAGACAAGAGTACCCCAGGGTTCAATGTAAGATTGACAGAAAGAACGGTGAAAGGGGAATTTTTTAATTCAGGACGTCGTTAACCGCTGTAAGAAAACGAACAATATGTAGACACAGAACAACAGAAGACGACACGAGAATATATAATAAAAATACTTTATTTATAAAATATACAATATAATAACAAAAGAAAGAAAGCAAAACAAAACTAAATGTTAAAAGGGATGAGGGGACAATTGGTTGGTCAAACATATATCAATGCGATGAAATACAGACAACAATAGTGACAGCAGATTATAGAACGTATATATAAACACATAAAAACTTATAAATTGCAGGGATCGACGTCAATCGGTTGTTATCAGAATTAAAGGAAAGATGTCCATTCAATTCTCCGAGCGAAAAATGTTGAGTTGCTAATATCGTGATATAAGACTCTGATTAACGCCATTGAATCCTTGCTTATACGAGTATTGTACGCAGGTAAACCACAGAAGTATGGACGACTTGGGTTTTAGAATACCGTTCCGGATTCTTCCGACGTTCATTCGATTTTCAGCGACGTCCGATTCCTCTGAAAAGCAAACAGCCAAGTGAAATTGTTATATCTTAACATGCGAAAAAAAACCTTTAGGAGTTAAGTCACGATGACAGTGAGTAGATGTTATCCATTGAACACTATTAGGGTCACTTGTACTTATCAGACAAGCAACGTTCGTCTGGCCCGCGATCAGAGACCAGACAGGAGGTGGGGGAAAGGAAGGTTCTCTTCTAAGAGTTGGCTTTAGTTTAACCGGGTAAAAACTATTTCATGATCTGCATATTTATAGAAATTAAGAGACAATTATTCTTCTCATACCTCGTCGCAAATATGTAAGTTATTAAAATATACTTGTAAAATCTAAGGTAAGGGTACAATTATTGGTCTAACTGAAAAATATATACATATATAACACTGCCCGATGACGACGTGAAATCTTGCAACACAGAAAGTTCCGTATAGCAATGCAAATTATATCAATTTTAGATAAAAACAAAATAAATTTTACATATATATATATATATATGTAAAATTTATTTTGTTTTTATATCAATTTTAGATAAAAACAAAATAAATTTTACATATACATATATATATGCAAAATTTATTTTGTTTTTATCTAAAATTGATATAATTTGCATTGCTATACGGAACTTTCTGTGTTGCAAGATTTCATATATATATATATATATATATATATATATATGTGTGTGTGTGTGTGTGTGTATTCTATGTTGTGCCATTGAAAAACGTTCTAAAATCAGTTATTATAAATCACCTGAAGATACTGAAAATTTGAAAGCTAGGTTGTAGAAATAATTCATTTCCAAATGAAAAAAAATTTAAAGGCTGTACAATATATATGCATTCAGCACGTTTTAATACAATAGAGTACTGGTCTAACCTAATTATTGCAAAAAAAACTATATATATATATATATATATATATATATATATATATAATATTGTTTGAAGATACTGGCGTGATCAAAATCTAAGTAGCAAGTAAGTGGTGTGCGCTCGGCACACTGTTAGTACTGAACTGGCTCAGTTCATTTGATTTGGTTGTGCTTTCTTGTTTTGTTGATCTACCGTTTGGTGGTACAACTAGCAACTATGTTAGTGGTCTATGTAGTATAGCAGTGAAATTAAGTACATATTATATTAAAACATATAAATATTATCAAAATATAAATGTACGTATTCTATATATATATGTATAAATATATATATACATATGTATATATATATATATATATATATATATATTAAATATAATGTTCAATTTCATTACTAAATTCAACAGAATAATAAAGCAATGAATATTTATTATTAATTATTACTTTAGATCATCTGCAAATAACACACTACTACAAAATTGTACATTTTGTTTCGACATTGAAAGAACAATGTCTCATCAGGTAGTTAATAATGATAGTAACAAACGTTCTATTTAAAGAAATATAAGAAAAACCACTTCTGTTTATTTTTTTAATTTTTTTTTTTTAAATGATATTTAAAAAAGTTGGGGGAAAAGTAAGAGAGAAGAAAAGATCAGAAGATCAAGAAAAGGAAAAGAAAAAGGAAAGGGAAAGATAGAGAAGAAATAGAAAGTGATAGATTGATCTATGGAGCACGCAGAACTAGATAGATAGATAGATAGATAGATAGATAGATAGATAGATAGATAGATAGATAGATAGATAAGAACAAACTGAGATAGATAGATAGATAGATAGATAGATAGATAGATAGATAGATAGATAGATGAGAATAAACTGATAGATAGATAGATAGATAGATAGATAGATAGATAGATAGAATAAAGATAGATAGATAGATAGATAGATAGATAGATAGATAGATAGATAGATAGATAGATAAGAACAAACTGAGATAGATAGATAGATAGATACATAGATAGATAGATATGAACAGACTGACATAGATAGATAGATAGATAGATAGATAGATAGATAGATAGATGAGATGAGATACTGATAGATAGATAGATAGATAGATAGATAGATGAGAATAAACTGATAGATAGATAGATAGATAAATAGATAAATAGATAGATAGATAAGAACAAACTGAGATAGATAGATAGATAGATAGATAGATATGAACAGACTGACATAGATAGATAGATGAGAATAAACTGATAGATTGATAGATAGATAGATAGATAGATAGATAGATGAGATAAACTGATAGATAGATAGATAGATAGATAGATAGATAGATAAGAACAAACTGAGATAGATAGATAGATAGATAGATAGATAGATAGATAGATAGATGAGAATAAACTGATAGATAGATAGATAGATAGATAGATAGATAAGAACAAACTGAGATAGATAGATAGATAGATAGATAGATAGATAGATGAGAATAAACTGATAGATAGATAGATAGATAGATAGATAGATAGATAGATAGATAGATAGATAGATAGATACGAATAAACTGAGGGATATACAGATAGATAGATAGATAGATAGATAGATATATAGATAGATAGATAGATGAGAATAAACTGATAGATAGATAGATAGATAGATAGATAGATAGATAGATAAGAACAAACTGAGATAGATAGATAGATAGATAGATAGATAGATAAGAACAAACTGAGATAGATAGATAGATAGATAGATAGATAGATAGATAGATAGAACAGACTGACATAGATAGATAGATAGATAGATAGATAGATAGATAGATAGATGATGAATAAACTGATAGATAGATAGATAGATAGATAGATAGATAGATAAACTGAGAAATGAGATAGATAGATAGATAGATAGATAGATAGATAGATAGATAGATATGAACAGACTGACATAGATAGATAGATGAGAATAAACTGATAGATAGATAGATAGATAGATAGATAGATAAGAACAAACTGAGATAGATAGATAGATAGATAGATGAGAATAAACTGATAGATAGATAGATAGATAGATAGATAGATAAGAACAAACTGAGATAGATAGATAGTTAGATAGATAGATGAGAATAAACTGATAGATAGATAGATAGATAGATAGATAGATAGATAGATAGATAGATAGATAGATAAGAACAAACTGAGATAGATAGATAGATAGATAGATAGATGAGAATAAACTGATAGATAGATAGATAGATAGATAGATAGATAGATAGATAGACAAACTGAGATAGATAGATAGATAGATAGATAGATAGATGAGAATAAACTGATAGATAGATAGATAGATAGATAGATAGATAGATAGATAGATACGAATAAACTGAGGGATATACAGATAGATAGATAGATAGATAGATAGATAGATAGATAGATAGATAGATAGATAAAGATAAACTGAGATAGATAGATAGATAGATAGATAGATAGATAGATAGATAGATTGATAGATAGATAGATAGATAGATAGATAGATAGATAGAATAAACTGATAGATAGATAGATAGATAGATAGATAGATAGATAGATAGATAGATAGATAAGAATAAACTGAGGGATATACAGCTAGATAGATAGATAGATAGATAGATAGATAGATAGATAGATTTCTTATGTGTTTTTCTATGAGTGTATAAAATTTAATTAAATCTGACCACTCCTTCTATAACGCGATTTATTCGATTATCGATTTTCTGTATTTATCGCGGGTACCTCGACACAAAACCTAGCTAAGAACACTCGCAGACGCTTATAGTACAACAGTGTAAATTTTCAAGGAAATCGGTTCAGCCGTTTCGGAGTCTATAGGTAACGGACACACACACACACACACACACACACACACACACACACACACACACAGACAAAGGTCCATTTATAAATAAGTTTAGATACTTTTCTGTTTAATTCACATGCAAAATTCATATTTTTGTTTATCAAATACAATATGAAATAATCTTGAATTATTTCGAACTTTTGTTCTCATCTTGGCTGATATAGGTGTTATAATAGACACAACGTTTCGACCAAGTACCCACTGACTGTCATCAGGTGTTCTTAGATTAGCTGATGTGGATTTTCTCGTTGATTATTGCAAAATATCCAGTGAAATAAATTATTGTTTTTTCATGTTAGACTTCAGTTCGCCACTGCCAAATCCCAAAATCGAACTCATGACCACTAGATGATACTGACATATCTATAAGCAATATCCACTATGCCACCGTCCCGAAGAACTTTAGTGGTGTATTTTTGTAGCCTTTTATATTCAGCTGGATTTTGACAACTGCATTATGTTAAGATAATTGAAAATTACTCATCTCTGAAATAAGTACAACACTCGCAAACGCTTATAGTACAACTGTGTAAATTTTCAAGAAAATCGGTTCAGCCGTTTCGGAGTCAATAGGTAACGGACACACACACACACACACACATATACACACAGACAAAGTTCCATTTATAAATAAGTTTAGATAAGATATTTTTATTTTTGTGTTATGTTTACAATGATTATTCTTAGCGGATGGGGTTTAAAGTTCTTATATTTGTTAGGATACAGTCGTTTCTTTGTAGTTGTGTTTTAAAGTGAAAAGAAAGGAGATATAAATGTGTTTTTTCCTGTATATGTGTCAGTAAGAAAAGGAGAGGAAGAAAGTGGAGAGGAAAGTGTAAGTGTCCCGTAACTTGAAGGAAAAGAGATGTGAATCTCAACGGGATTTCTTTTAAATTAAGCGTCATGGTTTGTGTGGTTCTAAATTGTTAAAATATCTATCAAAACAATCTTCAAGCGTGTATTTTTTTTAAATTGGTGGCGGGAATGCAAACCCTTGGTTGATAAATGCTAAATATTTATTTTCGAAGCATTAATCATTTAATCGCAGCAAGCGCAATCCTTCGAATCAGAAACCATTTTTTTGTCATTTGCTGTTTGAATGTCTCGGTGTTTATTTATAATTCGAATAGATATTCACTTATTTATCGATAATTGTATCCAAAGTATAGACTGGCTAAATGTAACGAGATAATAGAAGCATTAATGTAAAACATCTTGTCAAAAGACAATAAAGAGATAATGCGACATAATCAAGACAAAACAATTACAGTCGAGCGTCAGGCAACTAATCATTAAATGTATATCCGAGAAAGTGTACAGTGAATTTGGTGAGAGAAATTGAAATTCTAGTTATATGCAAGTTATTTCCAAGATCACATATTTCTAAAATCGTAATAAAAACCTGGCCAAAGGATAGGTATCATGAAAGATTCCTATTCTTAAAATCATATTGTAAAAATGGTAAAAAAAAAACTCCTTTCCACTGCATTTATTAAGTCAGTACTAGAATCTGGGATAGTTATCTCAAACCCAAAATATAAATAAAAGAAAGGAAAAGATAAAAACTTATTCTGTCCGTCTATATTTCTGAGATGAGGTGGTATTTACAGTATTTACATTATTCGGACTATTGTCCTCATCTTTGTTGCCATTTGTACGACCTTTAATAATAGATCATTCTATTTGTCTATATTTCTGAGATGAGGTGGTGTTTACAGTATTTACATTATTCAGACTATTGTCCTCATCTTTGTTGCCATTTGTACGACGTTTAATAATAGATCATTCTATTTGTCTATATTTCTGAGATGAGGTAATATTTACAGTATATACATTATTCGGACTATTGACCTCATCTTTGTTGCCATTTGTACGACGTTTAATAATAGATCATTCTATTTGTCTATATTTCTCTGATGAGGTAGTATTTACAGAATTTACACTATTCGGACTATTGTCCTCATCTTTGTTGCCATTTGTACGACCTTTAATAATAGATCATTCTATTTGTCTATATTTCTGAGATGAGGTAATATTTACAGTATATACATTATTCGGACTATTGTCCTCATCTTTGTTGCCATTTGTACACAGTTTCATAATAGATCATTCTATTTGTCTATATTTCTGTTATGAGGTAGTATTTACAGTATTTACATTATTCGGACTATGGTCCTCATCTTTGTTGCCATTTGTACGAAGTTTCATAATACATCATTTTATTTGTCTATATTTCTGAAATGATGTAGTATTTACAATATTTACATCATTCGGACTATTGTCCTCATCTTCATTGCCATTTGTATGAAGTTTCATAATAGATCATTCTATTTGTCTATATTTCTGAGATGAGGTAGTATTTACAGTAATTACATTATTGGGACTATTGACCTCGTCTTTGTAGCCATTTGTACAACTTTTAATATTAGATCATTCTATTTGTCTATATTTCTGAAATGATGTAGTATTTACAATATTTACATCATTCGGACTATTGTCCTCATCTTTGTTGCCATTTGTACGACGTTTAATAATAGATCATTCTATTTGTCTATATTTCTCTGATGAGGTAGTATTTACAGAATTTACACTATTCGGACTATTGTCCTCATCTTTGTTGCCATTTGTACGACGTTTCGGCCACTGTATGCTCCAGCCTTTTTCAGGTTCTAAGAATTTCGCAGCGAACCTTTTATTACAATCACTGTTGCATATCATTCTCACTCTTTGCGTAGTAGAAATGCCACGATTGGGAGCCATCTCCCTCTAACTCTGTTGTCAGTTCAAACGACGTTTCGGCCGTTGTAGGCTCCAGCCTTCTTCAGTTGCTAGGGATTTTAAACCGATACCTTTATTAGAATCACTAAGGTATATCATTCTCACTTTTTCCGTAGTAGTAAATCCATGATTGGAAGTCATGACTTATGTCTCTCTAACTCTAAATGTTATTTGTTCACCACTGCTGTAGCCTGGTACTGAACTCACAACTCTTTCGGTCAAGTTGCTGGAACTAACAAATGTCTATATCCACTGGGCCATGTGTCTGAACATTAGATTGATAAGTCTCCAAAATTCAGATATTCTTGTTCGGTTCGAAATTCCTCGCACTTGAAAAAGGCTGGAGCGTACAACGGCCGAAACGTCGTACAAATGGCAACAAAGATCAGGAGAATAGTGTGAATAATGTAACTACTGTAGACTTATTGTAATATGTACAAGACTGGTCTATCACCCTAACTACAGGCGAAATCAGGTTCTTGGTTAGTTGATTTTGTTTCGAGGCATATCAATCTCCTTGGGTTATTTAATACTGAAATATTAATATTTTCAACAAAATTATACGGTCTCAACTACACAAAGAATTCGTCATTTTACTATATAAAACATTACAACCTTCTACTGTAAAATTTACTGTTGATCATTTTGCCTTAAAATTGTATTTTTGTGATTTATTGCTAGTACTTTTCTACTTTCATAGTGTTTTTTTTTTTTTTTTTTTTTGCTGATAATTATTTTTTTGTGGTTTTAACCTTAACAGGTGCTATAACTGCGAGTCAATAATTAAGAGGTGGTTCCACGTTCATCAAAGCCCCTAATCTCCCGGAAAGAGGACTTGCTCCCAAATGTAGTTTATTGTCATACACAGATCACGCGAAACCAGGTTAACATTACTTCAATCAATGCGCCAGTTTACATAAATTGGCTATTGTAAAATGGAAGTGAAAAATTTCTTCATGTTTTCAAAAGATGGTTCTTGTCCATACGCAGAACCTGCTAAAACAACAATCAAGAAATTTTAGAAAATATAAGTTCTTTGTTCTAAAGGTGATGGACAAGTGAAACCCTTTAGCTAGTGATATTGCTAACGCACCAACGCTGGTTATTTTCAAGGGGAAATTTAGGATCCTGCTCCATGAGCGAAATAACGATTTATTAATTCTAATTCTTTATATACTTTATGTAGATATCGGCTCGGAAGTGTTAATCGGAGGGTCGAGTTCGAATTCTAGTTGAATTCGTTGCATTCACTTACGCGAAAAACCTCTGGGAAAAGTATTAATCCGCCGCGTCTCCCTCTAGTTATGGGTTAAAAAGCAGGACAGATTGGGTTCTATAGCCTTGGTCGGCAACCAGTCTACCGCAGAAAGCAATGGCAACCTACTGCGGGATAATATTCTGCCCAGTCAGTCATGTCTCTTTCGAGACGTGATCGCCCAAGCGTGTATCACGTACTACACTTAACTGAATTGTTTATAACTATATGATTGTAGGGGAAGTTTAAGTGATATAAAAGAATCCTGAAGATATCATATAGTTAGCATATCCTTAAAATTGTGCGTTGTGGTGCATTGGATATCGGCTCGGAACGAGAAATCGGGGAGACGAGTTCGAATTCCAGCTGAATTCATTGCATTCACTTCCGCGCAAATACCCTTGGGAAAGGTATTAATCCGTCTATTCCTTTCAGTTATGGGTTAAATAGCAGGACAGATTGGGTTCTATAGCCTTGGTCGGCAACCAGTCTACCGCAGAAAGCAATGGCAACCTACTGCGGGATAATATTCTGCCCAGTCAGTCATGTCTCTTTCGAGACATGATCGCCCAAGCATGTATCATGTATGGCACTTAACTGACTGACTGATCATTAAAATTAAAACTGCTTTCTCAAGGTCAGGTCAATTCGGAAAATTAATTTCTGAATCCAGATAATTCTTCAACGACACGCGTCACTTCATCCTAGGCTATCTTGGCTCTCTACAATTTCTAACATGTGAGGCTTTTATCAGTTTTTCTCTGGTAATTCTCCCTTAGTGTTCCGCTATCCATTCACATTAATTTTCTATCTTTCTTGTATTTAATCTAAAATAAATGTAACTTTGTCTGTGTGTGTATATGTCTGTGTGTGTTACTTATAGACTCCGAAACGGCTGAACCGATTTTCCTGAAAATTTACACAGTTGTACTATAAGCATCTGCGAGTGTTTTTAGATAGGTTTTGTGTCGAGGTACCCCAAATAAATATCGATAATCGAAAAAATCGGGTTATAGAAGGAGTGATCCGATTGTAATCAAAAGTGATACACTGATAGATAAAGACATAAGAAACGATATTCAGAAGTTTCAAGGTTGCAGTTCTTACAATAGTGCAGAGAACATATAATATATATATATATATATATATATATATATATATATATAAGGCAAGATGTGTGTGTGTGCGTGTCTGTTTATCTGCCTGTATGTCTGTATTGTTTCAGCCCTTTTATTTCCGTTTTTGCTTCGGGTTTGGCTCTAAGTATATATAATTTCAGTTCTTGGTCTCAGTAATGATACCATTTAGTCAGAGGACTTATTTAGCCTTCAAAATTCAGTCTACGACGAAAAAAACTTATTTAATATCGATACCAAGAAATCAAAACGTGACTTACATCTATTCATTTTTCCTCTCAATCTACGGTTTCGCTTTTACTGGAAACAACTATTGTTTTTTGAACTTTCGTGCCAACGTCCAAAGAGTCTGAGCTCCAGGAGCATGGATTAGTTTTAAAGCTTTCATTACACCCGAGCAACGCCGGTCTATACTGCTAGTATATATATATATATATATATATATATATATATATATATATATATATATATGCGAGTCGTAAATTGTCACAATTATTTTATTAGGTGCGATTGATAAATTGTCGCAATTATTTTATTATTTCAAATATTTTTTGGGCTGAGTCTGAGCTCCAGGACCGTGGATTAGTTTTAAAGCTTTCATTACACCCGAGCAACGCCGGTCTATACTGCTAGTATGCATATAAGTGTTTTCTAAGATTTCTTTTCATCACCATGTGTCTAAGGTATTTCATTTGCATTTACCTGATTTTCAGTGTAAGGTTTCGTTCTCTTTCTATTTTCTTTAAGACCTTGCTCTTGCCTATCTGATCCGTATATGGAGTCCTCAGTGTCCATCTATAGAAGGACATTTCTTCTGTTTCCAGTTTTCTCCCTATCTAAGACGAGATTTCCTACCATATAAAAGGATGACTAGTACATAATCAAGCAACGATTAGGTGTTGGAAAGAATGGCAACAAAAAGGAAATTAATACTGAGTATCAAGAAGAGACAACGGAAGTTCCTGAGACATGCAATAAGGAAGGAGAGCTTGGAGAACCTGACACTGACAGGCCAAATAGAAGGAAAAAGAGACTGAGCAAGGCAGCGGATAACATATTTGAGGGGCCTGATCAGGTGGATGACGGAACGGGAATGCGAGGTGTAAGAGCAAACATACTAAAAGCCACAAGAGATAGGGAGAGGTGGAGAACCATGATCGCCTACGTCCTGAAGGGACAGGGCACATAGAAGAAGAAGTATATAATCCTGCACTCTTTTCTTTGTTTTCAGCTTTGTTTTTTGTTTATCAGTACGTTGCTTAGGTATTAGAATGTCTCTTTTGCTTGTCCAGTCCGTGTTCGGATTACTGTGTCACATTTTTCATCCTTTATTAAATCTCTCCCAAAATATCTGAAATCATTCAAATGTCCAATTTGTATCTCGAATCTTGGGCTGATTTTCTTGCTAATGATCCGAAGATCCTTCTTCTTGCATTCGATGGTTATTTTTTTTACCCGTCTTTTACCATCTTATCTAGGATGTTTTGGGGGCGTGCTGGATTATATTCTAGATTACAGATTACTTGCAAGATTCTTCTTCTTCTATGTGCCCTGTCCCTTCAAGACGTAGGCGACCATAGCTTTCTACGTCTCCCTGTCCCTGGTGACTCTTGGCACGCCTTCTCTTGTTACACCATGCAACCCTCGTTCCATCATCCACCTGATTAGATCCTTGAAATATCCGTTGCTTTCCCCTGTTTTCCCCCTATCTGGCTTGTTAGTATCAGGTTCTCCAAGCCTTCCTTTCTCATTGCATGTCCCAGGAACTTCAGCTGTCTCTTCCTTATATTCAGGATTAATTTCCTTTTTCTTTCCATCATTTCTAAGACCTCATCATTGTTTACATGCTCGATCCATATTTCGCAGCATCCTTCTGTAGAACCATATTTCAGTTACTTCAAGTTTTTCCTTCATCTTTGAAGATATTGTCCAGCATTCACTGCCATATTGAACTGATATCACATAGCAATCCAGTACTCTCTTCCTTGTTTCTAGCGAAATTGTCTTGTTTCTTAATACCTTATTCAACTTCTGGAATGCTTCCTTCGCCATGCCAATTCGCCTTCGGATCTGTGTCGCACTTTTCGACTTCTGTTATAACACTTCCCAGGTAATTAAATTTTTGTACCTGCTGGATTCTAGTATACCCGACCTTTATTTGGCATTTTGGTCTGCCCTATTTACTGATGACCATGCATTCGGTTTTCTTGCAGTTTATTTGTGGTCCTTTCTCGCGACTCTTCTCAGCTACCTTTCTGTAGAAGGTCTTGCATTTTTCTTTCTGTGTCTGCTATCAGCACTGTGTCATCTGCGTACTTTAGATTGTTTAAATTGTGGCCTCCGATGACAAATCCAGGCATAACTTCTAGGGTCCTAAAAATATTCTCGCTGTACAAGTTGAACAGATCCGGTGAAAAAACACATCTTTGTCTTACACCCCTTTCTATCATTGAATATCTGCTGAATTCATTACCTGTCCGTATAAAAGCGGTTTGCTGCCAGTAAAGATTCTTGATTACTCTTAAGTCTTTCCCAAATATGTCAAGGCTAGGTTACTTGGGTAATTTTATCTTTCTGGAAATCTACCTGGTACAAGGCCACTTCCAAATGAATTTTTCAACCAAATCCCTACAATCCACCATTTATATTTCATGATTATCAAAATTCTGTGACTGAACAAGAAAGAAGAAAATGAAATAAATTCGACAACGCATTTAGTTTAGAACAAAACAACGGAATAACATATAATTAACAAATACGCGCATTAAGTATCTGGTGTTGGTGACAAGGCGAACCTCGCTGCCGAGCTTGAGAAGGACCTCCAATCCGTGGTGGATTGGGGTAAGAAATGGCTCGTAAATATCAATTCTTCCAAAACGAAGCTACTGTCAATTAATCACCACAAACAACCGCACCTCCCTCCCATTAGCATGGAACAGGCTTGCCTCCCAGAAAGTAAACCACTACGCCAGCTTGGCCTGACACTCTCAGCGGACCTCAAGTGGAATGACTACGTCGAATCCATTGCTAATCCGCAGCTATGAAAGTCGGCTCTCTGTGCAGGGCCCGGAAATTCTTTCCGCCTGAATCTATCCTGCAATTATATAAATCCACCATCCGCCCGTGTATTGAGTACTGCTGCCACATCTGGTCGGGTGCCCCTTCTATTCTCCTCGGGGTTTTTGACAAAATACAGCGAAGAATCTGTATTGTGATGGATACCGACTTGGCTGACAGCCTGCAGTATCTCTCTCACCGGCGTGACGTGGCTTCCCTGTGCCTCTTCTATAAATACTTTCATGGCTTCTGATCTGACGAACTTAAATCACTGGTGCCCCCTAGATGTGAATTTGCACGAGATACTAGATTGGCAACTAGGTCCCACCCTTTTACAGTGAAACCGATGAAACGTAACCATTGCTCCAACAGCTTCTTTCCTCGCATTTCCCGACTGTGGAATTCCCTACCCCATGCTTGCTTCCCCGACGGCTACAACCTCCAGGAGTTTAAATGTAAGGTCAATAGACACCTCCTAACACACTAACTCACACCCGCTCTCTCCAACTCTCTCCCTATGTACATCCTAAGTCGTCTATCACCCTCCTTCTGACATTTCCTATACTCAATCCCTCTATGTAACCCCCTGCGCTATAGTGGCAGTGGAAACCTTGCTTGGGGTGACACGATAAAAAAAAGTATGTTTTTTGAATAGTACGTGAAATGGTCGCGTGTGAATTGCCTCCCATTGACTGTATGAAAATAATTGTTACAAATTTTACAATATGCTGGATTGTTCGTTCTTGTTGAAGTGTACAAGCAGTGTTCAGAAAAACATATAGTTCTGTTAAGAGAGATTGTTCATGCATGACAGTTCTGATAAAGTGTTCTTAGTACTAAGTCGACTGAAATTGGATTTTGAAGAGAAGAGTGAGTTGGGTGTTATGAATCTTCATGTTTTTGACCTGATGAATGTCTTGCCGTAACTGAGTAATTTTCTTCGGCAAAATGTCCATCTAGTGGTTTACACAACCTGATGAAAGGGCGGTAAAAAGATTGCTTACTTACCTTTGCTTTGATTGGCTATATCGGACCAATGAACGAACAGCTTACATTTATTAAACATACACAATGAATACATAATGAACTTGATACATGTGCAATTATATATGTGCGTAAGTGTGTGTTTGTGTAGTTTCACAAGGTTCTGTACTTTGCTTACCGAGTCAACCAGCAAATCAGGGTCAGCCTCGTATCTTTTAGTGTTCTCAGGCTGAATATATCTGGGGAGAAGACTCATCTTTCCTTTTACGCCCATTTATAATTTGGTGTATCATTTTCTATTATAAGGCTTATACAAATTTCTGGATTATTCTAAAATCTCCTTAGAATAGAATTGAGTATTCCTAGCAGGGCAAGTAAATCCCTGTGCCGTACATTGTCAAATCTAAAGAAAATGAAATCACACCCTTCTGTATTTGTATTATATTCTATAAACAAGAGCAGTCAAAGATCGCAAACCTTCACCACTGCAATACCGACATCAATTCAATGATTAGCAAGAGATTATTATTAAAATGAGAAAGAATAACTGCAATAAACTTGACCGCTCTCAAGAGTGAAAATATAAAACTAGAAAGAGCAAACCTCTGTCAAGGCAATAACAACATCATTTTAGGGATTAGCAAGAGATTATTATTAAAATGAGAAAGAATAACTGCAATAAACTTGACCGTTCTCAAAAGGGAAAATGCAAAGAATGTATTCGATCGATCTCAAAATAAATGCCCATTTAAAATAAGCCATGAAAAGTACAAAAATAGTAGTAAAATTAAAATCGGTAAAATAACTCATAAACTTCATCCCGTATTAGATCGAACCCAAAATCTAAACAGTTTGTGTCAGTCATGAGATCAATAATCCCTGAAAGTTTCATTCGAATCAATCCAGCGAATCTAACATTATAGCTAAGGATTCCTTTATTTACTATTATTTTAATGACATTTTGGAATCTAAAATAGTTTTGTTATTACGAAATATTGGAGTTTTTTAAAGTCAAAGGATCTAGCTCATGCAGCTTATTTAGCCGAAGTGTATAGAAGATTGTTTTTCATAGCGTTAGATATGTCGGGTCAAAGGAGTGTACTTGCAAGAAATTGTATGCACTAATTTCTTCTAAAGAAATCTGCAGTTGAAGCACACAGAACTCTAACTGAAAATTGCGGCCGGCATCCTCTTTCAGAAACAACATGCAGAGATTAGTTTAGACGCTTAAAATAATGATTTTGATGTAAATAATAAAGAACGCTTTGGCGCATTCGTAAAAGTTTGAAAACGAAGAGTTGGAGGCATTATTTCATAAAGACTAATGTGAGGCGCAAACTGAATTTGCAGAATCATCAAGAGTTGATCACAGAACAGTTTTGAAACGTTTGAATGAATTAGGAATGGTTAAAAAAAACAAAAACAAGGGCATTCGATGCCGTACGAATTGAAGCCGAGATACGTCGAACAGCGTCATATCGCGTGTGAACAGCTGCTTCAACTGCAGAAAAAAATTATTTTTTTGCATCGTAGCCCAACCGGTGTTGATAAATGGATACACTACGACAACTTTAAGCGTAGAAGATTGTTGGTTGTTCCCGGCTATGCATCAAAATTGTCGGCAAAGCCAAATATTTATAGTGGGTTATCCGTCATAGTGAAGTGTATGTTTGTGTTCAAACAGATTAGCTTGATTTGGCCTTGTTAGTAGATAACCCACTATAAGAGGGGTATAAAACAAGAAAATCAAATTGTGTATAGAAACAACAAATATATATATATATATATATCAATTAAGTTTTTTTTGCAAATAAAAGTAATGTATTTTGGTTAGTACAAAGGTCGTTAGAAATGTTCTAGTGGGTTATCATTTATAGTGAAATGTATTTTTGTTGAAACAGATTAACTGTTTGGCCTTGTAAGTAGATAGCCCACTATAAGAGGGGAATAAAACAAGAAAATTATATTGTATATAGAAACAACATTATATATATATATATATATCAATTAAGGTTTTTTTCACAAATAAAAGTAATGCCCTTTGGTTGGTACGAGGTCGTTAAAAATGTTGATAGTAGTAATTGCTGAAATAATTTATGCGTATATACGTGTGAGCTTTTGTTTGTTGGGAGTGTCTTTGAAGTCTCCGCTCAGTCCTTCGGGTCCCGGTCAGTTAAGTAGTTGGGTGAAGAGTGAAGAAAATGATGAAAGAGGAGAGGCAACCATACTACGATCGCTTGACGTTTGTCAAAGGACTTGTTAATTATGCTCGTATTTTTTCTACTGTCAATTCTTGTGTCATTCTTTTATTTCGTTTTCGGGGGCTCCGAACAGGTAATTTGGTAATTCACACCCGGATTTAATCCTGGGCTTACCATTGGACGATAAACAAAATTCACGTCGGCTGGCGAAAAGGGTCCGTAAAAGGAATTTGATATTTTTTCTAAATAAAGATTATTTGAATTTTTGTTCTTTTTTTAGATGTTTCCTAGTTTGCTATATGTCGAAAAACATTTCACACCGAGGCGTGAAAGTTCGCGAGTTTTCTGTGCGAAGTTTGTACATTCCGCGAAATTCGTTTTTATTATTTTTCTTTTTCCTTTTATTTTTTCTAACAAAATCAATAAGTCAAATTTTAATGTTGAATTTGATTTGTTCACTACATATTCATTTAGTCGGATCAGCTGGGTGTAGTTTATTATGAGCTGCTCAAACCGACTGAAACCATCACGGGAGATCGTTATCGACTACAGTTTGATGGGTTTGAGGCAAGTGTTGAAAAAACATCGACAAAGTGATTTTGAAACATGACAAAGCAAGGTAATATGGCGCAAAACGAGAGAACACGACTTTGAAACGATTCAATGGGAAGTCCTTCCGCACACCCCGTATTCACCAGACACTGCTCCATCTAAGTATCACTTGTTCCGATTGATAGAACATACCCTGGCTGAGCAGCAGTTTCATTCTCATAAAGATGCAAAACATTGGTTAACCTAAAAAAGACGTGTGATTTTTCCGACGGGGAATGTAAATTCTGTCAGAAAGATGGGGAAAAGTAAAGGCTAGCAATGGACAAAACTTTCCGTGATATTTGTTTTGCTAATTTTTGTAAGTAAAATATAACTTTTCCTGAAAAATCATGATACCCTAATGAAAATCCTAATATATATATATATATATATATATATATATATATATATATATATATATAAATGCTTCATTTGTAAAGTAGTTTTACGCAACCTAGGTTTCTACCATGTGGTGTCTTCTGGCAATTTGCAATAAGTTACTGCTAATCGCTTGAAGACACCACATGGTAGAAAACTAGGTCGCGTAATAACTCGTTTATAAATGAAGAATATTCAAAGGTTCTACAATATAATTCTATTGAACATATTTTAATACATATGTGTACTGCTCTAATTATGACCAAAAATTAAGTAATTAAACAATATATATATATATATATATATATATATATATATATATGGTAAAATCAGCAAATGATATTAAAAATTAGACTGCAAAAATTGTGGAATATTTCGTTTTTACTTTTTAATATCGAACGGTTATATTTTCACGTTTTTTGTGTTTATTAAATTTATGTTTTTGCTTTTGGATGATAAGTATTTTTTATTTTAAACATAATAATATATTCGTGAAATAAATAATGAGTTCCGAAAATGTAATGACGTGATACAATGTAAATTAAGAATTTTTCATTTGAAATGTACAAAAAAATTTAAATTTCTAGAAAAATAACACTGAAAATGGAATTAGATCTCGAAACCACAATCCCATTTGCCCTGTCAACAAACACTACGATATGTGCACGGACATATTACCTAATTTATTTCTGGAAAGTAATCTTGAACATTTCTGGCTGTACATTTTGAAAGAATACTGACTCATTTTCCTAAGTTGAAATTTCCAGTTATATCCGGTAACAAGGTGGATATATGTTCAGTGTTACAAGCATTAAATATGAAACTCTTTAAAGAGTGCAATATCTTACATTCTGTTGTTCTTCAAGTGACTACTTAATATGTATTCTCTTAGTTTAGCCTTAAATACCACAAGGTCAGAATATGTGGCCTGTATTGAGTATCGAAATTAATATCCGAGCAAATGGTCTCTGAAATAAGATCCGGAATAATCGTTTAAAAGAATGCGATCGTGTAGCTATCTTGGTTTTGCCTAATGTAGCAGAAGCATACATAATTAGGGAATTTCCTCAATGTCGGACATGCTCCTGAATTTGTCTGCTACAAGAACTTGTTAGATTTGTACAATGTGGCAACACGCATGAGTTAAAGTAAAACATCAAATAAAGAAAGCTACTTGATTTGAGAATGAAAAGAAAATATTTGAACAGTCAAAAGTGAGGGATATATTCGAAAAGTGAAAGAAAAAAAGGTGAAAAAAGAAAACGAGAACGAAGACAAGAACAAAATAAAGTAAAATAGAGAGAAAAAAAGAAAAAAGAAATAACTGAAAAAAAAGAAAGAAAAGGGAAATGGTGTATTTTTCTATATTTCGAAATGAGGTTGTATTTACAGTAATTACATTATTCGGACTATTTTCCTCATCTTTGTTGCTATTTGTACGACCTTTAATAATTGATCATTCTATTTGTCGATATTTCTGAGATGAGGTAGTATTTACAGTATTTACATTATTCGGACTATGGTCTTCATCTTTGTTGCCATTTGTACGACCTTTAATAATTGATCATTCTATTTGTCTATATTTCTGAAATGAGGTAGTATTTACAGGATTTACATTATTCGGACTATTGTCCTCATCTTTGTTGTCATTTGTACAACGTTTAATATTAGATTATTCTATTTGTCTATATATCTGAGATGAGGTAGTATTTACAGTATTTACATTATTCGGACTATTGTTTTCATCTTTGTTGCCATTTGTACGACCTTTAATAATAGATTTGTCTGTATATCTGAGATGAGGTAGTATTTACAGTATTTACATTATTCGGACTATTGTCTTCATCTTTGTTGCCATTTGTACAACGTTTAATAATAGATCATTCTATTTGTCTATATTTCTGAGATGAGGTAGTATTTACAGTATTTACATTATTCGGACTATTGTCCTCATCTTTGTTGCTATTTGTACAACGTTTAATATTAGATCATTCTATTTGTCTATATTTCTGAGATGAGGTAGTATTTACAGTATTTACATTATTCGTTCTATTGTCCTCATGTTTGCTTTCATTTTTACGAGGCTTATTAATAGATCATTCTATTTGTCTATATTTCTGAGATGAGGTAGTATTTACAGTATTTACATCATTCGGACTATTGACCTCATCTTTGTTGCCATTTGTACGACGTTTAATAATAGATCATTCTATTTGTCTATATTTCTGAGATGAGGTAGTATTTACAGTATTTACATTATTCGGACTATTGTCTTCGTCTTTGTTGCTATTATTACGACCTTTAATAATAGATCATTCTATTCGTCTATATTTCTGAGATGAGGTAGTATCTACAGTATGTACATTATTCGGACTATTGTCTTCATCTTTGTTGCCATATGTACAACGTTTAATATTAGATCATTCTATTTGTCTATATATCTGAGATGAGGTAGTATTTACAGTATTTACATTATTCGGACTATTGTCCTCATCTTTGTTGTCATTTGTACAACGTTTAATATTTGATCATTCTATTTGTCTATATTTCTGAGATGAGGTAGTTTTTACAGTATTTATCGTATTCAGACTATTGT
>JBBBDQ010001862.1:1730000-1752500 GCA_037127315.1 Ascarosepion bandense | reverse complement strand
AAAAAAACTGTGGTCGTCTAATAATTATGGCCTGTAGTGTATATATAGATATATATATAGCAAATCTACAGGGTGCGATGGCTAAATTGTCGCTATTTGCCTTGTAAAATTTTGCAAAGTAATAACAAAAGAACCATTCTATTTTCATTTAGAATTATCAACTTGGCAATAAATACTAAAAATAGTATGAAATATATCATTTCTTTTAAACAACTGTGGTGGCCTAATAATTATGGCCGGTAGTGTATATATATATAACACCGTTTGACATTTTTCTACCCAAATGTTGTTGGATAATGGGCAGAGGTTTCTGGGCTATTTTCCACACTAAATATGAATGTAAATATTTTTCGATCACATCACTTTTTCTCAGCACAGATAATTTCTATCTTGCCTTCTTAATCTGAAGTGTAGGGGAACTGGTTAATGTTTCTTTGATTTGACATTGTGTCAGGCATAACCGAACTCCCCACAGCTTACAAGTGTTATGCAGAATAATATTCATCATCATCATCATTATCATCAGAAGGTTGGTTGTCGGCAGGATGGAATATTAGTATTAGTATAGAAGAGTGGAATAATAAAATATACATTTTCCATTTTAAAATAGAAATTTATTAAAAGATGGAATAACATAAGTTGAAGGAATAAATATACAATTAGAAACATTAAGAAGTCAAGGGCAGAATTCGTTTTTCAATGATATATTTGAGATATTAAGTGTTCGTACACAATGTTTGTAGCAGTAATTGTTGAGAGTGATAGGGAGAAAGAGAACAAGGTGCGACCTGACCTCATCTCCGAGTTGATTTGAATTTAATTACATTTTAGATGTATGTCAGCAAGCCGCCTCCCCTGACTAACTGCCGTGACCAGTAAGTGACCATCCTTAAATAGTAAATCCAGTCACGTTGGGTGGCTCAGAAACGATTTTTCTTTAGCTATGGAAAAACTGTTTCTCTGACGTATTTTGAATTTTGCGATTTGATGACCAATCAGGATCCAGAGTTCCTTTAAAAAATCCACCCAATTTCGGAAATAATTATACCAGCCATACAACTACGAAATTGACCCTAACACTCATGCTGCAACTCTCAAGATAAGAGCTCAATCCGTTCTCAATTAAACACGCATGTAGACCGACCAAAACCTATCCGTAATATACTTGTTGACAGCACAAATATTATAGCATGCTCCACACGCAAAAAATCTAAAAGAGGCATTATTTATAAAAAAGAAAAACATGACACTCAACAATAGTAACTACGAACACGTGAATATCATGTTTGAAACAAAACATACACACTACTTTACAAGCATGCATAATACTGCATACACTCTAAATAAAATTGTAAAATAAAATCCAAATTAGATAACGGTTATAGTCGAAATTACTGGGATAAACAAAACTTTCGGACAATTTTTATATAATTTATGTTAAAATAAAAACAAGAAAAAAACTGTATTTTGAATCGCCTTCGCGTTTCGTCCTGTGATGGACTTAATCAAAATTATACTAAAACAGACTAACATACATAATAATTTCAAAGAAAACGGTTTAATTCCCTTCATTTTAACATCTCGTGACTTTGCACTACACATGAAGGAATTCTAAAACAGACTAACACACATAATAAAAAGTTTAAAAGAAAACGGTTGAATTCCCTTCATTTTAATATCTCGTGACTTTACCTACACATGAAGAAATTCTAAAAACTAAAATATTCTGTTAATCTTTTGAAATGATTTGTGAGCGTCTTTGTTGTTGCCAACACTGTTTGTTTATAGATACGTAATTTAGAATAAAGCTCATTTCGTCTTTTTGCCTTGATAAAGTCCATCACAGGACGAAACGCGTAGGCGATTTAAAATACAGTTTTTCCTTCATGTGTAGTGCAAAGTCATGTTTGTTCATAGGTACGTAATTTAGAATAAAGTTCATTTTGTTTTTTGCCTTGATGAAGTCCATCACAGGACTTTAATGCGCGTAAGCGACATCAAATACAGTTTTCCTCTTGTCTGTATTTTATTTAAACATCCTGTCCTTAATCTAAGATCATAACTGAGTATATTTTTACATAATTTATATTGTTATTTATGAAAATATCTATTTTCCTAACAATAGCCGAGAAAACATATTATGAAAATATCTATTTTTCTAACAGTATTTCTCAAATATTCATGCAAATATATATATATATATATATAATTTTATAATTTTATAATAATTTTATAATTTTATATATAATATTTTTATAATAAATTTTTTTACAATAATTCTTATAATAATTTTATAATAATTTTATAATTTTTTATATTATATAATTATATATATAAGTTTATAATAATTTTATAAATTTATAATAAAATAAATGCCAGAGCACTCAAAATAAAACAAAACTTGAGAACTGTTCACTTGGAATTATATATATATATATATATATATATATATATATATATATATATATATATAAATGCACTCTTTAATTACAGAAAAACAGAATATACACTCAAATACGAGTATCTGTAATAAATAATGTTCAAACAAATAAATATAAATAAGTATGATGGTTAATATCATTTCTTAACCTACTGTAAAATTTATTAATACATATATATAATTCCAGGTCAAGAGGATTCAAGGTTTATTATTTCGAGTGCTCTGGCATTTATATTATTATAAATAGTGCTCAATATAATGAATATTATATGACGAACTATACAAAAATAAATTGGAACATAGAATTACTCTTTTAAAATAAATCTTTCTTTTTATAAAAAATTACAACAAATAAATAGATAAAACAAAAAAAATTGTATTTTAGATTTTAAAAAGTCTTTTCCTTTTTAAATAAACTTTACAACATATAAATAAATAGACTAAAAATGATAAGGAAATAAAAAAAATATAGAATTGGTACTCAATGAGAATAACACATCAAAAGTAATAAAACTGAAGGAAAAGAAGGGAAAATGATAAGATCAGGTTAAAGGCAGGTTAACACCCGACCATTAAGGAGGGAAAAGAAACAAGGGAAGGGTAGGATGAGGAAAAGGAAGAGAAAAAGTTGGTTAGTATGTATTCTTTGGGGTCAAATCCCAAAATGGAACTTCATTCTGATTAGCCAAAAGAAACACCCACATACATTCACAGCAAACCAAAGGTTTTAGTCATTTAAATGTAAATCATCGGCGCAACTATCATCAACATTGCCTGATGATGAGAATCTATCTCGAAACATAGAAATTTCCATGTCGCAATGTGCAATTGATACATAACTACATAATTAATATATATAGAGAGAGGTTTTTCCAACGAGAGAACTTGGTATAGATGTTAAAAGTGTGAAAAGCCATGAAAGTTTTGTTTAAAGTGCGGATTTATTTTAATTATTTTTTTTTTTTTGGTAAAAAAAGGTACCCATAATGGTATTTATTTCGCTACACGTGTTTCAAGTATAAATTTGACCCGCTTCAGGCGAATAAATTTACATATCGAGATCCGTTTTTTTTTTTTTTTTTTTTTGACAGCCGAAAATATTGTATATACATAGATAAGTGATCGGTAAGCAGGTCAGAAAGTTCATATGCGTGCGTGTTTGATTGCTTCTTTTTTTCACACACGCTCGTTAAATCTCTTCAGTTATGAGAATCATTCACCTTTCGTTGGCCAGAAAAACATTTTTACACTGACTTGCAAAATTTGATTTCGACTTTTTTTTTTTTTCAAGATTATTTTCAGCGATTTTGATTCAATGCTACGGGTCAGTGAATTCTCCTTCTTGTCTTTGGAATACAGAAGTTTTCTTTTTCGCGATGGCTAGCGATTTTTTTTATTTTATTTTAGCGCCTCTGAATTTAGTATCTCTGAGTGTGTATCTTAGTTTTTTCACGTTGTTTTGTTTAGTGAAGGTTTGTATTTTTTTTTATAAATATTTCTTCCTTTATTCTGAGTGTGTTATAGTCTGCATTTGGTAGACAAGCATTGCTCTGATTTTACCTGCACTATATTGGTGTAAGTGTTGAGAAAGATACAATTTCCTGTTAATGGATATTTCAATGTTACTTCTATGTAGAGTTACAAATTATTCAGTCCTTGTGTCACCTCCACGTATATTTTTGCGCATTTATCGAATTTTAAAGCATAAATTAATTTTGTTTAGATTTGCAGCTCAGATCTCTTTTTATTTAGAATGTAGATGTGTTTTCAAATATGAAGTGTTTTTTTTTTCAAATATGAAGTGTTTTTTGTTTTCTTTTTTTAGTTGCAGACCCCACATCCTTTTTTATTTGCTTTTTGTGCCCCCATCCCGTGTTATGTGCTGTTCAAATTTTGGTGAGATCATTATGCTTTTTAAATTTTGATGTGTTTAGTATGTTTTTTAATTTATATATATATATATATATATATAGAGAGAGAGAGAGAGAGAGAAACAGCTTCATTTTACTACCACGCCAATTAACAATTATTTTTAAATGATCATCTTTTTATTAAGAAAGATACAAAAGTATCTCAATTAAAAGGGGAAAATAAAAAAATATAAGAGGGGGATTTTAGACGCCTTTCGGCCGACACATCTTCAGAAATAAATCGTTAGTAATTAAACCAGAGAAGTTGTCATAAATTCCACATCTGAGTTTAGCGATTCTCCCTGAGAGCAATACACTGCGCTTCCTTGGCCTTAGCCTCTCTTCAGAACTCAAATGGAAACACTATATCGAATACATAGCTAAATCCACTGCTAAGTATGTTGGGTCATTATGTCGATCCAGGATGTTTTTTCCGCCTGAATCCATCCTGCATATATACAAGTCAACCATCCGTCTGTGCATGGAGTACTGCTGCCATTTATGGTCATGCGCCCCTGCCGTTCACCTCAGTGTTCTGGACAGGCTCCAAAGGAGAGTCTGTAATGTGATAGGTACTGACTTGGCGGCTCGACTGCAGCCACTTCCCCACCGACGAAATGTGGCCTCCCTTTGTTCTATAAATACTTTCATGGTTTCTGCTCAGACGAACTTAAGTCACTGGTGCCTCCACAACTGGTGTTTACTCGTGCAACCAGATTGGCAACTGGGTCCCACTCATTCACAGCTAGGTTAGCCAAATGCAGACGACAATTTTACTCCTGCAGCTTCTTCTCTCGCTCTTCCCGCCTGTAGAACTCTCTCCCATATTCGTGCTTTCCTGATGGCTACAACCTCCAAGAATTTCAATGCCATGTCAATACTCATCTTTTAACCAATGGATTCTAGCTCTCCCCCCACCCCGTATATCCTTCCCTTTCTCTCCACCTATGTCACTGTCATTACACCTGCATTCTCATCTTTCTATTGCTCTTTTCTAAGTGATATGTACTCTTCACTCTCTTCTAATTAATCTTTTTACAGTTATGTAGCCCCCCCCCCCGCACATCAGTGGCATTTCCGCCTTGCTCGGGGTGAAATGATTAAAAAAAAAAAAACAAAAAAAAAACACTGGATTGTTTTAAAAAAAGCGCTATTACCGATGTTGGGTGGTAGTTGTCCCCAAAGAGCTCTAAATTATATATATATATATATATATATATATATATATATATATATATTTGTACAAAACAGAGATAGAAGTTACGTCATGGCGGTGTGAAATTCAGTGAAGTCGAGATGCCAAATGAGAATTGATTAAATTACAATATATTTTAGAATTTTATCAAGGTTCTTAAAATATGTAGTAGGAACAGCTTACAAATGGTTAATTTATAAATGTGCAAAATGGAGAGTTTGATTGCCTAATGTCTGAACAGAAGATGTCTATAGGGCCTATAGGGAGATAATAGTTGTAACATTTCTATGGACAGATTGAAGCCTGCCTTTTTGGACACTATCTGGCTCGGTATGGACACTTCAGTGACTCCTCCGTTACTATCAGTACCTGAGGTATTGAAATAGTCTATGATCAGATCTGGTCGTCGTGTTAAACGGCCCAAATGTTTATCGAAATAGAAAATTTTCCTGGGTTTGGGCAGCATTCCTATTTTTGGAGAATATTCTTCCTTCCTAAAGGAACTCCTCCTCCTTTATGTGATAGCGAGAATAATTTTTCTTTCATTTTTTTTACTTTGATATACATGTGTAGTTTTAGTTTTTATTCCATTTTAGTAGTACTGCCAGTGCAGGTTAATGAACCTGTCTAGAGAGGGGGAAATTGTAGGGAAACAATAGTTGTCTTCCCTTAAGGGGAACAGCAGTTGGCTTCCATTTTCAGGAACTCTTATTTTATCTGGGACCAGTCTCTTCCTTGCCTTGGTGTGTATAGCCACGAGAAGTACTGCTGACTTGACGGTATGTCGTTTCTTATCTATTCTTGATAAAATCATTCGTTTTGTTTTGGGACGTACTGAAATAGACTGAATGTATTATATTTGTTTTTCTTATATTAAAGGCCTATTTGTAATTGCCATGCAACTTATCCTTTTTTCAATGCATGTGCTACGATAGCGTATTATATATACATTAATGTTTATATTAGTATCGCGTAACTGGAAATATTGTCGGTTCGCAACTAATACTAATAGGCCTGATAGGATAGTCTTTTTTTAAGATTATGATAATGAGTTCGTTTGAGGACACTTATAAACTTTAATCTGAAAAACGGACAGACAAGCCGAAAGGCTTACTCTCCCAACCATACTGATCAGAATTAAAATGGTGTTGATAATAATTTCGATGTTTCTTTCGAATAAGCGCTAGATTTTGAAAGAGCGAGCTTCAACTACCGACGCCGACAGCCAAATAATCACATTTAAAGAGCAATATGATCGTTTCCTGTCATGAACCTGTCCGACATTTAGCGTGTGTTTTTGGTCTGGTTTCGGTGTAGAATTGTCGCGGCGGGAAACAGCAGCTGGCGTCCATTAATTGAGTTCTTTTTAAGTTCTGGTGCAGAGACAGTGAAATACTTTGAACGTTTGCACTTTCAAACGGATGGTCATCTGCCTTCATTTCAGGCACTCAAATCAGTTGCGGAAAGTGACTATAATTGACATTTGCGTTATCTATCTCAAGCGCCATATATATATATATATATATATATATATGATCATAATAATAACATTATTAATGGAAGTATGTCACACAAATATTTACTTTAAAATGTGCTCAGTACAAAAGAGAGCATAAATATATAATAATAATAATAATAATAATAATAATAATAATAATAATAATAATAATAATACTGCAATTTTATAGCTATAAAGTGTCGGTGTTAAAGGACCATCATCAGGCAGTAAAATATGTTTAGTATATCATTATTGTTATAACAATAATAATTACCATATATATATATATATATATATATATATATATATATACATTGGTGTGAGTTTGTGACCCGGAATTTCACGCTCTTGCGATCGTCAGACAAACTATTTAATGTTTTAAAAAAATTGGCTATATGTAGGGCTGCGTATATTGGTGTATTTTTGTAGAAGTGGTACAAAAATTGTAAGGAAAATTTCTCGACGTGACAAACGCAGACATAGATACACACTTGTACACCTAAAAACGCAGCCCTACATATCGCCAATAACCCTACATATAGCCAAATTAAAACAAAAAAATAATCAGTTTGTCGGACGATCGCAAGAGCATAAAACCCAGGGTCACAAGCTCACACATATCAATATGAATATGTCAGAACTATTACTGATATTGAGCACTTTCAAATAAGTACCGCGCATATATAATACATAAATAATATAATATATATAACAAATTGCATATATATATATATATATATATATATATATATATATATATATACATTTAATACACACACACTATACATATATATATATATATGTATATACATTTAACACACACACACACACACACACGCAAACACACACACACACACATGCAAACACACACACACACATATATATATATATAGTCATCCGCAGACAGATCTGTTTCGCTGTATCACAGCTTATCAGTACGGTTAGACATCCGATTGCTTTTAACCCACGATTATAATCATAATGATATTAAGAACATTATTAATGGAAGCATATTACACAAATATTTACTTTAAAAAGTGCTGAGTACAAGAGTAAATATATTGTATTTATAATAATAATAATAATAATAATAATAATAATAATAATAATAATAATAAACTGTAATATGATAGCTATAAAGTGTCGGTGTTAAAACAGCATCATCAGGCAGTAAAATGTGGTTAGTATGTCATTATTATTATAACAATAATAATTACCATATATATATATATATATATATATATATATATATATATATATATCAATAAATATGCATATGAATAAATAATGGCCTTCGACTCGTATTCAAGGATATCCATCTACTGGGAAGGCTAGCTATTCGACACTGCGGACTCGTTCTCAGGCTCACTTTTCTCTACCACTCACAAAGTCTAGCTCTGGTTTATATTGTAACTATGTTGAGCGGAATTTAGTTATAGTTGAGAGAGAGAGAGCTTACTATCTAGCATGAACAACAGTCTGAGCAACTCCAGGGCACTCAAACCCTCTGTCACGATGACTTGACTCTTCACGCTAGCACAACCATCGACGGTCCTTTAAGTGGAAACCGTCTACCCAATTTCACTCACAAGGCTTGCGTATGGTTATCGAACACGTTACATGGATGCCACACCCTGGAATCACCTTTCCCAGATCGATATGAAATCGACCATTGTGAGCTTCGAATCCGGATTTCATGGTCAGAAAGTGTACTTTCTAAATTCGCGCTCATACATATGAACATATACGTAAGTACACGCACATATATAAATGTTTTTCTGGTATTAATAAAAACAGTGTAAGATGTAATATAACAGGACTATAAAATATAGACTAACAAAGAAACATATAATCCTACGTCTATAGCACGACTCGGAGTTTCATACGCTATGCAGTCATCAGCTGTTTATTATAAACAGACCGCTCCGGGATTTCACTTGTTTTGTTCTCGCATTGTTCATTATAATAGTCAAATACTATTTACTTAGTTCTATTTCATGCTAAGTTTTACTGCAAATCAAATTAAATTTATAAAAATAAAAAATAAAATCCCAGCTTCATAATATACTAGCAGTGTAGCCCGGTGTTGCTCGGGTGTAATGAAAGCTTTAAAACTAATCCATGGTCCTGGAGCTCTGACTCTTTGGACGTTGGCACGAAAGACTAAAAAGCAATAGTCGTTTCCAGTTAAAGCGAAACCGTAGACTGAAAGAAAAATGATTGGATGTAAGTCAAATTTTAATTTCCTGGTATCGATATCTAATAAATTTTGAAGGCTAAATAAGTCCTCTGAGTAAATGGCATCATGGCTGAGACTAAGAATTCAATTATACCGACTTAGAGCAAAACCCGAAGCAAAAACTAAAATAAAAGGGCTGAAAAAATACAGACATATAGGCAGATAAACAGACACACACACAAACACCTTGCCTTTTATATATATGTATATATTATCAATTTTCTGCACTATTGTAAGAACTTCAACCTTGAAACTTCTAAATATCGTTTCTTATGTCTTTGTTTATGAGTGTATCAAATTTGATTAAAATTGGACCACTCCTTCTATAACCCGATTTTTCGATTATCGATTTTCGATATTTATTTGGTGTACTTCGACACAAATTCTTGCTAAGAACACTCACAGATGCTTATAGTACAACTGTGTGAATTTTCAAGAAAATCTGTTCAGTGGTTTCGGAGTCTATAGGTAACGGGGACAAATACACAGAGAGACACACACACACATACAAAGTTCCATTTATTATATAAGTTTATATAGGGTTTGTTAATCATTTCACTCTAATAATGTATTGTTATTCTGTAGTGAACAAAACAAGTGTTACATTCAAAAATTCAAAAGCTAAGCACTGGCTTAGTGAATTTGTAACAAATAAACTTATTTTCTCGAATTTACAAACTTTTCTTAGCACACACAAAACTCACGAAATTTCACACCTCGATGCGAAACAATGTTTGGTCAATAGAAAACTAGGAAATGTCTAAAAACAAAATAGAGTAGCCAGAATCACATCCGGGAGTGAATTCCCAAATTACCTTTTCGAAAGAAAATAAAAGACGGAGCAAGCTCGACCGTCGCCAGAGTGAAAAATACGAGCGTAATTAACACGTATCCTCGACAAACGTCAAGCGATCGTTATTATTATATTCTCTATCTTTCTGTCTCGACTCTCATCTCCTTCCTTTTCACCATTCACCCTGAGCGATAACTTCAAAAACAATTCTACCCAACAATAAACGCTCATACACACATACATACATACGTTCCTGCCTACGTACACGTAAACTCATTATTGCAGGAATTCTTGATACCCTTAATTTTTAATATTGTTTCTCATTGAACATTAATTTCTATTGATTCATGTTATTCTATTCTATTAATAATTTTTATTTAAACATAGAAAAGGTATACTTTTATTCTTCCACATTTCACATTCTTTCTGATAGCCCACTGATAATTCTGGATAAAACCTGTAAGTTGTAGGAAATTTGGTTATATTTGACACAAGCCAATTCAATAAACATTAACCATCTTACCTTAGCTTCAAGTACCTTAGCTTACCTTACTTACCTTCATTTACCTTACCTTCTTACCATCTTAGCTTCAAGTAATTTTACTATAAATAGATATTTTTAGATATTTTATTATAAATAATTATGGTTCATAAATTTATTATAAATTGATATGATTCGTAATTTTACTATAAATATATATTCTTTTTTGGTAATTTCATTATAATTTAGTATTGTTAGTAATTTTACTCTAAATATGTATTGTTGAAAATTATTTTTATATAAATTACATAGTTGGTATTTGTACAATAAAAATGTATATGGCTTACGCCCTACCACGTTGAATACACCGGTTCTAGCTCGATCTCCGAAGTTAGGAAACGTTGAGACTGATTACTAATTAGATGGGTGACCGCTTAGGAATACTAGGTGCTGGAAGCGTTTAGTGACGGATGTGCGCTGTGGTGCAGTGGATATAGGCTCGGAAAGAGAAATCGGTGATCCGAGTTCTAATTCCAGTTGAATACCCTGCATTCACTTAAGCACTGGTACCCTTGGGAAAGGTATTAATCCCTCCCTTCCCTACAGTTATGGGTTAAATAACAAGGGTAGGACTTTGGGACCCTGCCCTTAAAAACAAAATCCCAATGAATCTTGAGACTCGAAAAAAGTAAATTTAAAAATACCTTGTAAAATAACCTTACCAAAATCATTGGTTATGACCTCAAATGATCCCATAAGGAATGATAGGTTGTTAAACCTCAAAACAAAACAAAACAAAAAAATGTATAATTATACTTTCATAGCGTTTTGCTTTTGTTTAGGAGTATACTATTTAATTATAGCTTGAATCCTAACTGGTACTGCGACTCCGGAAAAGGGTAGATTTGAAGACAACAGTAATTAAGATGTGATTCTACGCTCTTCAAAATCTTTCATCTCCTGAACAGAGTCCTTGCTGCCGGATCCTAAACTGGTCGAATTGTGTAGGCAAATAAGACCAACATGGAAATATAAATATGCATGAATGGAATAAATAAAGAACAGGTAGGAAATAAGGGTATTTCATCTAACATGTTTCAATTACAACAAACTTCTTCAGAGATTCTTCAAAGACGAATGACTTAAAAAACTGCAAGAGACAGTATGTTGATAGAGACATGGTTTCATTGGTCAGATACGTGTCACGTGTGATAAAGCAACGGATGAATATTAAAATTGAAAAAAAAACTTCTGTTTGTTTAACTGTATGTGTAAACGCGTTAAGAGAAAACAAATATGAATGTGTGCGTTGAGAGAAATCAAATGATGGAACGATTTTCATTCGAAAAAATGAATTATTTTCTCTTTTTTTATAATCATATCGCAAGGAATTTTACTGCCACTCTTTTGCAGGGGGTTACATAGAAGGAAAGTAATGAGAAAGAGTGACAGGTTATAGGGGGTGTCAGGGAGTGGGTAAGAGAAGGGTGAGAATACTTATGAGAGTGGAGTGGAGGGAGAAGGGAGCATGAGAGAGTGGATGCAGGTTAGTGAGACAGGAGATGACTATTGACTTTATTTGACTTTATTGGTTTCACAGTAAAAGGGTGGGACCTAGTTGCTAATCTTGTGGCTCGAGTAAATTTATATCTAGGGGACACCAGTGAGTTAAGTTCATCAGACGAGAAGCCGTGTAAACATTGGTAGAAGAGACACAGGGAAGGCGTCGGTGTGAAAGTATTTATTCGTTTCATCTTGTCGGATTGCGATCCATATATTCAACTCATAAATATGTATACACTAGCAATATAGCCCGGCGTTGGTCGGGTGTAATGAAAGCTTTAAAACTAATCCATGCTCCTGGAGCTCAGACACTTTGGACGTTGGCACGAAAGACTAAAATGCAATAGTTGTTTCCAGTTAAAGCGAAACCGTAGACTGAAAAAAAAAATGAATGGATATAAGTCAAATTTTCATTTCCTGGTATCGATATCAAATAAGTTTTTTTCATCGTAAACTGAATTTTAAAGACTAAATAAGTCCTTTGAGTAAATGGTATCATGGGTGAGACTAAGAACTACAATTATACCTACATAACTTGGATCACTGCTGCCCTCTAGATACAAATTTGCACGAGAAACTAGATTAGCAACTAGATCCCACACTTTTACAGTGAAACCGATAAAATGCAACTGCAACTTCTACTCTAACAGTTTCTTTTCTCGCACTTCCCGACTGTGGAATTCCCTTCTACATGATTGCTTCCCCGACGGCTACAATCTCCAGGAGTTTGAATGTAAGGTCAATAGACACCTCCTGACAAACTAACTCGCTCCCATTCTTTCAAACACTCTTCCCATCTGCCCAACCGTCATCCTCGGTATCCTTACCCATCTACCACCTTCCTTCTCACATTTCCTACACCTAACCACTTCTCCTCTTTACCTTCCCCTATGTAGCCCCATGCGCAATAGTGGCAATGGAATGCTTTGCTTGGCATGAAATGATAAAAAAATAAAACCCAAAACAAAACTAAAATAAAAGGGCGGAAAAATATTCAGATACAGGCAGATAAAAAGACACACACAGCTTGCCTTTTATATATATATATATTATAGATTTTCTGCACTATTGTGAGAACTTCAATCTTGAAACTTCTGAATATCGTTTCTTATGCCTTTGTTTATCAGTGTATCAAATTTGATTAAAATCGGACCACTCCTTCTATAACCCGAATTTTTCGATTATCGATTTTCAATATTTGTCAGGGGTACCTCGACACAAAACCTAGCTAAGAACACTCGCAGACGCTTATAGTACAACTGTGTAAATGTTCAAGAAAATCGGTTCAGCTGTTCCGGAGTCTATATGCAACGGACACACACACACACACACACACACACACCCACACACACACACACACACACACACAAAGTTCCATTTAAAAATAAGTTTAGATAGATTTAGATAGATAAATATTTTGAGATTTAAGGAGGCAATTTCTGATCTTTGTCCCTGCAATTAAAGATACTTGATGATCAGCAATCCTGGACTGATAAGACATCTGCAATCGGAAATCTTTGAGGAGGACGAACTTATGTTTGTGCAAAAATGAGAAAAAGCTGGAAAGTTGACCACGTACTGTATATATAGAAAGCGTATCTTTAGCTTTCTTCTGTCACTTTGTACGTAGGAGATTTTTATTATTTATTTTAGTAATGCTTTGAATATAGTTTTTTAGGCGAAATACACCGGTTTGTTTCCGAAACCTTTAAATACTTTTTTGTCGGTCGCTAAAGAAAGTCAAAAGCAAAATCAAATTGGTACTCAAAATCAGAAACAGACAGTTGACCTTTCGAGAAAGTTTAAAGAAAAATATTTCTACAGAATTTAGCGTTTAAAGAGTTTAGTGAAAGCAAGTAAAACAAAGAGAAATGGTGAAGAGTAAAGAAATTGATGGAAGAAACAAAAATATAGGAAGTTATGGAGGACCGTGATTCTAAATAACCTGTATCGAGTTTGCATAGAAAATAAAGATGTAATGGTGAATAGAAAATTTGTTCAAACCTTAAGGCTTAGCAATCAGTTAAAGGTCATACGTGATACACGCTTGGGCGATCATGTCTCGAAAGACTGACTGGGTAGAAGATTATTCCACAGTAGAATGTCATTGCTTTCATCGGTAGACTGGTTGCCAGCCAAGACTACAGAACCCAATCTGTACTGTTAGTTCACTCATAGCTAGAGGGGGGAAGAGATGTATTATATTATTAAGTAGTAATTAGTGGGGGATCAGTTTTCTATTGTTATGAAGTAATAAACTGATCCCCCACTAATTACTACTTAATAATATAATATATAATATACTTGATTAAGAATTAATATTAATACTTAATATTAATATATAATATACTTGATTAAGGCTTCTACTGGGCATAAAGTGGGAGTTCAGTTTTCTATTGTTATGAAGTAATAAACTGATCCCCCCTTTTATGCCCAGTAGAAGCCTTAATCAAGTATATTCAGTCAGTCAGTAAAGTGCTATACGTGAGACACGCTTTGGGCGATCATGTCTCGAAAGAGACATAATTGACTGGGTTATCCCGAATTAGATTATCATTGCCTTCTGAGATAGACTGGCTGTCAGCCAAGGCTATAGAACCCAATCTGTCTTATTATTTAACCGATACGTGGAGGGAAGAAGCGGATTAATATCTTTCCCAAGGGTATTGTTGCGAAAGTGAATGCAAGGAATTCAACTGGAAATCGAACTTGGCTGAATTCCTTCAAGGCTTAACAAATTCTACGTATTTTGTCTTGTCTTATTTAGGAGGTAAGAGGACGTAGAGAATAAAATGCACACAAGACATGCTCTAGGCGTGGAAAGCAGGGAAAATATCGAGAAAGTTGTTTAAATAATTTGTGTGAATTGAGGTCGAAGCATGCAGAAAGAAGCAAGGTAAAATGTTAAAAGTTACTTTCGATTCTCTGATGTGGCAAATTGCCTTGTCTTTTAATAATTACTAGCAGTATAGACCGGTGTTGCTCGGGTGTAATGAAAGCTTTAAAACTAATCCATGGTCCTGGAGCTCAGACTCTTTGGACGTTGGCACGAAAGACTAAATTGCAATAGTTGTTTCCAGTTAAAGCGAAACCGTAGACTGAAAGCAAAATGAATGGATGTAAGTCAAATTTTCATTTCCTGGTATCGATATCAAATAAGTTTTTTTCTTCGTAAACTGAATTTTGAAGGTTAAATAAGTCCTCTGAGTAAATGGTATCATGGCTGAGACTAAGAACTACAATTATACCTACTTAGAGCCAAACCCGAAGCAAAAACTAAAATAACCGGGCTGAAAAAATTAACAGACATACAGGCAGATAAACAGACACACACACAAACATCTTGCCTTTTATATATATATATTATCGATTTTCTGCACTATTGTTAGAACTGCAACCTTGAAAATTCTGAATATTTTTTCTTTGTCTATGAGTGTGTGAAATTTGATTCAAATCGGACCACTCCTTCTATAACCCGATTTTTTCGATTATCGATTTTCGATATTTATCTGGTGTACCTCGAAACAAAACTTAGCTAAGAAGACACGCAGACGCTTATAGTACAACTGTAAATTTTCAAGAAAATCGGTTCAGCCGTTTCAGCGTCTATATTTAATGGACACACAGAGACAAAGTTCCATTTATAAATAAGTTTAAATTTAGACTAGATTAGATTATTCACTACACTTACCGGCCATATGACACTTAATAGCCAATCAGCAGACACCTGTTATCTCCGAGAAACAGAGGTTCGTAAAAGTTGACGGAACTGAATGGTGTCTGGCAGGTCGTATCCGAGTATAAGTGTCTGTGGCCCATCCAGTCCCTGTTTCAGCTACCTGGTATGGCTCTTTTCTTTTTGATCAACTCCAACAGAGTTCAAATTTAGTTTGTACAGCAACAGTTGGGCGAATATTAGTTACAATTTCTGGGAGATTTTGAGTTTGAGTTTAGTTTAACGGCATATCAACACCTCTGTGGGTTATTTCATGCCAAAAAGGTGGGGGTTTAAGGTATTTTTTTTACTGTTTGGTTATAATGAGAAGGTTGATTTAGATTTTAATGAATTTTTTTTTATTTTTATTCTTTTTTTATTTTAGAAAACTGAAAGTGTCTTCTAGTTTTGTATTCAAAAATGTTTTGCTGAGAATATTTTTTCCTTCAAAAATGTGTTATGTTAATTTTTTCTTCAAAAATGTCTATTTTTCTATAAAAGTATTTTTTGTTCCTATTTCTATAAAAGTGTATTTTTATACTTTCATAGTGTTTTGATCCCAGTTTGGGGGTGGTGGGGTAAGTATTTTTCTATAGCTGGGACCCTAACAGGTGCTACCACTCCGGATCAGGGTGGACCTGGGAACAACAGCAATTAAGAGGTGGTTCCATGCTCCTCACAACTTCCCAATCAGAGGGCTTGCTACCACTTTGGGTCAGGGTGGACCTGGGAACAACAGCAATTAAGAGGTGGTTCCATGCCCCTCACAACCTCCCAATCAGAGGCCTTGCTACCACTTTGGGTCAGGGTGGACCTGGGAACAACAGCAATTAAGAGGTGGTTCCATGCCCCTCACAACCTCCCAATCAGAGGCCTTGCTACCACTTTGGGTCAGGGTGGACCTGAGAACAGCAGCAGATAAGAGGTGGTTTCATGCTCCTCACAACCTCTCAATCAAAGAGGCCTTGCTACCGGATGCAGTTTACTGTCATGCCGAGGACCACTTCTATAAGTGGGAAACTAGATGTCGACATCAGTGACATTTGCATGAATTGGTAGGAAAAGAGAAAAAAGACGAGCGTTGTTGGACTTAATAGAGAGGGAAACGTAGAGTATTTTTTCCAGTCGTTGCAAAAGTAATTAAAAGTGACGTCTCTTTGTTCTTATGTCAGTTTGAATCCTAGCAAAGACTCATGACAAAGTTTAATCAATGATTGGAATCGGCCAAATATATCATTACATTTACCGAATATTCATCACTCGTTGGAGCATATACGTATTCTCCAAGTGAGACTTTTTTCAAATGGAGTTGATGTCAAAAAAAAAAAAAAAAGACTACAGTTATCAATATTGCTTCTAGCTGACTACTCAAGTCGTGTTGATGTCAATGATCGTGGGTTGGACACTTTAAATATAGCCTTTCAGTTTAAAAACACTGATTACTTTTTCGTTTTTAAATGAGTGAAAATTGATGAATCATTTCTCTTATATTAAGGACGCTTTTAACTTAGATTGGAAAGACTAAGAGGCAATGAATTCAAAGTTTTTATCCATTAGGTGGACTTTTCTTACTTGCTGGACTAAATCAAATGGTGTTGTAGGTCAATTTATGCGTAACAAAACATATCTAAATCTAATCTAAAATTATTTATAAATGGAACTTTGTCTGTGTGTGTGTCTGTCTGTGTGTATGTGTATGTGTCTGTGTGTATGTTTATGTGTCTGTGTGTATGTCCGTTACCTATAAACTCCGAAACGGCTGAACCGATTTTCTTGAAAATTTACACATTTGTACTATAAGCGTCTGCGAGTGTTCTTAGCTAGGTTTTGTGTCGAAGTACCCCTGACAAATATCGAAAATTGATTATCGAAAAAATCGGGTTATAGAAGGAGTGGTCCGATTTTAATCAAATTTGATACACTGATAGACAAAGACATCAGAAACGATATTCAGAAGTTTCAAGTTTGCAGTTCTTACAATAGTGCAGAATATATATATATATATATATATATATATATATATATATATATATATATATATATATAAAAGGCAAGATGTGTGTGTCTGTTTATCTGCCTGTATGTCTATTTTTTCAGCCCTTTTATTTTAATTTTTGCTTCGGGTTTGGCTCTAAGTAGGTATAATTATTTAGCCTTCAAAATTTAGTTTATGACGAAATAAAATTATTTGATATCGATACCAGTCTGAGCTCCAGGAGCATGGATTAGTTTTAAAGCTTTCATTACACCCGAGCAACGCCGGGCTATTTTGCTAGTCTTGCCATATAATGTGAATAATTCAGTCACTTACCTCAAATGCAAGGGTATTTCCACAGGAATGTTACCTATGAACTAAATTCAGTACCACCCAGTAGGACTTACACAATTGCATTTATAAGAAACATTGACGTATACGTGTTCTCTACCAACATACCTAACCCTATCCCTCCTGGTGGAACATTGGCCATTAACTCGAGGGTCTTTGTTACTTCTGTAACTTGTCATTTGTTTACAGGTAGTGACTCTACACAAAACCCTTTTATCATCCAAGCGAGATAGACTGGTTGGCAACAAAGTCTATGGAACCCAAGCCTCTTTAAACTATTTAACCCATAGCTGGAGAGAGTAAAGATGGATCAACATCTTTCCTAAGGGTATTTGAACGTAAGTGAATGCAACCGTTTCATCACACTACTATATGCTGGATGTAAGTATTTTTATTCTGTTGCAAACCGGAAAGATACCTATGGACATATGGACAAATATTATATATATATATATATAAAAATTCGCTTGTTCCTTGCTATATATATATATATATATATATATATATATATGCATAAATTAAAATAGGAATAATTCAATGATGTTGGATGATCATTTCGATATGAAAATCCACACAGGGGATAACACATCATCTCAGCAACAGAAAAAATCCTTTTGAATTAATCCTATTTTAATTTATATTTGCTCTGTAATATTTTATTACTTAGAGCTCTCTTCCTGTATCATTTTTTAATATTAAAATAACATTTTTAATATTAATTAGGATCGGGTTTTTGGAATTTACCTTCCTGCTTTTTCCGCTTGGATTAAAGTATCTGAATAAAATATATATATATATATACGGTTGTATCGCGTTCAATACACCAGTTCTCCTCCGACCACTAAGTTAAGCAAAGTTGATGGGTGACCGCTTGTGATTGCCAGGTGCTGTAAGCGTTCTTGATGAATGCGCGTTGTCAGGCAGTTGATTTCCCTCGACGAGAAAACGGGGAGCCGAGTTCGAATTCTGGTTGAATGCCCTGTAGTCACTTACGTACTTATACCCTTGGGGAAGTTATTAATCCGTCCCTTTTCTCCAGTTTTGGTTTAAATAATAGGACAGATTGGGTTCTATAGTCTTGGTTGGCAACCAGCCTACAAATAGCAGGTAGTGGCAAGCTGTTGCAGGATAACTAAAAAAAGTGTCTACCTCATCGCTTGATTGCGTTTTCAGGGCACAATGAAAACAATATAGTTGGCCATCCACTGCAACGCTGTCTCCGGTAAGACTCGCCTATGTCGTGCCACAGGACCCAGATGGAATGAGAAGAGAGAGTGAGACTGACGACCGTACGCAACTCTCCATCACTTATATTCAATTAAAGCGCAAGACATCACTTATATTCAATTAAAGCGCAAGACATAACTTCTATTAGAAGTAGTGGCCTTCCTCGCCTGCGAGGGACGAATTCTATATATATATATATATATATATATATATACACACACACCAATATATATATATATATATATATATATATATTGGTGTGTGTGTTTGAATCCAAATGTAGTACCCGACATCTTAAAAGTTAAGCAACGTTGAGCCTGGTTAGTAATTAGATGGGTGACCGTTTGGGAATACCAGGTGCTGTAAGCGTTTAGTGACGGATGTGCGTTGTGGTGCAGTGGATATCGGCTCGGAAAGAGAAATCGGTGAACCGAGTTCGAATTCCAGTTACCCTGCATTCACTTAAAGCACTGGTACCCTTGGGAAAGGTATTAATCCGTCCCTTCCCTCCAGTTATGTGCTAAATAACAGGGTAGTTCTTGGCGACCCTGTCCTTAAAAACAAATCCCAATGAATCTTGATACTCGAAAAGAAAAAGTATTACTAGACACAAAACAACAATAAATTGCTGAAAGAAAAAGTTATTACCAGCAATAAATAAATAAAATTTAGTTGGCAATAGATGACCCGCCGAGGTTGATATGCCATAAAAACAAAACAACCAACCAACATAATTTATGTACTGTAAATCAGTAAACTATAAGAACATAAGTAAAATTGAATAAAAAAAAACAGTGCCTCATGAGTCATCCTTAATCAAACTTGTATAAAAGAAGGTTTGCTGCGCGCACACAAATACACATATATATATTTTTCTTAACATATAATGTTAAATATACCAGACAATGAATGCCTATTATGTTTAATCATGAGCCGTTCTAAACATCGTATATTGATTTTAATTTCAGGTGAAAATAAAAATAAAATTTATCCAAAATTTGAATATTTTTTTATTCTGCTGGTTTTAAGCTTTCGGCTCACATGAGCCATTTTCAGAGAGGTTACAAGGACGTTAACATAAAGACATCTACCATCATAGATGATTTTATCCTATGTTGATATAAAAAATTGTTAAACAACGATAACAATCACCGAATAGCAGACACTGTTCGTAAATTTGTAATGTGATTCTATGACGTCACACCTCGTGAGAGACCGAAATGTTAACAGATCCATATGTCTAAATGCAATGTAATGTGTTGTGACCAGATTGAAATATGATTTAATTAAGTGTGGGTTTTTGGGATTTAATGTAGATGGCCTCCACTATCTGAAGATTCTTTTTACTGTGTATATGAGTGAGTATTATTGTGTTATCTATTAAAATCTATCCAATATTACCTTCATGATTATGTATTTCTAAGAAATGTTTTTTAATTAAACTCTGATCAGAAAGGTGACAGCTTAGTTTACGGGAGAGCGTGGTTGTAGGAAAACCAATATATGCAGTGCGTTTATTATTAGTACCAGAGATACAATCACTTAACGGGCGAGTAAATTAATACACTACATTGGGTTTCTGTAGAGGATATATATATATATATATATATATATATATATATATATATATATATATATATATATATAATTGTGTTTGTGCGTGTGTATTTGTTTGTGGTGTGTGTGCGTAGGGGTGTACTTGGGGTGGTGGAAATTTGATATTCAAATTCATTTAGAGTAAAGCATGAACCCGAGGTGACTCATTCTCATTGAAAACACATGGCCCAGTGAGTATAGACACTGGTTAGTTACAGTGACTTGATCCAAAGGGTTATGAGTTCAATACCAGGCTACAGCTTTGGTGAACAAATAACTTAGAGAAGTAAGTTACAGAGAGAAAACTACAGAAGTGGTTCGCACATGGAGTGAGAATGATATATTACAGTGATCGTAATAAAGGGCTTGGTCAAAATTCCGAGCATCTGAATAAGGCCGGAGCATAAAACGGCCAAAACATCGTAAAACAAGACAAAAAAGTTGAGGACAATAGTCTAAACAATGTAAATCTTTGAATTTGAATTTCTCTATACACCCCAGTACACACACACACACACACACACACACACACACACACACACACACACACACACACACACACACACACACACACACACACACACACACACACACACATATATATATATATGTATATATATAGATATATATATAGATATATATATATATACTATCAGTATAGCCCGGCATGGCTCGGATGTAATGAAAGCTTTAAAACTAATCCATCGTCCTGGAGCTCAGACTCTTTGGACGTTGGCACGAAAGACTAAAAAGCAATAGTTGTTTCCAGTTAAAGCGAAACCGTAGACTGAATGAAAAATGAATGGATGTAAGTCAAATTTGCATTTCCTGGTATCGATATCAAATAAGTTTTTTTCATCGTAAACTGAATTTAGAAGGCTAAATAAGTCCTCTGAGTAAATGGTATCATGGCTGAGACTAAGAACTACAATTATACCTACTTAGAGCCAAACCTGAAGCAAAATCTAAAATAAAAGAACTGAAAAAATACAGACATACAGGCAGATAAACAGACACACACACAAACATCTTTCCTTTTATATATATATATTATCGATTTTCTGCACTATTGTTAGAAGTGCAACCTTGAAACTTCTGAAGATCGTTTCTGATGTCTTTGTCTATGAGTGTATCAAATTTGATTAAAATCGGGACCACTCCTACTATAACCTGATTTTTTAGATTATCGATTTTCAATATTTATCAGGGGTACCTTGACACAAAACCTTGCTACAAAGACTCGAAGACGCTTATAGTATAACTGTGTATATTTTCAAGAAAACCAGTTCAGTCGTCTCGGAGTCTGTAGGTAACGGACACACACACAGACATAGTTCCATTTATAAATAAGTTTAGAAATACTTTTGAACAATATTTCTAAAAGATACTCCTATTTGATTTTAATTATATATATCACTCTCTCATTATATATATTTATATATATAAATATATATATATATATATAATTATACTGTTTAGCTAAAAACATAGTATACACTCAAATACAAGTACAATGT